>JACEVL010000127.1:1020000-1097500 GCA_020284085.1 Aporrectodea caliginosa | reverse complement strand
TCCAGTCACGAGAGGTCGCAGTTGGCAGCCAGAGAGACGCAGACAGAGAAGAGCGGTTCAGGGAAATGAGAAGGTGGGAGGCAGACATTGGAAGGTACATTTGGAAAGACATAGAGAGAGCAACAAGGGGAGGGAAGGACTCATAGAGGGATGAAGACAAAGCTGCCATGGCCAAGAGACCGAAAGAGTTGGAGAAGAGAAACGGGAATTGAATGTCACTAAGAAACAGGAAAGGGACTTAGGAATGCATTGACGAAGGGAGTAGCAAGGAGGTAGAACCATTTTAAGGGACAAATGGAAGTGTGGAGAGATGCTATTGGATGCAGCGAGGGAATAAGAAGATCTATGGAGCCACATAAGAACAGACACGTGATGGGATGCGAGATTCTTTTGGTATTCATAACTGGTCGTCTGCGGGTAGAAGACATTGACTGCCGCCTTGCAATCGCTGAAGATCTGTTGAATCAATGACACATTCTGCTGAAAGAGGTAGATATGAAATCTGTGAATTATATTTATGCTATTGTGTATAATTTCTTTGTTTATTTCCACAAACAACAGGAAAAACGCTGTAGGTGAACAATACCAGTTTACAATATGCATGGTTACCGTACTTACGGTTCGATTAATTAGTAGGCCTACATGTTTCTATAGCATATATAGGCTACTGAAACATTCTTTGGACAAAGTTCATCGAGTCTTTATATTGTGTGCTATGTCATCATCACTACAAACTTCTATAGCGCCTCTATTATAAGCCATAGACTTTACAGTTGTCCATGATGATAGGTCATTGTTGGAAAAACAGACAAACGAACAGAAAGATGGACATATATTTAGGCAGACAGACACAGAACTGGAGTGAAAGAGATATTACCGTTATACAGCGCTCGTGAAGGCCTATAAGCTGGTTCCCTGCGCTTGGCTTTCGAGTGGCGCTTCAGAAGCTTGGAGTTTACGATTACGATTACGATATAGATGACATATTTAATTCAGCCACCCTTTCAAACCTTGCTGCTGGTGCAGATGGCCGATACTGAGGTCTGAAAGTATTGGTTTATTATTATTATTCCAAAGTTTAACGTCGTCCTACGACATCAAAGGCCGTTGACGACATAAAAGTATTGGTGCTTCATAATGCGCTCTTTTAAACGTGTCATTGTCGCGTTTTCACCCAAAATTTAACGGTTTCGCCTAGGCCTAATTGTAATTTTTTGGCCTGATTCTTAATTTTGGTGGCAACGGCCAACGGGCATATTCTGAGTTATTGAAAGTAGCATCCCTTAAATAATATTTAGGATGCAAAATTTTAGGTTAATTTTATGGGAAATTGATTGGCATTACACTTAAAATGTAATCAAAATCTTCGGTAGTTTCTAAATATAGGCCATGGGTCAAATTACGCTGTTTCATGTTCTTAGCAAATGGCCGTTAACGCCGGGAAACTCTGGCTCTCAGGCTTTGATCAATCGATCTACATGTATGTATGCATGCACTGTAATTTCTTATTTATGGAAAGCTGAACTATCAGGCCTGATCAAATTCTATCGCTTATGACGGGTTCTTTCCATACAGCTGATTAGAAATCATCATTAAATGCGTCGTTGTCATCATTTTTGTCGTTGTTACGGCGCCCCCGCATAGTTCACGCATTTTGGCAGATCCTTAAAGCCGCCGCCGCACAGGGAAAGCCTTGTGATATGACACTTGTCGGTCTAGTAGAATGGAGGGAATTGTTATGGCGCGTAGCTGTTATGAATATGCATGAGCAGCGTGAAGACAAAACGATTTATGAACGGCGTTCCTATACTGGTTGAGAATTGATCGAGAAATGCAGCCAAGACGACGTCGCCTGTCATCATCTGTATTCATGATTCACACGATGTCTATTACAGAGGATCGCCTCTGCAGGCATAGGAAGCGCCACTTAGGAAATTCTAGAACTCGAACCAGTTAGACCTTTCTTTCAGTCAGTGCCGGATTTAAG
This sequence comes from Aporrectodea caliginosa, assembly GCA_020284085.1. NCBI lineage: Eukaryota > Metazoa > Annelida > Clitellata > Crassiclitellata > Lumbricidae > Aporrectodea > Aporrectodea caliginosa. The sequence goes on along the minus strand of JACEVL010000127.1, from coordinate 1,095,513 downwards.
GCTCTTGGGTTTCTACAGGCACTAAGTAGTGTTGGCCCTCCTGTTCACTTCTCTCCAGTTTTTCTAAAAGGATGGGTCGAGACTGAAGCATTTTGACCATCTAATCGGGTCACAGGCGAAGCCCAAAATGCCAACGCTTTTACATGCACTTACACACTCATCTGAGCCCGATGCTGCCCCACCTTAATTACGATTTAGGCCTATGTGCTAGATGGATAACTAAAATATATTCGAGTAATTCACGATACCTGTATTAGTGTTACTACGTGCTACGTTTTAACTCACAAAACTGATGCTGCGTTATCAGACGTTATTATTTGCACACAAGTAAAGACTTAGTGATCATTCCGCATTCGTAGGTTAGCTTGCAATGTCATTGCGTCAAAAGTTAGGCTTGGCTCTTAACACTGGTGATAAAACGTTGCGCACAAACTTTAGGCGCTGTCGGGCGGGTATGGGGGTGAACGAGAGAGCCCTAAGCAGTTGCCTAGTTTACCAATAGGGTAATCCGGACATGATCTAAGTTATTCTCTATGTTTCCGTGTCCTCTCGGATTTTTCCCTTGGCTTTCGAATGGATTCGCCTTGGAATTTGTGAAGAGATTTGAGTTTGCGTGAAAGAAACCATCGACTGAAAATCATGCGAATAATTACAGTGACACCACAGATGTTCTCGAAATAATTATGATTAAAAACGAGCGGACTATTATTACTAACTAAACTAACTCCCTAAATATTGTTTGTTAAGGTGCTGAAACCTACAGCTGTGGATTTAACACAATTTCTGAGCCATTTAAAACTCATGTTATGTCATGCCATGTTACGTTATCAGATTTTCAATTCTCTGTCTGGGATTCGAATGCATGATGCAAAACGGATAATTAGATAATTAGAGGAAATTGAAACTTAGAACCGAGTTATCTCATTGTTGAATGGTTGCCATTTATGTTGAGTGTTGCAATCGTGCTGGAGCTTCGTTCGAAATATTAAGCTGTATTCATGCCCTGCATTGTGTGTAATCATTAGACTGGTCCACAAAATTAAAAGTTGGAAATACATTGCTCCACAAGGCTGCCCTTGTTACACATGAAAACATGAGTCTGTATGCAAAATTTTGGAAAGATTTGATTATGTTTAGAGGTCGCTCTGTTTTTCGACTTTTTGCCATAATCATATTATAGTATGAACTTGTCAAAAAACATGTATAATTTTGATTTTTTTCAAATCGGTTATAAATTATTTTCAAGTCAGTTATAATTTTGAAAAATAAACAGCCCAATTTAGAAATATATACTGCAGTGTTACTGCCCAGTCAGGCTGCATTACGTTTGTAATAAAATATAATTTTGGATAATTAAAGAAGTAATCCAGTCTGCATAAATCCCGTCATTGAAGTGCTGGAAAACCCGCAACCTACTATTATTTCATTTTGCCTTTGTTGGAACAGAAATTTTTTTCCGATGACTGGAGACAAGTTGCAGCAAGTATTGTTTCTGTGACTCATCCTTAGTATATCATTGTAAGAATGGATCAGAGCCACCCCACGTTCTGCGCAGTCATTGACGACCATCAACAGTTTGACATTTGCCTTCATCGACTGGGAAGTAGGGTCCAGTGGTCAGGGAGTAAAGGACTTTGATAGGAAGGCTGTGGGTTGTTCTTGACCCTGGATGGTAAGAAGATCAAGCAGTTTTAAAGATCTCCTTGTGACATACTCTTCCAGTGGAGTCTGGTGGTCGAAGGATTTCCTGTCCAGACGCTACATGGATAGCGGATTAGGTGGATAAATAAGATTGTATTACCAGAGCAGCCTCGATGTCTTCAGTGACACGCTTCGAAGAAATAGCGGAGATGATGACTGAAAGAGTTAATTAAATCGAACTCAAACTGTAACTCCTTGAATCAGCACAAATTTGTGTTCATACAACTTCCACAGTTTTCGAACACCCGAATCCACACACTGTGCGGGGATTCTATATAGCCTCCTCCCGAATTACCAACGCAGCGACTATTGTTGCTTTCGTGGCCTCACCAAATGCTATAGTCTATTCTGGTAATGAAATATGAAATTCCTCAGGATTGCCCAATTTTTGGGAGTCCAGACCCAAGAAAGTGTTTGTCAGGCATCCCTAACAGACAACATTGTGAGGAACTCCTTGTTGATGCCAATTTCACCATAGCTGCCGTTTTGTAATGTACGAGCTTTTATTGCAGAAAGTGAAAAAACAAACATGTGCTGTAAGCTTATTTCATATTCAAGGATGGCTTCACAGACGAAAAAAGTACTCGAATCACGCTAAATTAGCAGCATACAGAGCAATATTGAACAATACAATTTTAGGATATGAAACGAATTGTGATGAAAAGGTGGCATGCAAAATTTAAAAATTAGTTATAAGCCAACAACTGTTTATCTATCAGAGAGAACTTGAAATAAGTATTTTATTTGTAAATAAGCTTATTATTCTTTTAGTTACTTAAATACAGTTGGCATATTGATCATGATTTAGAAAGATGGTGCTTGGTGTTCATGGGTGCTTATTTTAATTCATAATGAAGCTATTAACGCGTCAGATGCGCAATTTTTGCAATTTCTACAAAAAGTGTCAAAACCTAGCGACCTCTAAACTGTCTAAACATGCTCAGATCTCTTCAATTTTATCAACACAGAGTCTTCTAGTCAAGTGTAACAGGGGCAGCCTTTTGGAGCAGCATATTTTGAAAAATATATTTCCCCATGTAAGTTTGGACCAGTCTAGTAATCATACGCAGAAACGATTCGCAAGAGTAACCAATGTAGGCTAAGTGTCTCTGGGAAAGTGCATTTTATTGGCCTAACCAATCAATGATAGCAACCGTTCCAAAAGTAACATGCAGAATAGACCCATGTGACCATCCTTTTCAGCCGGGGTTGGGTCGGGATCGCTCCTGAGTAGTACCTTGAAGCGGCGCTATATAAATCTTCGGAATGAATGAATGTAGAAAACACCGCCTCACGACGAATGTGAGCGTAAAATGGCGGCCTCAGCTCAACTCTGCCAAGCAAACCCTTCGCAACTGACATCACTGTTGCACTGATTACAAGAAAATGCGTAAACAAGTTAATCAGGGTGTGGCGTCCAAGGTTCCATACGCAAGTCGTTTGTAGCTTCTTACGTCAGGAAATTCGCTAATGCGACATATAGGGCTCGAAAACGTCCTGCAAGTTGTTTAGAAAAATCTAAGTAAACTGCATAAATATTCACAAATACGAATCTATCTATAGCGCTGAGAAATGAGGATGCGAAGGCTGTGTTAAAGACACGAATATGATTGAATCGTATTAAGTCACTTTCATCTTTCGAATGGTAAATATACATGGTGTAAGTTCTTATGATAAATAACGATGCATATTAAAAATATTTGGGATAGAACGAGAACACTGAAATAAAACTGACCATTATAATAATTAGGGCTGGGCATCAGTGGCGTAGCCAGACCTCTTTTCAAGAGGAGGCACAAGAGGAGGCAAAATGTACCCATGGAGCAAACAAGAGGAGGCAAAATTACAATGCTCAGTAATTTTAAAGACACCAGTTAAAAGAAGATTTTGTACAAATTAGTTTTACACTGTGGCAATATATTATTTATGAGCTCTATGAGAATGAAGTAAAATTACGACAGTAATTTAAAAACACCAGTTGATAAAGGAACCATAATCAGGGGCTTCTATCCCTATACACGGTGGGCTCAAGTTGAGCCCAGTGAAAAACAGGGGGGAGTGTTTCTTTTACAAGTTACAGATCTCTTCACTCACAGTAGGGGGGAAGGAGAGGGATTGAGCCCGGTTGTTTAGGGGGATAGAAGCCCCTTACAAAGTTACCATAATTACTATTTACTAATCCTAACGGTATAACGGTTAAACCCTAGTTTACGTTGCTAAATTATTTTACATTGTTGCTTTAAAATGGAAGCTGCAGGGATTGATGAGAATGATTTCTTGCCTAAATGAAAGTTTGATTAAATAGAAGCTGGATGATGGAAATAATTGTTTCCGTAAGTATATAAAGTTGGATTGATGAAACTAGGTCTTTTCTTCAAGAGAAGCTTCGTTACTAATTATAACTAATAACCATAGGCGTTATTACTAATAACCTGTCGTTACCTGTGTATTTCTTCGCTGGCTTTTGGCTGGCAAAAGATAGCACAATCTGTCGAAGTTTCTTATTTGGCGGCCCCGCAGACATAATAATGACTATTGACGAATTGACGAATGAGTCGGAATGACGATAATACACAATAATTCGATTAGTACAATTTACTTGAAAAATACTGAAGTTAGGCGTTTGTTACCGGAAACGAAAACTGTGTCTGTGTGTCAGGAAATAGTATACGCCGTACGGTACAACATTCGCTTGAACAGTGCAGTAAGTAAGCAAATTGCATGCAGATTTGTATGGCGATGGAGTTCGGGCAAGAGGAGGCAAATACGGGAAAATCCAAGAGGAGGCAACTGCCTCCTCCTGCCTTCATGTGGCTACGCCTATGCTGGGCATTTAACGCGTTATTAACGCGATTAATGCGTTAATTAATTAACGTGATTAAATTTTTTAACGCAGTTAATGCGATTGTCACTGCGCCCAATTATTTCTAGAAATGCGCTAAAACAATTCTTGATAAAACCGCTCAGCTTAAACTTTAAACTGTAAAGTAAAAACTAAAAAGTAAAAACAAGTATAGTTAAAGCATGTTTGCTTTTTGTTGATTGACTGCAAGCATTTATATAGCGCATATTCAACGCAACTACTCAGAGTCGGTAGAGTAGTTGTACGTGTATTGTGACATGCGCTAAAAATTAATCGCGTTATTAAAATTTTAATCGTGCGATTAATTTCGATTAAAAATTTTAATCGTTGCCCATCCCTAATAATAATTTTTACAACCAAATTCTGTGATCAGGTGCATGCAGTGTCCGTTGCCAGACGTAAACTCCGATCTGTATGAAGTTAGGCGACTCCCTGATTAGTCTGAAACCTTCAGCAGAGGCGAACAATTGGCAATCGCGACACTAAAACCTAAATTTAAGCCATAACTGCCAGTGCTGACATGTTTATTGGACACTGAAGGCGCTGTTGCTGACATCACTGGCCATCACGGATGAATAGAGACACAAATATTTAGACATGACTGGAAATGACACCGCGGAGGCACTGGCTTGATGCCGGCCATTCAGTAACGTTTCTAAATGCTCAATATTGTCAGACGAACGAACGTCGTCGACGCTGCCTTGTTTGTGGCGCTGTCTGTATGTCGATCGACCGGTCCGACAATTGCCACCACATCCCTTCCGTGACAAGGCAATCGGGCAATTGCCGCCGCTCTCCGATGACAAGGCAATCGAGCAATTGCCTGACTTTGGCTGACCGCCGACGTAACATTGCTAATATTCAATATCTGTATCCGTCAAAGATGGCTCGACGATCTCTGCTGGCGCGGTGGCGGCTGATGAGGAAGGGAAGGAGGAAGATGAGGAGGATGCGAAGGAGGATGCGAAAGGGAAAGGGAGGAAGATTCAGACGCCAAGGCTTGTAGATACAGCATCAGAGACAGAGGCTGAGGCGGCGGCGGTGGTTGTGGCGGGTGGGCTGTGCATCTTCTTCACTCTCCTCGTGCGAATTGATGGCGGCTCGTTGCTTCTCACTCTTTCTCTCTTTCTCTCTTCCTCTCTTCCTCTCTCCCTCTCTCCCTCTCTCTCTCTCTCTCTCTCTCTTTCGGACGCACACTCTCTTCTCTCTCTCATCCGTAATAGTGCGCATTGATTACTTTTGCCGGCAATTCACACGGGAATCCTCCTCCATCGCCGACCGACCGGGTCCGGGTATCGCCTCCCGCTCCTCCGTCTCTCCCTCCTCGTAAATCAAAACCCGCCCCAGCTTCACGCGCCATGAAGATAACCTCCCCGCGGCTCCATCGCTCCATTCCATCGCCCGTTCGCTCGCTCTCAACCGCGCTTTATCTGGCCATGTTATCTGTTCAATTTCTCGGCTGCGATGGTCCATCGATGCCAAGTAAAGACACAGGAACGACGGCCGCCCTTACAAGTAGGACCCCCGACACAAACCCTATGATCCACTGCATTGGCGCTCTTTCTGCAGCAGGTATGGCGTCCAATGCATTTGCAGACGTCCTAGAACCGCTCACATGGACGCAGACTTGAAAGAGATCTGCTGAAAAGCGGCAGAGTATATAAGTAAAAACGGACATTTTCGCTCCATCTCAATTGCCCGCTAGGAATCACGGAAAAGACTGCAGGCCTAAGAACGTACACACACCTTTAAGAAACAAGGAAGTTTCGAAACAAAGAAAATGTTTGGGTCAAAGATGGTTGAAATGGCGAAATACGGTCTTCATTTGTGGAAGACATCAAGAAAACAGGTCAGTAGACCATGCATCTGTATATAATATGACGCATATTATATTGACTAAATTTATTCATGACTTTCTTATAGCATGGGCTGTGCTTGGTCTGTATATAAAGCAGTGTATATATATAGAGTATATTATTATATACATGACTTAAATGGTTTTGCTAAAAATACAACATTTGTATCTTGCCTTTTTGTGATTGTCCACAGTCAACAGTTCCAATGCAAAGCAATTAAAATATTGTCAAGTAAATCAAGCGAAGATCTATTGACTCCATAAGGCAGAAAAAGATTTTATCTAACTAATTACTAAGTTTTCCGATAGGACTGTAAGATATGAATCCTTTATAATCAACAGTTAGCCTAAGTCCTCTGAAGGCTGTTATAATTATGGGCGGTGTTTTATAAAGGTCCACCTCAAAACACAGTAGATTTAACCTCGAGCCCAGATATAGGCCTACAATTGTATTGTATCTACTGCAGACCTGCAAGTATACCATGTCTCATTTGGCTGAGTTGAGTCGTGATACACTTGTATATTGATGTTCATTCAATACAATAATACACACATGCACATTGCACGTACATATCATCAACAATTTCTAAAACAGTTGTTTTTTTTAGGAAATGTACGTTTTGACCGAAAGGTCTTAAGAATAACTTTTTCATTGTTAAAATTTGGGCTACAGCGTAGGCAATAAGTGGCAGTAGAGAAGAATTGAAATCTCTTCTACGAACTACATTTAAATACACTTCTGCTTGTTCGCCATCTATGATGAGCAGCTGCCTTTACTAAAGTTATGACTAATTCTTAATCCCGTCTACCCTGGATTTAATTAATAAATGCGAGCAGTTATGAATTGTGGAGTGAGATTGCAGTCAAAATTTCCTCAAATGTAATTGGGTCCTGTTTGGCATAAATTCTATGATATACACCACATACATTTGCACATTTATAAATCATAAATCGCTACAGGGTAATCAAACAGAACCACCTTAAGCTCCTCTAAACTTATCTGAAGATAATGATTAAATGTAGGTCTATAAAAATATAGGCAAGAAAGAGGTAGAGCTGAACGCGGGCAAACGCTACGAAAGAATCTTATGAACATGAACGAATTTTGTACACGAAATATAAATGAACTTGCACAGTAAGGAACGTTGAAGCTTAAAAGAAGGAGTTTCAAACTTGGCAAACAAACTTTGAAAAATTACCAATTTCGTGACAGTTAACTTAAAGGACAGAGCAGCCTTATTGAAGAATTGCAAACAACGCCACGGACAACAGGGACCGCATATGAATGTTAGAAGACAGTAATTTAGGCAGAGACAGGCAGAAAATACATACATACATACATACATACATACATACATACATACATACATACATACATACATAGCATACATACATACATACTTACTTACTTACTTACTTTACTTACTTGCTTACTCTTTCTACTTACTTACACATACATACAGACAAAACAAAGTCACAAAGGCAAATTGGTAACCTTGAAGGGTCAACGTGAGAGACACAACCGACAGACACTCATAGACAGAAAAAAAATAATAATTGCAGTTAGGCAGATGAAAAGTGATTAAGTGACACAGGCAGACAGAAGAGATAAGCTAATAGGTTGGCGGAAATAATTCTGCTACGTGCATATATACATACACGCATCTATGCATGCATACATACATACCTACATACATACATACATACATACATACATACATACATACATACATACATACATACATACATACATACATACATACATACATACATACATACATACATACATACATACATACATACATACATACATACATGCGACATATTGCAAGGGCAGCTGTGTTTGATTTACATAACGCCACCAGTGCCCACCACATTGCATCTGACATAATAATGATTGCATTCGTAATAATTGTATTTCTGTAATTATTGGAACGATTTCCTATATTCCTAAGACATGCAAACGATGAATGAAGTCGTCTGTCGGAGTTTGGAATTGGGATAAGGAATTGGCCTTTTGTCCACAAAGCGTTCTTGGCTAGTTGTAGGATAAACATGCCCGGAGAAAATATCGATCTACACGGTGGTTCAATAAAAAGTAAACCAAACGCTTGGTCGTTCCCATTTGGTCTTCATTGATCCTGGAGTAAAAATTAAGGGAGCCTATAATCGCGACGTTCTGCTGTCACAATATCTTCTACCTGTTATCAGAAATCCAGCCCCAGAAGGCTGTTTTGTTTTTCAACAGGACAGTGCCCCAGTCCACAGAGCAAAGGAAACCATCGAAATGCTAACAAGAGAGACACCAGACTTCATTTCTCCAACATTATGTCCTCCGAACAGTCCAGATCTAAATCCTGTCGACTATTATAATAAAGTGTGGAGCGTTATGCAAGAGCGAGTCTACCAGACAGCAATCCATGATGTAAACGATTTGAAGCAACGCTTGTTGGAAGTGTGGGATGGTCTGGATCAGAAAATAATTGACGATGCTGATGCCCAATGGTGCCAGCGCCTCCAGGCTTGCGTGCAAGCAGAAGGAGGACATTTTCAGCATCTTCTTTAATTAAATAATCAAACCATACTACTGAGAGTTTCTTCACAAAAATATTAAATACTGTTTTCATGTTAGAAGTACTTATATGAAATACAAAGTTTGGCTTACTTTTCATTGAACCACCGTGTAGTTATAATATGAAGATTTTAGCTAGTAATCAGCGTGAAATAATGCAAATCAAGGCCAGAAGCAATTATGCGCAGAAGGGTCTTGCTTTCCTTGTGGAGCAGAGTGGATAACATAACATAATGATATTCCTCAACTACAGTTAATGATGCAAATGTCGAAGAATGTGGAAGGAACACAGCCAGAAGTTGAAGGTATAGCTGGACATTCGACGAGACTCCAGACAGTTCGGCTGCAAAATTAAACTTCTTTTGCAACATAGTTAATTGCATATATAATAGATCTGGGCCTACTTATCGATGTATTTATTTGCAACGTTTCTAGTAGGCTAGGTATCGTTATGATTTAATAATAATAATATAGCGGCCTATTTGAACTCTGACTTCAATTTACATATTGAGACTATAGCACCAATAATAACAAAACCACGAATAGGTCATTTGAAACTTCCCGAGCTTCCTTGAATTATTCAAATTTGCTGCTCAATATTCTACTATGTTTTAGCGTGAAGGGAACACACGAAAGGGATCAGACCGGAAATATAAACTTCTTTCCTGATCGTCCTAGTATATTATTATATTTGCTAGTATTGTCAATCTTTTCAATCTATAAACCTGAATAGGACTGTTCTACGTCGTACAGCATTTAAGATGTTTCATTTTGGTGAATTGATCCAATAAGGAATGTATAAAGCGGTCTTCTAGTTCACTAACAATAAAGCTACCAATCTTCCTCACTATTTGGGCAGAATATAAAGCTATCGTTTTGAAGAACTATATCTTTTCTTCTATAGCTGCGTTATATAAATTCCGCGCATCGTTTCCTTGAAACTGTGTACCGTGTACAGTTTATTGACTACCAACTTTCATCAGCTGTCGTTGCTTGTTTAATCGACTCGATTCAATCAAGCTTTAATGTAACGTTCGAGGAATATGTAATCTCTTTTAGCGAACTTCTGTTGGTATACAAAAAGCATTGTCACTCACTGTATTCTGACGCCTTTGTTCTTGACATCAAGCGCTAACGATTCGTCTCATGCATCTTCATCAGCACTTGTTCCAGCTGCATATCGACAACAAACACTGTCAGCTCCTCCTTCTGCAGCATCCATGAATACAGTCGTACTTTTGTACGCATCGACGTGACGTAGACTTTCAAGTAGGGTTAGACCGATTGGTATTTTTTGCCGATTTTCGATTCCGGATAGTTGGCCTGTTTTTTGCCGATTCCGGATTCGATCCGATTAATCGGCAACATTTATCTTTATTTGGTTCTAATTTAGTAATTATGTACATGAAGAACGACATGCGTTGGCCTAACATTTGTTAATTCATTCAGACACAACAACCTGAACTACTCATGAATTTAACTGAACAAATAAATGCTACTATAAGGCAACTCAGTAGGCCTATTTGATAAAACAAAACAATAATGGCGCGTTGCAATACAGTGCAGTAGGCCTAGAAGGCAGTACAATATAGTAAAAGATAATTGACTTTTCTCAGGACTCTGTGTCTGAGATCAACTTCCGCCTAATATTTTTTTCTGAAAACGCCTTAGTTCAGTTTCTTTCAGGAGGAAAGCAAAAACACTTTAATGTTCAAAGCAAAAGTTCAAAACACTTTTTCCATGAGATTGGCTATAGATAAATGAAGCAGCCGGAAAGATCAAATATGCATCGACCTGAACCTAAGCCTTTGTTTGTTATGCGACCTTGACTCGAAATTTACGGCGCCAAATAAGTTGTTTGATTAGCTATAAATGATAAAATTAAAGGTTCCATGATACAATAGTAACAATGCAATACAAGTATATAATGCAATGCAATACAATATAATACAATGGAATGTTTCACAAACAAAGCAATCAGTTACAATGCTGCCAATGCATCAAGAACACTCAAATTCTACCCTGCAGATCTACAGAATTCTGTGATTGCGCCGTGAGAACTGAACGGATTTACTGATATTTTATGGAATATCTTTTATAATGAATCGAAAAGACGATCATTTGTAAAGAGACAGACTTATTCATGCGTGTAGCGGATTCCTGAAGCAACGCCATATTAAGGACCAATGACGTCGTATACGCGTCTGATGAATTAACGTTGCGAAAACCCGGTTTCTGACAATAACTATGTGGGAAATAAATTGTGAAGCCTGCATGGAATTTCGTGATAAGAAAATAGCGATTGTTGTTGCTGGTAGCGTTGCAGCAACTACGGTAGCAGCAGGGCCATTGAGTGTGCCTTTGTTTTGACTGGACTCTTGTAGAGACATTTATCAGCAATGCCTGCTCCATAAAATCATCTAGTCATGAAAGAACGCATGCGTTTATTTTTGCCGAATCTATTGTGCGATGGGCAGATTGCCCAGCCAACCGTAACGATGCCATTCGGCTCACTGAGTTCATAGCGATCGCTAGTATGATGAAGCTTTCGCATCTGGACTTATGCGCAATTGCGCATTGATATGCTCACTATAGCAGTGAAATGTCTGCAGCAGTGGAAAGTGAAATAAAATACAGTCGCACTGCGATAGATGTTACGAACATGCATTTAAAAGTGAATGCATTTGTTTGGTAATGTAAGAGAATGTAACATGCTTAGCAAATTTACTGGCAAAAGTTTCGCATTGCTACTGAAACCTTTATAAAATGGTCCAACTGCGATAAAAGGACGGGAGAAAAAATCCATTATTACTGTCGTCATCGGTATCGTCATCAACATCTCTATATTATTTAATTTATATCACAAGTTCCAGTTAAACAGCATTGAGTTTTGCTATATCAATTCTATTCTATTGCACTACACTGTTACTGTATAAATAGCGACGTAGTTATTTATACTGCGATTGCACGCTGTTATTTCAAAACGTGTGCATCGCTAAAAACCCAAAATAAAGACCAATCAGAAATAGTTCCAAGCTAAAAAGGCATTCGATTAGATTAGCTCATTCTCAAATTTTGTAGCCGTAGGCGTAGGCCTAACTGATCGGTTTTCGTGTCCTGTTCGACCGTTTGAATTGTCCAGGTAGTTAACGATCGCTTGACTTGGCAATGACGTAATTGTGACAGCAACCACTTGACTTGGCAATGACGCAATTGTGACATCGGCTTTTGCATCAAGAGGCAGAACGAGACGCCATCGTATGCCATCATGCATCGACCGATTCCGATGTTAGTCTTCCTCCTCCTCCTCTGCAACGATGTCATCCATCTCGTAGTATGACGTCCAGATGTCACTTTTCTCGTGGGTTTTCGCACTATGCGAAATTTCCCGGCTCGTCTAATCTCCCGCTTCAAATCGTCTCTAATCCCTCAAATCCATCGACTTATCGGGCTAATCGCTCAAGTCTGTTATTACGACTGCCACCGTTTCATCTATATAGTCTTCCCTCTTCCTATGCACTCTCATCCAATCGGAATTTTCGCAGCGTGAGTGATTGAGTCGAGTGTGTATGGTAGACTCCGTGCAGGTCTCCGTATTTTAAATCAATAGGCTGCTTCTTTTTTAAAGAAGATGCAAAACTCGCAGTTGCCAAGAAATAGAGCTGTAGTTCGGAACAAAACTCTATCGTACAAGTCAGTTGAAGTAATGAGCTCTGGAACAATTAGTTCAATGTTCTGATAAGACTTGCACCAATGTCGTAAAATAAGACTGATAATAATCTGTAAGTTGGTCAGAAATACGGAAACTTATTATTGCATATTAAATTGTGCCTGCGACTCGATTCATATATATATACGAAGGCCATTTTGCGACCTTAGATTCGGAGAAACGCGCGCACGACTGAAGTAATTTTTCTGTGTAATAACTACATCTACATGTAGGTCTACTTATTTATGGTAAGTCATCACGAAAATAGATTCAGATTAAGTTCTTACCTTATATACGGTTAACTATATCACTTTGACGGATTTAGATTCAACCGCCTTGATAATGTTGCGCAGTAAGAGTTTTTTTTTATAAAGTATAATTATTACACAGGCTAACCTATAGTCGTTCCAGATAGGTTAATCGTTAGCGTATTTCGCTCCTCTGTAGTTAATCTGTAGTTCTTAGGCACCTTCGGATCTTTCGAGTAAAGCTCTAGGACCTTCAGCTGCAATCTAAAGGATAAAATTTCGTTGAAATGGGTTGCATTTGGTATCGCTTAAAACCGACAAATATTCGGACCCCGAATGTAACACTCGTGACCTCAGATACGAATCACACCCTCTTTGCCTATTCGAATTTGTCTTCATTCTGTTGCCTGTGCGTAGTCTGACTTCCTCTATGCAACATCTTGGATGTTGATTGTTGAACTTATAGGTTTACCCTCAGACTATAATTATATATCATGCCATGATAGGTCTGCGTTTAGACTCTTTAGAGTGTCGTTATCTTCAAATTAAGAATCGTGAACAGGGATAGTACATTTGAGCTACGCATTCAGAAAGGAAGATGGACCCATTCCTAGATTATAGTTTCACGGGGAAAGCTGCAACTTCTACGTCGTGTGTCGGGGACAGTATAGACTGAATTAAGCTCTGAAGTAAGCATAATGACAGCAAGAATTGACTACGGTCAACAGTTTATTAAGTTCTGAAGTAAGCATAATGACGGCAAGAAGAGGACTATAGCTTACCGTCAACAGTCAATTAAATTCTGAAACTAGAAATGAGATACAAATTGTTGACTTATTTGAACTTCAAGTATATTACGGAAATGTGGCTACTCACAAGTCAATCAATACGTACAGGAATAGATGTCTTGTATTATGTACTATAGCGTAGAGACCAGAGGATACGATGTATTGGCGTAGCATGGGGTTGAAAAGCTCGCGTCTTTATCAAATCTAAGGCGGCGCTCAGAAGTGTACTTATAGAGGGCGGACGAGGTCCTCAGAGCAAGGACCGCTGGAAAATTGAATTCCCTCGTAATCAAGCCAATAATGACCGATCGACCGAATGAATAAAACTAAATCTCCAAGGGTTGGGCCGAGAGACCCGCAATGAAACCGGAAGAGACATGGAAAGAGAGAAGCAGCATGAGAAAGCGAGTGAGAGAGAGACAGAGACAGAGACAGAGAGAGACAGAGAGAGACAGAGAGCCACAAAGACAGAAAAGGAGGGTAAGGAGTTGGAAGGGAAAATGTCAGACAAACAGAGGAAGGGACAGAGAAAACGACAAGGACGGGGACAGGCAGAAAGAGTTGAGAATGAAGAGACAAATGGAACGAGAGAGAGGAAAGGAATGAGAAAGATGAATGAACGAAAAGACTAAGGTAATAAAACAAAAAAGATATCTGTAGAGTCGTGCTTGTAGTCCGTTAAATGTCATTGTCTAGACCGCGGTTCCCGTCATAGCATAGATGTCTGTTATGCCTGCAGGGAACGAAGATGTCCGTGTCAGCACCGACCACTCCCCTCAGCCCAGCCACCCCGGCTCCACCAGGCGCCTCCTTTCACCAGGCGGTCCTCAGCTACGAACCTCAGCTGGACGGAGAGATTTCCCTTCGCGTCGGGGACGTCCTCACGTCCGTCAGGGACCTCGGCAACGGATGGAGCCTCGGCAGAAACGTCAGCCGCCCAAACGCTGTAGGCATCTTCCCGACGGGATGCATCCGCTACGTTTCGCTGCATCCGGCTGCTGAGGCAGGACACCGATGCGGAATACATCATCAGTCAGACGGCGAGAACAGGAGGGCATCGAGTCCTACAATTGAGGGAGGAGACAGGCGCGGATGGTCGTACTTCGGAAGGTCGACACGCAAGGATAGACAGGCATCGAATCCCGTCGACAACGATGAGTACCCTTCGTCGGAGATACGGTACTACGCACCGGGAACAGAGTCGGCCATCCACGAAACAACGCCACTGTCAGACGAGGAGGACCAGGGAGATAATCTGATAACTCCAGTGGAAGGCTTCCTTAAGGAGTGCTCCAGTTATCCGGAGTACAGAGTGCCACCACTGCCTCCAGGCGGTCCGAAGGCGAATTACGTGCAGACGACGAGTCAGAAGCAGCGTGGACGCTGGAACAAGAAGCCGCGTATGATAGTAAAACCGAACCTGGAAAAGAACCTGGCCTGTCGGGAGAGGGAGTTATTGGCAGCATCACCGATGGAGGCTAAGTCGACGGCGGATGAGAGTATTCTGGAGAGACTCCGAGAGGAGGAATCGATCGAGTGCAGCTGTCGGGAGTCTCTGATCAGCCGACCTGGAACGACCATTCCCCCCTGTCCAGGGGCCACCCTCGTCCTGCCCCCGTTCAAGTCAAGGATGGCCACACCCCCGACGGAATTGTCCCTACCACCCCAAACAAAGTCCTCTTCGTTACTGTTTGACAATGAAGCCACTTTGAGGTCATCACCGAGCCTCGGGTTCATCATCCGGGCATCAAGAGGGATCCCAACGCGGACACCGGAGGAGGTCTGCTGCGAAGATGAGCGCTACATGAATGCGGAAGAAGGAGTGACATCTCAAGCGAGAATGACGGCTGGAGAGAGGACGGACACAAAGAACATTGGGCATTTCAAATGTCCTCACACCTACACAGAACGGAAATCATTTCCAGGTCACGAGGTCACAGACCCCAACGACGAAAAGACTGGTAGGTTTCAGCAGGTGGACAGGATCCATCGCGAACCGGTCTACCACTCTGGCTCCCAGTCGGACAACAAGTGTTACCGGTTGGTTGCCTCCGTCATGGTTGGTCAAGCGATCGGGATCGTACTCTTCCTGTGGATGTTCTACCATCTCGACTACTGTTTCGTCGTCTCAGCCTCCATCAGTGGCGCTGTGGCTCTCCTGCTGAGCGTCTTCCTCGCTCTGTCGCGTGTCTGTCGCTGCCTCGCCAGCATCCTCCTTCCGTCGTTGTGCACCGCCAGAGGTCGCCTGTCGTTCGTCGTCGTCATATCCGGTCTCCTGCTCAGTGGACCGGTCAGTAACGTCTACGTGAGCGTGCACGAGATCTCGCGGTCGATGGGCTGCAGCGCCGAACAGTCCTACAACCAGATGATGCTGTTCCTGAAGCCGTTCGACAGCATGATGGCCCAGCTGAACGGAACCATTGGGAGGCTGCAGGAGGCGGCCGTCAACGTCAGCCGAGGACTCAGACCCCTCGACGAAGGACTGAGCAGCGTCGAAATGGACATACACAACGGACGACTACAGCTCTTCGGAACACGAAAGGTAAGGCATACACACCGACACCTGGTCAGACTTTTTTAACGATACTGTGTCATAACAAAGATGATTAGCGTCGCCGTCCTCATTTGTTCAGGCTTGGGACTGGCATTGCCAGAGTACGAGCAGTGGCGGACGCATGCACGCGGACTTTTATTTATAATACAAGCATCGCGATACTCATGCAGCGCATTTTCATGAAACTCTTAAGAGTGTTCAGGTTTGACAGCTAGCAATGTTATGCGTTTCTTAAGGTCTAGGGTGCAAACTAGAAATGCTGCGCTGGGTTACGGTGTTAAACAAGTATTACATTGCTAGCATTAGCATTAGGCCTCTCATTAGTGTGATCATTAGAATTAGCGTTGGTGTTAGCAACAATAGGCCTAATGCAAAAGATTTTATAGCGCCACTGTCGTAATGATTAAGGTAACAGTCAATGGTCGCTTCTGTGCGAAGTCCGTGTGTCTGCAAATAACGGGCACGTCTGTGCGAAAGCCAAGAGGGAAATTCGATAGGTATGTGTTCATGTATGTATGCATGCATAAATGTATGTTTGTTTGTGGTTTGCTTACTTCTATGTTGGTATATGTATGCTTTGTAGTTCTATATGTATATATACGTATGCAGCTGAACTGACATGGGCCTTGCATACTAACTGCGTGACCTTAATTGACTTTATTGGACAGCTAGGCATCTGCGTAAGCACTGAGCAGCTTACATGTACATTCAGTGGCATCCATAATGACCCTTTTGGATCCGCAGTTGTACGGCCAGTGCAAAATATGTAAATGAGGAACAAAACTTAACGATTGTACAGAAATCAATTCTCTGTCTCATCATCATTTGATGTACTCGATGGATCGCTGTAATACACTGCTGGGTCGGTGGCTAAATGGCTGATGAATAAAGAAGCGATCGATTAAAACCTTCGTTGGATGTAACGAATGCATTCAGAATCTCTCTCAATTAAGGCTCCATCGATTGCTAAGACTTTGGTTTGAGACTTGGACTTAAGACGTATTCCGCGAACTGAAGAGTTTTGGCTTTGGCGCTAAACTGCGCTGATTTGAACTATCGTTCGACAGCAAATGTTTCCAAGCGGTTTGACAAGACTTAGTATCTAAATTGGTCATCTCATGTTGACGACATAACGATTACAATTATAAACCACGACTTTAATTTTAATTTTGACATGCAGAAAGCCTAGTGGCTAGTTAGTTTTCTGCAGTGCCTAAAATACTCAGAAATGCGAACTGCCACGACGTAAAAGCTGCTCGGTTGTCTGGCCTGAACATCTAAGGACTATAAACAACAATTATATGATAGGATGGACAACTCCACAAAAGTAAATGATCGACAATCGTGCCCTTGTGAAATCCCAAGTGTTTTGTTAATTGCTATGTAACGGAACATATAGCTCTCCTTAAGAAGTTCTAGAAACGCCCAAGTGCAGAGAGTGAGGGACGGGAGATGGTGGTGGTAATAGTGGTGATGGTAAGAGTAGATTGGGTGTAGTCTTGGAAGAGTTGGTGGTATTGGGAGTAGTAATCAAAGGAGCACTTTGGGAGTAAATAATGGCATGGTAAGGCCCTTACTTACAATCATGACATGCACTAAATGGATGAATGTTGAGACCGCCATGTAGTAATTCTTGTAGACTTGTCGGAACCTGGTTGACTCAGCGTTCAACGCGTGTGCCACTGGCATCCACAAGGCTCAGGACCAGTGTTTGGGAGTGATGGGCGCTTTAGGGACCGTCTACCACCATGCCAGGGTCGTTCTGGACCGCATTAACCCCGACCGATGGTCGACGAAGCAGCAGCAGCATCACAAGCGACAGGTCTTTGCCGAAGATGGAAGGTAACGCTACTGTATACAGATAAACATTTATGTTGCGCCTTTTCAATTCTCTGCAGCGTAATCATCTGAAACTTTAATCTTGATCGGCGCTATATGAATTTCTCAATTGCTTTATCACAATATAACTTCATCATAGATTTCGCGTTGTAGGAGAAAGGAAGTCAGCAGGAACCTTCCCCATTGGTTTAAACAATATGCACTAAGAGACATTTTCTCTATTCGTTACACACACCCACAGGTCTAGAACTTGCTCTTAAAAATACAAGTGCCGTACTTCATGACATCTCATTCACATTCTCATAAACTTCTATTCTTTCGCAAAGTATATCAACCTTTAGATTCTAGGTATAAAAAATTAATTAAAAATTGATTAAACGGAATAAAGTTCTAAATAATTATTTAGTGCGTGGATTTGTCAGTTAATAAATAATAATAAATTGGCCTAGCCTATTAATTTACTGGCCTGCGTTCTCTCCCACAAGACCTCTCAGGCTGTTTTTATAAACTAATTAAAACTTTCCTTTTTGACCGGGCCTGGAGTAGTTATCTCGAAGGGGCGCTATAGAAATTTCATAGATAATAGAAAATTAATATAAATAGTTAATTTTCACAGTAATTGAGATGTGTAGGTAATAGTAATAAGCCAACGAGGTTCCATGTGATTTCCAGCGTGATTGACGAGATCGATTTGACTGGATCTGACCGTGACATCTGTGAACCGCTGGACATGGTCCTCGTCTGCCAGAGCCTGAACGACAGCGACACCCTTTGCCAGCCATCCATGTGGGCAGGCGAGGCGATCCAGGATGCCATCAACGCCACCCAGTCGGCGATGGTCGCCCTCCAGGGGTCGCTACAGTTCTACGTCTCGTCCGAACCTTACGACCGATCGCGCAACGTGACCGAGGTCATCTTCCAGATCCGTCGTAGAGTGGGAGAGGAGTTTGAATCGCGCACGGCCTACTTCGAACTGGTCGTTGGAGTGCTGAAGAAACTGGTTCCGCTATCTCTGTTCCTGCTGATCCAGTCCGCCTACCTCCACCTCAAGCATTACATGTCACGTGACGCCTACGACAACGTCTACGTCACCGACCAGTTCAAGGCCATCGATCTGCAGAGGTCGAAGTTCAGCGGCGTCTCGGTGTTTCCGCTGCGCAAGTACGAGAGGAACTACCTCATCGAGACGAGCAGTCTGGGTCTGGCGCCTCCGGAGAGAGGACTGACCAGTTCCGGTCTGTGCGTCGTTGTGCTGCACGTCCTGCTGTCTGCCAGCTGC
Organism: Aporrectodea caliginosa; assembly: GCA_020284085.1. Classification (NCBI taxonomy): domain Eukaryota; kingdom Metazoa; phylum Annelida; class Clitellata; order Crassiclitellata; family Lumbricidae; genus Aporrectodea; species Aporrectodea caliginosa. The sequence continues at coordinate 1,076,105 of JACEVL010000127.1, read as the reverse complement.
TACGTCTTCGACTACGTTCTCTACTGGGTCCTGGCTCTCGTCGAGCGTCACAGTCGCTCTGGGTTTGACGTGACAGGCAGCGACAGTCTGGAGCTCGTCGTCAGCGGCCAGGGCATCATCGTCGAACTGCTCGACATCTTCCTCAAGGGTTTCCACCCTGGACGCTGGTTCAACTTCAGCGGCGACACCCAGGCCTGTCTTCCGGTCCCGAAAGCCCCGTCGCTGGTCACGCTGGTAGCCCTTGTCTGTCTCTACGCCGTGCTGCTAGGAACCCTGCTCTTCAAGGCCTACCTTCTGCGACTGAGAAACTGGGCCACCGGGTACTTCTACCCCGATCGCGAGAAGACCCGTCTCGTCTACCTGCACAGCGTCGTAATCGGCCAGCGAGCCCGCCTGCCGCACCTGCTCCATCAGCTGGTCCGCGCCAACCATCACCAGGACCAGCTGTACGCCCAGGTCAGCGTCTGCCACAAGATGGCCGCCCGTCGCCATGGTAACGCCTCCAGTGGCAGTCGACGCTTCCTCTGCCAGAGTCAGCGCTGTCTCGTCTGCAGAGGCGCATGTGGCGCCATACGCGAGTGCGAGACGGACAGATGCGCGGGCGTCTACTGCAGGGAGTGCTACGAGGACCTGCAGAGGATCTGTCCTCTGTGCCTCCACGGATGCTGTAACGACGGAAACGATGACGCCGCCAATGACGCCCTCGATGACGACCTTCAGTCGTACACGAGACTCAGCAAAGTGTTCGTCTAAACATGCAAAGACTACTACTTGCACTTGATCACACTCGAGATTCAGCCAAGTATTTGTGTAAACACGCGACTACGTGCACTTGATAAACGCTATACTTGAACTCTGGATGTTGCGACGTCAACACGGCAATCAGACAACAAACCCATGATATTCTGTTTTAGAGATGACGGAATTATATTTATAGGCTATAGGTGAAAAGCCGATGGTTTAACCTTTTTCATCCACAGCAAGTTAAACTTATAGTAAATTTCGACGACAGCGGCTTGCAAACTCGTTTTCAGCGTCCATTGTTGTATTGATCTAAGCAATAGCAAGTATTTAGCATATGGAATAACTTATTGGCCCAATATAATGACGTTTAATTACAAAACATTTATTCTGTTCTTCCGATTCTGTTGGTCAATGAGCAGCAGATTGGCCTACAGCTCCGTTGTCACGGTTCTGGATCTGTGAAACTTTGAGTAGGCTTACTATTGTCTGAAAACTCTGCCGATGACTTATATAATAGGATTAATTATGTACCACTCAAAACCATGTCTATAGGCAATATCGTGATCGCCGTACACTGCAAGAATTTTCGAAAGGAACTCCTTCAATATTTCCTATGGAAACAATTGTTTGTATTTGCCCTTACTGACCGACGTCTCAAAACGCTATAAATAACAATAATTATTGGCGTTTAGTGGCACAAAGCCGTAGAAAAGCACCTTCGTGAGGTTCTTGTAAGGCGCTAGATAAATGGCCATATACATACATACATACATACATATTCATACATGCATACATGCATACATACATACATACATATTTACATACAAACATACATACATACATACATAAAATGACAACGCATTGCAAAGGCCAATGGAGTGTTGTATCTATCTGTGTATGCGATTTTTGAAAACCTTATTACGCTTCCAAGACTCTGAAGAACTAAAGATAAAAGTCTAACAATTCTACCTAAAGTGGTCAGACTTGAAAACAGTAGTAACACCTCTGACCTCGGAATACCTCAGCTGTTTTGAAAACTTAGCGTTTCAAGGAATCCTTTCTTGCTGACCTTCCTACACCATGAGCGTGAGGATGCTATTCGCAAACCGCTCATGGCTACATTTTACATATTAAGACATCAGGCTATCCTGATCGTTAGCCTACATATATAGGCTAGACAACGATCAGTGGTGGAAAAGGTTCTCAACCGCTAAGTTCATTGAAAAATGAGCCTTGTCCAGATCAAACGGTCGCTAAATCAAAGCCTTCAAGCTCACACTTTACATTAATTTTGCCCTTACAGTATGGGGTTTCTTTTCTTAAAGCCTATAGACCTAAAATATTTTAAAACAACTTGCAATGACGTGATTTTTAAACTTAATATGTTTCTATTCTCTATACAGGTTAAACGTTCAACGATGCCATCATCATACTGCAGTAATTAACAAATTAGGCCTATTAAAGTTTTGCGTTTATGTCGCATAACAGATAAATAAAATAGGCAAATACTCGTATGTAATAGTCAGTTAGACTCTCTTAATGAATGTATGTAAAAAATACTTGTGTATAACAGTATTTCTCAATGATACCTATGACTGATAATACTTGCGAATAATGCTCGTGAATGTGCAGACGTTTATGAGATGCTTAAATACTGGATGATGCAGTAATTAAGTTACTGTTGTCCTTAGGTTCGTCACAGATGAAATCCGTTTCCTTCGACGTCCCTCGTGGCAACGATTTGATGGAGTAAGTCATCACTGAGAAATGGCGGCCAGGGTTTCGTAGACTGGACTGGGCGACCGGTTAGGACATGTTCCGAGGAGGGCGTGCCCCATTCTTTGCCACTTCACCCCCGCGAAAGGTTCCCCTGCGCATAATGAATAAAGATAAGAATTTTTTATAATTATTTTTTTCCCGAGGTATTATCCCTCAGCTGTTCAAAACTACGGTATATCGGGAGATGGAATGGTGTTACTCTGGAATTGTTTATTAATATTATCATCATCATCATCATCATCATCATCATCATCATCATCATCATCATCATCATCATCATCATCATCATCACCACCACCACCACCGCCACCACCACCACCGCCACCACCACCACCACCACCACCACCACCACCACCACCACCACCACCATCATCATCATCATCATCATCATCATCATCATTATTATTATTATTATTATAAATAAATGTAAATGCTCAGAAGAGAGATTTGACGGATGGTTGAAAATTGTTCTGGATCGGTTTATAATGTATACGTTTCACCCGTTTCTGGCACCTTCTGTAGCCTGCAAGATGGAAAAGACATTGGAAAACAAGGTCTCCGATAGGCTATTGAAAATGCCTGGGTGAGACAAAAGCCAATTTCTCAACTTTAGTCAATGATATCGAGTTTTTTAAATGCAGTTTAGAATAATCGAATAGTATATAACTGAAAAATGTAGCTCAGGTTAATGGAGCGAGCACACCAACATACAGGCCTACAGGGCATAATTATATGCAAAAGAAACCCTTTCGAAGTGGATCCAGAGGAGTTTCTTCTGAGGATGAATTTGAAAGAAGATGCAGAGTGAATTAAATTTAAATGAGCTGGATAGGAGTAGTAGTAGTAGTAGCAGTAGTAGTATTAGTAGTAGTGGACCCATGTGGAATATATAAAAGTGAATAAGTAGAACTTTAGTGTGCTTCCGAAGGCAAACCTGCAGAAGTCTCACTTATTATTCAATGCGTTCATCCGAGCCAATAAGGTCCAGTGTCTTCCTCATGCAGATGTAATCAAAGCTCCAGTCCCACTAACCCACTGAAGGAGGAATCAAGACGGAAATCTCACATATATATATATATATATATACATATACATATACATATATGCATATATATATCTTATATATCTCATATATATGTATATTTTGAGAATTTGAAGGTCGTGTGCAACTACAGGAAGTGTGAGTAATTGAATGTGAGTATTGATTTCGTCGTATCCAAATGTTTTTATTCGTTCATTCATTTATTAATCCATTCATTCGTTCGTTCATTCAGTGCACACGTATACATATGAAGGCTTATATACCAGGTATTGGGTCTGGCCTGGACCACTGTCGGCCAATTCTTGGTTGTCTGTTGACGGAGCTGTTGTCGTTGCCGAAGAGAAGTTCTCGGCTCTGGTTGGTCAGAGGATGGACGTGGTCATCTGGAGGACGGCAGTGGGGATGCTGAGGCTGGTCGAAGGATGGCAGAACCTTCTCCTTCTCCAAGTAGACCATTGCCAAAGGTCGTGCGTTCACGTTCATGTCATACGTCGTAAGCTTTGGCTGCAACTGCTGCTGGTGGTGGCTAGCTACAGCTGAAGACGACATAATAGTGGATTTATAATTATCATTTTTTTTATAAAGAATGAGACTACTTCTTTGGCAGAGCCATTTGGCCTACAACGCTAGGGCTATTCAGTAATGGCCAATTTATTCAAACTTCCCTTTATCTATGTAGCCTTTTGAAACAGTGCTATCGTCGGAAGCAAACTTTTGAAAGCTGTTAAACTCGCAACCTGACCGACATTGAGAGATTGGAACATTGCATGGTTGCCACGTGACGTCGTACTCTTTGGGACCGTCACCCAGGAATTTTCGGATAGCGAAAAGACCTCCTGTAGGAAGTGTATCTGTGATGTAAGTAGGCTTTCTCTGGCGAATAAGCAGCCGCGGAATAACATCGGCATTCTCATCAGGGTATAGTAGGGATCAACCGGAATAAACGCAACATCCCGACCGCCGTGGACTGTCCCTCTGAAGATGTATTGTCAACGGCAGCAGGTGATACGCTGCAGGCACTGGACGCATTCACATAACTTGGCAACCACGTAACAATTAGGCCTACCAAGTGGATCCAGCTAATAGGAGATCAAACGCCAAATCTCCAACGCGGCAACGCCATGGTCTCCATGGCCTGGATAAGATCATTCGGTGCTCCACTAAGCCGATCTGCAGCTCTATCAGTTGCATGGGCTGCCATGTGCCTCTCTACAACTGCGATACTTGGACGACAACAAATGTCCTAAATAAGAAGCTTGACAACTTCGCCATGGGGGGCATCAAGAAGACCCTGCGGGTTCCCGATATGGACCATGTCAGTGATATGGTGATCAGAAGAAGAACGGTAACAGTGCCACAAATCACGTCCAGACGACATCGTACACCCTGGCTAAGAATATTCTGCCTGGCATTTCGTTCTTGTTGTATGATCATTCCTCCACCGTCTACAATAGCAATTTGATTGTAAGCAGGAACTCTAAAATAGTGCAGCTAGTATACATACCTTCTTTCGTGTAGTTTTCGCTGAACATTTTGTGCACAAGTTTATGAAGAAACAGATCTGTTAAACACCAATCAAGCTCTCTTTCATTGAAGTATGTCGAAAGCTGTCTCTCATCGGTCTGAAGTGTTAATTATTATTAGGGGGTCACGGTTTGTACAGCAGGCAGATTAAACTATCAGGCATTGGCCTAGGTCCTAACCAACAGTGCCTATGGAAGCCTACGTACACATTTCTGTCTCTATGGATTGGCACATCGAAGTAAATGCATAGCCTATTGCGATATGAATAATAATTACTAGCCTATGTTTAGGAGAAATGGCCGTTTAGCAACGCCTGTATAGGCTGTCCATAGTGTCACGGCCTGCTCTTCAAACAGACACGTACCCTCGATCGTCTCTTCGCTGAAGGCCGTTCTGTCCGTCTGTTTGCTCATCCGTCCGCCTGTCTGTCTGTAGGTTGACATACATGTGGGCTTACACATAGTACATATATATTGGCCTGTCTTGTGTGGCCTGCGCGTCCATAATAATTCTAAACATTGAGGTACCGGTGGCCTATACAACTAATTTAGGACTTTCTGTTGCATGGCAACGATTGCGAAGTTGTTGGTACTAAAATGCATTCACACGTGTAACGTTTTATACAAGCGATGAAAACGCATGTCTGCGCATGAATATAAAATCAGCATTCACGCAAAGTTCTATAGATAATCTAGGTCTGTACCTACTCTATACGCTGAGTCGCTGACCTCTAGTCTAGCCTACCTTTAATATACAATTATTGTGGCAGTCGCGGTTGTGCATAGTGTCGTAGGGTGCAGGTGAGAGAGCTGCCATGGTGAGTCCAACCTACTTCTACGCTCGGAGCCACTAGGCTACACAGAATTACCCCTTCTAGCTGCGACGACAAATTACCTTGCCGTATAGGCTACTATTCTGTCCATAGTTTCAGTTTTCTCCAAGGAAAGTTCCAGATTGGCAGCTTCGAAAGATACGATAGACTATTTCTGTGGAGTGCTGACGACAACCTTCGCCATTTGCCCGACCCTACACTTCAGCCAGTTCTCTTAGCTACAATGTATTATGTTGCGACAAGCAGAGTCGATATCTTAAGGAATCGACATGATCTTCCGACTCTTCACAATCCGGTCCCGACTTTGATTACCCTCTACTACTATCTATGTCTGTCCCCTGCCAACATTTTCATGGGCATTACATAGGACCCATGCATGTGGGCTCAATACGGAACCCATACTGAAATGGAATATGGATCCTGTATTGGTCCTCCACGTGGGCATTCTGGTCTCTGTCTCAATCTCCTGACTGCAGTATGGTCACGTTTCAGTTGCGCTCTCTCTAGGATTTTCAGCTTGATTTTTCAGGCAAGGTATATAATTGCATGTGTTCCCTTCTCCGAATTTCCAACAACCTCTTAACTTTCCGTTGTTCAGATTCAGATCGTCTCGCGACCCCTCACCTGCAGGTGGGTCCAACCCCTTAAATCAGAACCTCTGAGCTTATGTCTGAATCGGAGCAATTAAGACTTACTATACTGTTGTGACTTTTCCGTAGCGCGCTTACCAGCATGGTTTTGTCTTACGGTATCGCGGAAGATGTAGGCTAAGTTCTTTTCCCGAGTTTAACATAATCTCTTACCATTCCGCTACCGGGAACCAGTTCGCCTCGCGGACTGGTAACAGTTTGGTTCGTACCAGAAAATCTGATCCGTTGAAGCGATAATTATCTCAGCAAGAAATCAGATATTCTAGCTCGAATTCACTCGATAGAGCACCGGTGATAGGCAGACTTGTTTCTCGAACAGTGATGTAAACTTCTTTAGCGTTACCCTTTGTAACGTAACACTGTATTTGCGTCCTTCTCTGAGTTTCACTCAGCCTCTTATCTTCCCACTTTAGGGATGCAGACCTACGGGCAATCTTTCAGTAGTGTGACCCCAAACTCTGTCCGATCCGCAGAGCCAACCCAGGAATTAAAGTGAGTGATTCAGCTGTGACATGCCTGGAAGCTCACCAACTATATAGTCCATCTCTTACTGAACAGACTTTAAAACCTCATATTGTATATTATAGGCTACTATAGAATTTAAAATTAATGCATGGAAGCTAACACTATATCGAGGAGAGCGGGGCAACAGCGGCCTGCGGGGCAAGAATAACCGGAAGCCTATCATAAAACATTGCGCATGCGTAGAGATTAAACTACGCCACGTTGAAAGACATTTATCGGCCGTTTCGAACGACATAACAAAAATTTAATTTACTTGCAAAACTCTATAAGAAAGTAAGGAATTTATGATTTTCCTAATATCTGTATAAATCGGAATGGTTAGGAATAATTTAGGATAAAATCAATGTTTTTGATACGAAATTTTTCGATAGGTTTTTGTTGCGAAGACATAACAAGGGCATTGAATGCGCATATTAGTTTCAGTGAATTCGCAAGATGTCACTAGTAATTATTTTAAAATGTAATTGGTACAGCAACGGGGCAAGAGTAGCCGTGATAGTATGAGGCAAGAGTGACCTCGGCCACTCTTGCCCCATCATAAGGCCGTACTAAATAAAAGTTTTGTCTTCCATTTATTAATTGTTATAGGGGTCTATTTTCACATTTGTTAATTTGTTTAGTCTCGTTTTCAGAACATGGTTAGACATTATAAACGGATAAGCGAGCGTGGAAGATATCCATCTGAGAATTTGAAACGTTGTTTGACGGTTGTTAAAAATAAAGAAATGTCCCTGCGAGCAGCGTCTAAAGAATTTAGAATTCCTAGAGCGACCATACAAAAGCGTTTAAAGTCATTCGATTTGCCACAACCAACAAATCTGGGTCGATTCAAACGAATTTTACAGACGAAATGGAAAGTCAGTTGAAGCAACGTGTAGTGGAAATGGAAGGAATCTTCTATGGAATGTCCACTTCTGACCTTGGCAGAATTGCAAGTGGAGAGAAGGGTCGCACTGTCACAATTGTAGCTGCTGTTAGTGCTACGGGTCAGTTTATTTCGCCAGCCATGATTTTCCCAAGGCAGCGAATGAGTGATCGCTTGTTGCTTGATGCTCTTTCCGGAACTATTGGGTACTGCTCAGGATATGGATGGATAGACAGCACGTTGTTCAGTCTATATTTGGACCATTTCATTGAACATGTTCGACCCACCAAGGAGCAGAAGTCCTCCTTGTACTAGACAATCACGTCAGTCATAAATCCCTTGAAGCGATTGAAAAAGCAAGAGCAAACGGGATTATACTTTTAACTCTGCCTCCCCACACCAGCAGCAAACTCCAGCCTCTAGATCACACTGTCTTTAGAGCGTTAAAGGTTTTTTACAGCCAAGAGTGTGACCGCTGGATGATAAATAACATGGGAAAAAGAATAACTGAATACGACATTGCTTCCATATTGACTGGCCGTTCATGCCACTCTTGCCCCACCGGTGGGGCAAGAGTGGCTTTTTAAAGGCCTGCATAAAATGTTAAATACCAAAGAATCACATGTATTTTTTTGAAATAATTTGTATACTCTGCAGAGCCACTTCAATGGCCTATAACAGGGTATAGTCCGTTGTTTCAATATTTTCACCTGCTAGTAGATATTTAGATTAAATCCTTAAGGGGCCGCTCTTGCCCCGCTCTCCTCTCCATCCTATTCCTATCACAAAAGAACGAAGCAACAACTACTGTAGAACTAGCCGATAAACCACCTCTGAATTATAACAAACATGAAAATCTAACATCAACTTAATACCACTTCTAAAATTGTATTGTATTTGAACACTTGTTATAGCGCCCCAACCAGATTTCCCATTCAGAGGCGCTCCCGACTACTGCGCGAACGCTGAATCGGAGTTTCACGCCGAAGCGCATGAGCAATTGCGAGTGAAGGACTTGCCCAGGGTCCCTACGCGGCGACTTTGATGTGGATCGAACCCGCAACCCTCCAGCTGCAAGGCACCGAACATACCCTACACCACCGCGCCCCAGTTGTATTGTGATGTGTTGTATTGTGTGTTGTATTGTACTCCACGTTTATAATGCGACCGAGCCACCCGCAGTAAAGATCCGAGAAATTAATCTCTGATAATCCGACCCGACCGGGTAGCGAACCCGGGGCGCCGGCGCGACGAGCGGGCACCAACCCACTCGGCCACTCAGGATCCTTTAACACTGTTAATAAAATAATCGATCCCAGCCAGCAATGCCCTATTTAGACGCAAGTGCGTACAGCGCTGAAAGGCTAAGAAATGAAAAATTGCAAAATGAAAAAAGTGAAATATTATTAAGTTACAAAATTATAATTACTTAGGTACTAGTTTTAATATTAGGTAAACTAACAGTCTAACACCATCTAGCAGTGGCGTAACCAGAGCTTCCCAAAATTACGCAGATTCCAAACTCTCTGAGGGGAGGGGTCTGGGAAGAGGTTGTAGGCCTAATTAAGGAACTTTTTGGGTGTGTATAATGGTGCATTTTGGATACCATCTTTTTGGTGAAAAGCAATAACAATTAACATCAGTTCTTTGGGAAATTATATAATTTCATAATTATGTCTTGCGAGGCGAAAAACTTCCTCATTCGTGCCTGAACACCCCTTGCAATCCTATTACTATTTACCAAGACCAAAAACCAGACAAAGATGACTTATACGAGACGAAGATACAACCGATTTCCCTCTAGTCTACGGGTCGGAATGTTGGCCAATGCGAAAGCAAGACAAGAAAAGAATTATTACAGCAGAAATTAGTTTACTGCGGAAGATCGCAGGGATTTCAAGACTTCAGAAAATAAGAAACGCTGGCATTAGACAGCATTATGGATCGAAACAACTCGATCTGCTAATAGACAAATTCGTTCAAAGAAGACTCCGATTGTTTCAACATATAGAGAGAATGCCAGTTGACCGAATACCACACACTGCACTACATGCAAGATTCGAAGGAAAAGACACTAAGGCAGAACCAGACAATGCTGGATAAACCATATAAATGAGGATGAAACATAACTTTGACACTAAGGGAAACAATTAACTTGACAAATGACCGAGGAAAATGGAGATCATTTATTCGTACCCATCGCCGCCAAATGGCTGGCGTCAGAAACTGATGATTGTGGTGATGATGATGATGATGATCCAATGCAGATGCGATGGCTTCTGACAATTTCAATATGATGTACAAACATAATATTATTATCAAACAATAAAATAGTAAAAATTGCAGTCAAATCTGAGACACGGTCACTTACAAGGTATTTCACTCATTTGATGATTTCACATGGATTGACTCTCCCTTCCTCCTTACCCTCCATTCGCTCTCCTCCCTTTACTCCTTGCACATAATTATCGGAAGGACGACCTACCTGTTTACGTCATCCGATCAAGCCGAACACCTGTACCAGTTCATTATGCATGCGGCGTGTTTAGTTGCAAGAAATTGCACTTTATAATTCCTCATGACGATGATGATAATGATGATGATGATGATGATGCTGATGATGCTGACGATGATGACGAGGATGAGGATGATGACGAGGATGATAATTATATAATTATAGTAATAATAATGATGATAATAATAATAATAATATTAATAATAATAATAATAATAATAATAATAATAATAATAATAATCATCAAATAATAATAATAATAATAATAAATAATAATAATAATAATAATAATAATAATAATAATAATAATAATAATAATAATAATAATAATAAGTAATAATTATATTAATAACAACCTCCAAGTAAATTTAAGATAGCAACAATTACATGTACGATGATAATGGTACTATGGTAGTAAGAAATAAGAAAAAGTGATAGGCCTATAATAATTATCCATAGATAAGCTTTCAAAGCGGAAAGTTATGAATTACAATACTAATACTAAAAAATATAATAGCAATAAATAATAATAATAATAATAATAACAATAATAACAACAGTAATATTAATAAAATTTTACCGAACTATAATAATAACAATAAAAACAATAGTAATATTAATAATAATTTACCGAACCAAATTGACCTAATAAATGCATGCCATTATGATTACTCTTCTGCAAAATCGGTAACGAAGTTAATGAACAACGGATCCCTTACCCTCCATTTCGCTCATCCTCCCTTTCCTCCATTTCGCTCTTCCTCCCTTTCCTCCATTTCGCTCTCTTCCTCCCTTTCCTCCAATTCGCTCTTCCTCCCTTTCCTCCAATTCGCTCTTCCTCCCTTTCCTCCATTTCGCTCTCTTCCTCCCTTTCCTCCATTTCGCTCTCTCCTCCCTTTCTTCCATTTCGCTCTTTCCTCCCTTTCCTCCATTTCGCTCTCTTCCTCCCTTTCCTCCAATTCGCTCTCTTCCTCCCTACCCTCCATTTCGCTCTCTTCCTCCCTTTCCTCCAATTCGCTCTTCCTCCCTTTCCTCCATTTCGCTCTTCCTCCCTTTCCTCCATTTCGCTCTTCCTCCCTTTCCTCCATTTCTCGCTCTCTTCCTCCCTTTCCTCCATTTCGCTCTTCTTCCTCCCTTTCCTCCATTTCGCTCTCTTCCTCCCTTTCCTCCATTTCGCTCTTCCTCCCTTTCCTCCATTTCGCTCTTCCTCCCTTTCCTCCATTTCGCTCTTCCTCCCTTTCCTCCATTTCGCTCTCTTCCTCCCTTTCCTCCATTTCGCTCTCTTCTCCCTTTCCTCCATTTCGCTCTTCCTCCCTTTCCTCCATTTCGCTCTCTTCCTCCCTTTCCTCCATTTCGCTCTTCCTCCCTTTCTTCCATTTCGCTCTCTTCCTCCCTTTCCTCCATTTCGCTCTCTTCCTCCCTTTCCTCCATTTCGCTCTCTTCCTCCCTTTCCTCCATTTCGCTCTCTTCCTCCCTTTCCTCCATTTCTCTCTTCCTCCCTTTCCTCCATTTCGCTCTCGTCCTCCCTTTCCTCCATTTCGCTCTTCCTCCCTTTCCTCCATTTCGCTCTCTTCCTCCCTTTCCTCCAATTCGCTCTTCCTCCCTTTCCTCCATTTCGCTCTCTTCCTCCCTTTCCTCCAATTCGCTCTTCCTCCCTTTTCCTCCATTTCGCTCTTCCTCCCTTTCCTCCAATTTCGCTCTTCCTCCCTTTCCTCCATTTCGCTCTTCCTCCCTTTCCTCCAATTCGCTCTTCCTCCCTTTCCTCCATTTCGCTCTTCCTCCCTTTCCTCCATTTCGCTCTCCTTCCTCCCTTTCCTCCATTTCGCTCTTCCTCCCTTTCCTCCATTTCGCTCTTCCTCCCTTTCCTCCATTTCGCTCTCTTCCTCCCTTTCCTCCATTTCGCTCTTTCCTCCCTTTCCTCCATTTCGCTCTTCCTCCCTTTCCTCCATTTCGCTCTCTTCCTCCCTTTCCTCCAATTCGCTCTTCCTCCCTTTCCTCCAATTCGCTCTTCCTCCCTTTCCTCCATTTCGCTCTTCCTCCCTTTCCTCCATTTCGCTCTTCCTTCCTTTCCTCCATTTCGCTCTCCTCCCTCCATTTCCCTCCATTTCGCTCGCTCTTCCTCCCTTTCCTCCATTTCGCTCTTCCTCCCTTTCCTCCATTTCGCTCTCTTCCTCCCTTTCCTCCATTTCGCTCTCTTCCTCCCTTTCCTCCATTTCGCTCTCTTCCTCCCTTTCCTCCATTTCGCTCTCTTCCTCCCTTTCCTCCATTTCGCTCTTCCTCCCTTTCCTCCAATTCGCTCTTCCTCCCTTTCCTCCAATTCGCTCTTCCTCCCTTTCCTCCATTTCGCTCTTCCTCCTCCCTTTCCTCCATTTCGCTCTTCCTCCCTTTCCTCCAATTCAGCTCTTCCTCCCTTTCCTCCATTTCGCTCTTCCCTCCCTTTCCTCCATTTCGCTCTCTCTTCCTTTCCTCCATTCGCTCTCTTCCTCCCTTTCCTCCATTTCGCTCTCTTCCTCCCTTTCCTCCATTTCGCTCTTCCTCCTTTCCTCCAATTCGCTCTTCCTCCCTTTCCTCCATTTCGCTCTTCCTCCCTTTCCTCCATTTCGCTCTCTTCCTCCCTTTCCTCCATTTCGCTCTTCCTCCCTTTCCTCCATTTCGCTCTCTTCCTCCTTTCCTCCATTTCGCTCTCTTCCTCCCTTTCCTCCATTTCGCTCTTCCTCCCTTTCCTCCATTTCGCTCTTCCTCCCTTTCCTCCATTTCGCTCTCTTCCTCCTTTCCTCCATTTCGCTCTTCCTCCCTTTCCTCCATTTCGCTCTCTTCCTTCCTTTCCTCCATTTCGCTCTTCCTCCCTTTCCTCCAATTCGCTCTTCCTCCTTTCCTCCAATTCGCTCTTCCTCCCTTTCCTCCAATTCGCTCTTCCTCCCTTTCCTCCATTTCTCTCTTCCTCCCTTTCCTCCATTTCGCTCTTCCTCCCTTTCCTCCATTTCGCTCTTCCTCCCTTTCCTCCATTTCGCTCTCTTCCTCCCTTTCCTCCATTTCGCTCTCTTCCTCCCTTTCCTCCATTTCGCTCTCCTCCCTTTCCTCCATTTCGCTCTTCCTCCCTTTCCTCCATTTCGCTCTTCCTCCCTTTCCTCCATTTCGCTCTTCCTCCCTTTCCTCCATTTCGCTCTTCCTCCCTTTCCTCCATTTCGCTCTCTTCCTCCCTTTCCTCCATTTCGCTCTTCCTCCCTTTCCTCCATTTCGCTCTTCTTCCTCCCTTTCCTCCATTTCGCTCTCTCCTCCCTTTCCTCCATTTCGCTCTTCCTCCCTTTCCTCCATTTCGCATTTCTCTTCCTCCCTTTCCTCCAATTCGCTCTTCCTCCCTTTCCTCAATTCGCTCTTCCTCCCTTTCCTCCATTTCGCTCTTCCTCCCTTTCCTCCATTTCGCTCTTCCTCCCTTTCCTCCATTTCGCTCTCTTCCTCCCTTTCCTCCATTCGCTCTTCCTCCCTTTCCTCCATTTCGCTCTTCCTCCCTTTCCTCCATTTCGCTCTTCCTCCCTTTCCTCCATTTCGCTCTCTTCCTCCCTTTCCTCCATTTCGCTCTTTTCCTCCTCTTTCCTCCATTTCGCTCTCTCTTCCTCCCTTTCCTCCATTTCGCTCTTCCTCCCTTTCCTCCATTTCGCTCTTCCTCCTTTCCTCCATTTCGCTCTTCCTCCCTTTCCTCCAATTCGCTCTTCCTCCCTTTCCTCCATTTCGCTCTTCCTCCCTTTCCTCCATTTCGCTCTTCCTCCCTTTCCTCCATTTCGCTCTCTCCTCCCTTTCCTCCAATTCGCTCTTCCTCCCTTTCCTCCATTTCGCTCTTCCTCCCTTTCCTCAATTCGCTCTTCCTCCCTTTCCTCCATTTCGCTCTTCCTCCCTTTCCTCCATTTCGCTCTTCCTCCCTTTCCTCCATTCGCTCTTCCTCCCTTTCCTCCAATTCGCTCTTCCTCCCTTTCCTCCAATTCGCTCTTCCTCCCTTTCCTCCATTTCGCTCTTCCTCCCTTTCCTCCATTTCGCTCTTCCTCCCTTTCCTCCATTTCGCTCTTCCTCCCTTTCCTCCAATTCGCTCTTCCTCCCTTTCCTCCATTTCGCTCTCTTCCTCCCTTTCCTCCATTTCGCTCTTCCTCCCTTTCCTCCATTTCGCTCTTCCTCCCTTTCCCTCCAATTCGCTCTTCCTCCCTTTCCTCCATTTCGCTCTTCCTCCCTTTCCTCCAATTCGCTCTTCCTCCCTTTCCTCCATTTCGCTCTTCCTCCCTTTCCTCCAATTCGCTCTTCCTCCCTTTCCTCCATTTCGCTCTTCCTCCCTTTCCTCCATTTCGCTCTTCCTCCCTTTCCTCCATTTCGCTCTTCCTCCCTTTCCTCCATTTCGCTCTTCCTCCCTTTCCTCCATTTCGCTCTTCCTCCCTTTCCTCCATTTCGCTCTCTTCCTCCCTTTCCTCCATTTCGCTCTTCCTCCCTTTCCTCCATTTCGCTCTTCCTCCCTTTCCTCCATTTCGCTCTTCCTCCCTTTCCTCCATTTCGCTCTTCCTCCCTTTCCTCCATTTCGCTCTTCTTCCTCCTTTTCCTCCATTTCGCTCTCTTCCTCCCTTTCCTCCATTTCGCTCTTTCCTCCCTTTCCTCCATTTCGCTCTCTTCCTCCCTTTCACTCCAATTCGCTCTTCCTCCCTTTCCTCCATTTCGCTCTTCCTCCCTTTCCTCCAATTCGCTCTTCCTCCCTTTCCTCCAATTCGCTCTTCCTCCCTTTCCTCCATTTCGCTCTTCCTCCCTTTCCTCCATTTCGCTCTTCCTCCCTTTCCTCCATTTCGCTCTTCCTCCTCCCTTTCCTCCATTTCGCTCTCTTCCTCCCTTTCCTCCAATTCGCTCTTCCTCCCTTTCCTCCATTTCGCTCTTCCTCCCTTTCCTCCATTTCGCTCTTCCTCCCTTTCCTCCATTTCGCTCTTCCTCCCTTTCCTCCATTTCGCTCTCTTCCTCCCTTTCCTCCATTTCGCTCTTCCTCCCTTTCCTCCATTTCGCTCTTCCTCCTTTTCCTCCATTTCGCTCTCTCCTCCCTTTCCTCCATTTCGCTCTTCCTCCCTTTCCTCCATTTCGCTCTCTTCCTCCCTTTCCTCCAATTCGCTCTTCCTCCCTTTCACTCCAATTCGCTCTTCCTCCCTTTCCTCCATTTCGCTCTTCCTCCCCCTTTCCTCCATTTCGCTCTTCCTCCCTTTCCTCCATTTCGCTCTTCCTCCCTTTCCTCCATTTCGCTCTTCCTCCCTTTCCTCCATTTCGCTCTCTTCCTCCCTTTCCTCCATTTCGCTCTTCCTCCCTTTCCTCCATTTCGCTCTCTTCCTCCCTTTCCTCCAATTCGCTCTTCCTCCCTTTCCTCCATTTCGCTCTCTTCCTCCCTTTCCTCCATTTCGCTCTTCCTCCCTTTCCTCCATTTCGCTCTTCCTCCCTTTCCTCCATTTCGCTCTTCCTCCCTTTCCTCCATTTCGCTCTTCCTCCCTTTCCTCCATTTCGCTCTCTTCCTCCCTTTCCTCCATTTCGCTCTCTTCCTCCCTTTCCTCCATTTCGCTCTCTCCTCCCTTTCCTCCAATTCGCTCTTCCTCCCTTTCCTCCATTTCGCTCTCTTCCTCCCTTTCCTCCATTTCGCTCTTCCTCCCTTTCCTCCAATTCGCTCTCTTCCTCCCTTTCCTCCATTTCGCTCTTCCTCCCTTTCCTCAATTCGCTCTTCCTCCCTTTCCTCCATTTCTCTCTTCCTCCCTTTCCTCCATTTCGCTCTCTTCCTCCCTTTCCTCCATTTCGCTCTTCCTCCCTTTCCTCCATTTCGCTCTTCCTCCCTTTCCTCCATTTCGCTCTTCCTCCTTTCCTCCATTTCGCTCTTCCTCCCTTTCCTCCATTTCGCTCTTCCTCCCTTTCCTCCATTTCGCTCTTCCTCCCTTTCCTCCATTTCGCTCTTCCTCCCTTTCCTCCATTTCGCTCTTCCTCCCTTTCCTCCATTTCGCTCTTCCTCCCTTTCCTCCATTTCGCTCTTCCTCCCTTTCCTCCATTTCGCTCTTTCCTCCCCTTCCTCCATTTCGCTCTTCCTCCCTTTCCTCCATTTCGCTCTCTTCTCCCTTTCCTCCATTCGCTCTTCCTCCCTTTCCTCCATTTCGCTCTCTTCCTCCCTTCCCTCCATTTCGCTCTTCCTCCCTTTCCTCCATTTCGCTCTTCCTTTCCTTTCCTCCATTTCGCTCTCTCCTCCCTTTCCTCCATTTCGCTCTTTCCTCCCTTTCCTCCATTTCGCTCTCTTCCTCCCTTCCTCCATTTCGCTCTTCCTCCCTTTCCTCCATTTCGCTCTCTTCCTCCCTTTCCTCCATTTCGCTCTTCCTCCCTTTCCTCCATTTCGCTCTCTTCCTCCCTTTCCTCCATTTCGCTCTTCCTCCCTTTCCTCCATTTCGCTCTTCCTCCCTTTCCTCCATTTCGCTCTTCCTCCTTTCCTCCATTTCGCTCTTCCTCCCTTTCCTCCATTTCGCTCTCTCCTCCCTTTCCTCCAATTTCGCTCTTCCTCCCTTTCCTCCATTTCCGCTCGCTCTTCCTCCCTTTCCTCCATTTCGCTCTCTTCCTCCCTTTCCTCCATTCTCTTCACTCCCTTCCTCCAGTTCGCTCTCTTCCTTTCGCATTCACTCTTCCTCCCTTTCCTCCATTTCGCTCTTCCTCCCTTTCCTCCAATTCGCTCTTCCTCCCTTTCCTCCATTTCGCTCTTCCTCCCTCTTCCTCATTTCGCTCTCTTCCTCCCTTTCCTCCATTTCGCTCTCTTCCTCCCTTTCCTCCATTTCGCTCTCTTCCTCCCTTTCCTCCATTTCGCTCTTCCTCCCTTTCCTCCATTTCGCTCTTCCTCCCTTTCCTCCATTTCGCTCTTCTTCCTCCCTTTCCTCCATTTCGCTCTCTTCCTCCCTTTCCTCCATTTCGCTCTCTTCCTCCCTTTCCTCCATTTCGCTCTTTCCTCCCTTTCCTCCAATTCGCTCTTCCTCCCTTTCCTCCATTCGCTCTTCCTCCTTTCCTCAATTCGCTCTTCCTCCCTTTCCTCCATTTCGCTCTCTTCCTCTCTTTCCTCCATTTCGCTCTTCCTCCCTTTCCTCCATTTCGCTCTTTCCTCCCTTTCCTCCATTTCGCTCTTCCTCCCTTTCCTCCATTTCGCTCTCTTCCTCCCTTTCCTCCATTTCGCTCTTCCTCCCTTTCCCTCCATTTCGCTCTTTCCTCCCTTTCCTCCATTTCGCTCTTCCTCCCTTTCCTCCATTTCGCTCTTCTCTCCTTTCCTCCATTTCGCTCTCTTCCTCCTTTACCTCCATTTCGCTCTTCCTCCCTTTCCTCCCTTTCCTCCTATTTCCCTCTCTTCCTCCCTTTCCTCCATTTCGCTCTCTTCCTCCCTTTCCCTCCATTTCGCTCTTCCTCCCTTTCCTCCATTTCGCTCTTCCCTCCCTTTCCTCCAATTCGCTCTTCCTCCCTTTCCTCCATTTCGCTCTTCCTCCCTTTCCTCCATTTCGCTCTTCCTCCCTTTCCTCCATTTCGCTCTCTTCCTCCCTTTCCTCCATTTCATCTTCCTCCTTTCCTCCATTTCGCTCTCTCCTCCCTTTCCTCCATTTCGCTCTTCCTCCCTTTCCTCCATTTCGCTCTCTTCCTCCCTTTCCTCCATTTCGCTCTTCCTCCCTTTCCTCCAATTCGCTCTTCCTCCCTTTCCTCCATTTCGCTCTTCCTCCCTTTCCTCCATTTCGCTCTTCCTCCCTTTCCTCCATTTCGCTCTTCCTCCTTTCCTCCATTTCGCTCTTCCTCCCTCCTCAATTCGCTCTTCCTCCCTTTCACTCCAATTCGTGTGACTGGTAGGGCAAGGGCATCGTCATACGGAGCTGGCTGAGTTTTGTATAACAGAAACAATTCATATAATTCCAATTAACAATTTCAACTCTTATTAAGCCATTATTTCCTTCTTACCTGTTTTTCTTGCCTTTGTTTTTCTTTGTACGCCTATACCTACAACGTTTTGTCTGTTGTTAATTCAATAAACAAATATATGATCATGAAGTCGTATGTTGTCTCTTAACAGTTTCTGGGTCTTGCTGGTGAATTACGTAAAACTGGGACATTTGACGTTTTATAGGTCTAGGTGAATCGTATCGTATTGTATCAATGCGTTGTATTGAAGTCATTTAACTTGATAAGTTCATTCAGTTATGAAACAGTCAAGACAAGACTCACAGTGGATGTGAGTCATGTGACAGTCATGCAGATCGTAAACTAGGCCCTAGTTGTTAGGACCTACGAGAACTCAGACGATAAAACCGGAAGCGCGCATATGACGTGTGATTTGATGAAAAGTTAACTAGAATGTACAAGTCAGGAATGAGGTGCTGAAACAAGTTTCACTTACACGGTAGAACACATTCAGAAATCAAAATGACAACATGAAATTTCATCTTTAAAAAATTAAATGCTGTTGAAAGAGACGTAGACTGTTGCATGGACGGTAGGCCTGCATGGACGGCGTCCAGGCTGTGCTGGCCTAATATGTGGCAGGACGGCGTCCAGCCTTGAAAATAAGTGCCTGGACGCCGTCCATGACCGTCCATGCACACTTTAAGCCCTGCCGTTATACCAAAAGTTCAGACGGAGAAAAGACCAACTTAAAGAAAGGAGTGATTGGAATTCTGCAAAATGCCAGAAAACGAACGCGCGTGAGGGCGATAAATATTGACATTGATGAGGTGCTGATTTCCACAGTCCAGTGTAGATTAAAGCCTTTAAATTACTTCGGGGGTGGAATAGGCGCAAAGAAGCTAACACGTTAAAACAAACCCATTACTAAATCCATAGAATCGAAGTCTTGTAGGAGAGAAGAGGATTAAAGGAGGAAGGCGTTATGTCCGAAATGAAGGAAAATGTGTCAGACGGTTGGAGGCAAGTTTCATTAATAGCCACCGATGGTCCTAGATGTTATTTGAAAGAGAAGGAGGACTTATTCCCGGATAGAATGAATGTTAAGGCGGTAGAAATTTGTTTCAAGTTCTCAGTGCCTAGGACTCTTCAAACCTATAGTGTGGTCAGTGAAAAAACAAATTATGCTGTCTAGCAATGGGAAATATTTAAAATGTTTCTGTTTGATTCCTATTAAAGGCTGAAACAATTATGTTGAAGCCGACCGTATTCGCTGAACTGTCCAATGTGATTCATTTTAATCATCAGTGTGTGACACGACAACAGGCTTGTTATTTGTGCAACTATAGCCATCAGGTCCTTGAAATGGCGGCATTTATTTGCTCAGATGCCATGTTTTTCTGGATATTTAATCTTCCTCAATGTCATCGACACTCTCTTCTCGCTTTAGCTTTCTCTCTGACAGCTGCATCCTGCATGGACAATATATATATATATATATATATATATATATATATATATATATATATATAATATATATATTTATATATATATATATTGAGACATGGACTCAGAAAATGAGATGCATAACAATATACGATTGTTTGCCTCTACCTATCAGCGTCGTAAATATGGTCCTTATGTTTTTTTTTATTATGACTGTCTTTGTAACGACATTTGGTCGCAGTCTGTGCAGTGTTAGTATTATATTTATTATATGCTGAAATTTATAGTCCCGACGGTAATCTTATACTCGTAGTGATAATTATGCTGGTGACGGCGATGGTATGGTTTGAGATTAGTTTTTGTACCACTTGCAATGGTATCAGTTCTGGCTGCATATCTATATGCATTGGTTCTGTTTTGGTTATGTTGAGTGGCTGTTCATTTCATGCGCACAATAAAACCCGATATATTATCTGTCAATGCCGCAATTTCTCGACTTACGGAAGATGTCAGCGGTCGAAGAATTGTTTCAGGATGAAATGGATGGAGAATGATCTGCTGTGTTTATGAACAGCGACGGATTATCACTAGACAAGGCAATTGAAGGCATACTCAATCAAGGACGTCTGTGCTTCGGGTTTAGATGGCGTATGAACGGATGCAGACACACAAAGTTGCCTCATTTTCTGAAAGACAAAGACGAATGAGATTACAATTGACTTTTATTATCAAGACCTGCTGCTGAATCCATGGGCGCATTTACGACAATTTCCGGTGGAAAAAAGCCCCTCCGACATTTGTTTCTTGGCAACGCCCGTGGCTGAGTCGCTCACTCACTAGGCCTAACTCGCTTCATTGCTCGCATGGTATTTAGTTAACTTGTTGCTAGATTGCTCATTAGCTCCTATAAGCGTTAGTATTATGTCTTTTGAGGAATTAAAATGCTATCGTATACTATAGACTGCTGTTCAGTTTAAATTTAACTTTGTTGCAGACTTAACCGAATTGCCTACATGCCACGATTGCCACGTGCATCATTAGCTAAAACCGGGATGCACTTAGAAAGTAGATAAAGTAAAGTCTGAAAAATGCATCCGTGGAAAATTTTGCTTTTTAGCGATACCGGCTTTTAAGGTGTCATGTGTGATGGGAGGACCATTGAAACACAACCATTAATAATCACAATTTTTTACCAACCATTTTTAAAAATTCCTCGCCTCTGTGTTCACGCTATGACCAATCATACTTCCACAATTCTTTTGACAATAAAAACATATTTGATCTCATCCAGTCGAAATTTCTTTCTCTGAAACATCAGTTGACGATCTGATTAATTCAAAGGAACTTCTCTGGGTCTTCAGATAGATTTGCTCGACACGTCCTGACTCCTTAGTCAAAGCCTGTTGAGAATTAGGCCTATAGGCCAGGCTTAGGCCTATTACTCATCCTCAGCAAAACTAAATCCTTCTGCATAACTTCACTTTAAAGCTTATATTTTGTAATTCGCAACGGCCTGCGTCGCCTCTCTCTTGAAAATGTAGCGATACGGAATTTGTAGTCTTCGATGAGTCTCAACGTTGAAGGAAAGTCACCCCTATGATATCTCTTGTAACCTTGGATCTTTATTTTGTTTTGAAAGTTGTCAATTTCTGGAAATTTTTAGCCTCAATGCCATCGAAGACTCAGATCACTGCTTAAGTTTAGAATAAACTCGTGCAAGATCTTTCTGGACGTGCCGACATGATATAAAACCGACATAGATTTATCCATATTTTAGCCATACTGTTACCATCCAATTCATATAATGTTTCATCATTTGCTGCAGTTTATCTTTTGTCCTGAAAATATTTTTGGATTGTGCGTAGGCCTATGCATAAAAATGATTTCAAGTCAAATTTTGCGTTCCTTTTTCTCAAATCTTCTCATTCTATATATGACTGTATTGTAAGATGTAAAAGGACAGTTGATGCTGTTAACAGATAGAAAGACAAATGGGTAGACATTGCCCGATGACAAGAACAACAAATTTATAGAGTAATAAAGAGATTCATGTATGAAATATAGACAGAAGTCGGAAACGAAGGACAAAGCGACAGAGAGACAGAGACAGAGACAGAGAGTCAGAGACAGGGAGACAGAGAGAGAGACAGAGAGACAGAGAGAGACAGAGAGAGACAGAGAGAAAGAGAAGGTGGGCGGACGTGATGGTTGCAGTCGACGATAATCAAACTCTGTCAGAATATATACAGCAAGTCTTAAACGTGGGCGCAGAGCATGATTTATGCACCGCTGACCAAATTGTTGTCCACTAAATCGTTTCTTATTCGTTTTATGTCGGAGAAGAATCTAAACGTCGAGTGTCTGTCGCGAGAGAAATGTCTAAAGCAAGAAAATCCAACTCCTGGCTAACGCCATCTGTGGCCGCGTTGTAAGTCAACGATTCACAAGAGATTCATTCGTGTGTCTTTTCCATGCATGGCTATTTTCTGCTCGAATTCTTTCGTCGAATGGCAGTCGAATTGGTTTCCTCTATGTCTGTGTGCTTCTCTTTCTCTGCATCTGTCTTAATCTGTCTCTTGACAGTTCATGTTTTTATTGTCAATTCTGTGGGACGACGATCATTGGAACAGTATTGTTAACGTGTCTCCCACGTTGGCCTACAACATCTATCTTCCATTCAGAGATTCAATAAAAGAGACGTTGATCTAAGTTGATACAGACAAAAGCACGGACGGACGGACGTTCAAAAGACGAACGTAGGCCCCTACTATTACTTGCAGAAGCCAGCAGAGAAACTCAGAGGCCGGCAGACAGACAGAAAGGCAGGAAGGCAGACAGAGAGATAGGCGACACGCAGCTGCCTTGGTCAGCGATGTCGGTTGCGCGTCGTAGATGCATTCCAAGGTTATTGAATGGCTTAGAAATCACGACAATTCTTAAACAGACCAAACAGATAAACCTTCTGTTGGTCTGTTTGACGAAGGATGACAAGCGGCGTGATGCCTGCCAATATTATATGGTGACCAGTGTGGAAAGAGTATGTTCCCAGGAATCGTGCAAAATGAAAACGACAGACGCTGAGTGGATGCGTGGAAACTGCAGGCGGTGGTCGCAATATGCAGAGAAATGGAGCAAAGTGATGCGAAGAAAATCCCAGTCAGTCGCGCAGAGAAACCTTTCCGCGTATATAATTATAGTATACGCTGCTCCACAACATGAGCCTATATATAATCCATCAAGGAAGTCCTTCTAATATAATTACTATCAGCTTCAATATTAGATTTCAGCGTAAGTAATAAAATCTAATCTTAGAATATCTACGGCGTCGGGGTAATCATGCGTCAGTGGAGAATCGAGTGGACTTACCGGTCATGCCCCTATCTCTGATATTTGCCTTTGCTTTAGAACCTGTCTCTAAATCTCAGCTTAACTCTACCCATCATGACGTCCGTAGATATAGGATGAGATGAGTACACGGCTTTTTTGTTAATTAGTTCTGCATTTAATTGTGATTAAACCAACGAACGTCACGCATAATAAAAGCCATGCTCATTTCAACGCGCGCTCTTCAGAGGTTATAAAAGGACATTCATTATATAAATATTCATGCGGAATTAAAGGCCAAAGTACAAGCATTTCCACAGTGTCAAAAAATACATAGTATATAATATATATACATCTTATTTATAAGGCATCTGCTGTCTTTTCCGACTCTATTCTTACCTATCGACCGGACTCACCTAGGAATAGCTTCCGATTTTGCATAATAGCGACCATCGACTGATACGTTAAGCATTGTTGTAGTGGCGCTATAGAAGTTCCTAGATTAGACTTAATACTATGTTTTTGTCAAAATTTTGCCCAACTATACAAGTCGCCGTTAAGTAGCTACAATTTTTCACGCTTATCTGATAACGGGCATCTTAAGAGAGTAAATTCAACAGCCAGAGTATATTGAAATATACGAGGAACAGCTGCATTCGATTATTTCTTGGCTTCTCCAGTTAAATAGTGGAATATGAAGGTAGATTGCCCTGTTCAACTTATTCCAGAAGACAATGATGGTGACCGCTCGCCCTGTAACACATCGTCACACATGCTGCCTAAAACAGTGGCTTAGAAACGGCTTAGTCTATTGGCGCGCTACAAGAAACCGTCTGAAAGATGGCTGTGGAATTCAGTGTGATTCTCCTTACAGATTTTATTTTAGTTATAGTTACAGTTATAGTTAATGGTTTTTATTTTAGTTATAGTTATAGTTACAGTTAGTATTATTTTTTAGTTATAGTTATAGTTATAGTTAATGGATTTTTATTTTAGTTAATTTTAGTTACTACTAAGTTACAATAATTAAGGCTATAGGCCTAAGCAAAATTGTGCGTATTAACACGCTGTTTCACAATTTGCTCAGAGCTTTGAAAGCCTTTGAAGCATGGGTGCATTCAGCTTCATGAATACACGAGTTTCCAAAGTAACTGACAAATTGCATAATAAAATATCGAATTTTTCGTTCTCATTTATGTCGAATCGTCAATATTGCACTTCCTATTTTTATTTTTGCATTAACGAAAATAAAGATGAATTTTCGTTAGTATTATTTTCGTTATAGTTATAGTTATAGTTAATGATATTTTTTAGTTATAGTTATAGTTATCGTTAACGAAGTCATTTTATTTTCGTTAACGAACATTTTCGTTATCGTTATCGTTAACGAGAATCACACTGGTGGAATTAGTAGAATCTTTGCAATCCTCTAAACGAAAAGATAACGTCATTGAATGAGAAAAACAACAACAACAACTTGAACATTCGCCTACAAGCAGAGAATCTATGAAGACAGGCCAGAGTCTAAAACAGTGGCTTAGAAACGGCTTAGTTTATTGGCGCGCTACAAGAAACCGTCTGAAAGATGGCTGTGGAATTCAGTGTGATTCCAAAGTAACTGACAAATTGCATAATAAAAATATCGAATTTTTTCGTTCTCATTTATGTCGAATCGTCAATATTGCACTTCCTATTTTTATTTTTTTGCATTAACGAAAATAAAGATGAATTTTCGTTAGTGTTATTTTCGTTATAGTTATAGTTATAGTTAATGATATTTTTTAGTTATAGTTATAGTTATCGTTAACGAAGTCATTTTATTTTCGTTAACGAACATTTTCGTTATCGTTATCGTTAACGAGAATCACACTGGTGGAATTAGTAGAATCTTTGCAATCCTCTAAACGAAAAGATAACGTCATTGAATGAGAAAAACAACAACAACAACTTGAACATTCGCCTACAAGCAGAGAATCTATGAAGACAGGCCAGAGTCTAAAACAGTGGCTTAGAAACGGCTTAGTTTATTGGCGCGCTACAAGAAACCGTCTGAAAGATGGCTGTGGAATTCAGTGTGATTCCAAAGTAACTGACAAATTGCATAATAAAAATATCGAATTTTTTCGTTCTCATTTATGTCGAATCGTCCATATTGCACTTCCTATTTTTTATTTTTGCATTAACGAAAATAAAGATGAATTTTCGTTAGTGTTATTTTCGTTATAGTTATAGTTATAGTTAATGATATTTTTTAGTTACGGCTTAGTTTATTGGCGCGCATTTTACAAGAAACCGTGGGAAAACGAGAATGGCACTGGTGGAATTAGTAGAATCTTTGCAATCCTCTAAACGAAAAGATAACGTCACTGAATGAGAAAAACAACAACAACTTGAACATTCGCCTACAAACCGAAAATCTATGAAGACAGACCAGAGTGTTGGTCTATGCTTTGACCAAAACGTTGTACGCAGAGGACCATACCAAGCCTGACACTCGACCTATCGGTGAATTTATTGCGTTGGTTTTATTTGTATCAGAACCAGTTATCTGCGGAATCTCATTGCATCGCTGAACCAACAGTAACTGTGGTCAGCTTCTGCCGTAGCCAAATTCGGTTCAATAGATCGCCGAACGTTATCTCTCAACAGCTTTAAGAATGTCGCGTAGGCGAAGGGAGAAAGCAGCGTCCTCACGTATACTTCTGTTGGCTAAGCGTCAGCGTCGTAACGCAGTCCATCGTTCAATGAATGAAGGGATTGCGAGGTGACCACCAACCTCCAGGCGACACAGTTTGCACCAATGAACACCTGACGAAGCAGAATGCAGAGATCTTGGCGTGATCGCTACTCTCGGATGAAAAGATTCCCAGAATCTGTGGCGATAGGTGGATTCCTCTGCTGATAAGAAATGAATGAGGCCGGAGTTTAAAGGTTGTCCTTCCATTCTTTTCAGATGCTCCGTGGTGTATACTGTCATCTTGATTATGACTTCTTCACATGATTTCTGAAATAATGAAGTATTTTGTATTTCGTTGTTTATTTAAAGATCCGTGTATTTTGTGTTATGTATTTTTTATTGCACACATCTCGTCAGTCACCGTCTCTTTGACGCATTTCCTGAACCGAATATTTCACCTCTGAGTAGTCACCTTAAAGAGGTGCTATATAAATCCTCGAATGAGTGAAAAAATGACTGAACGAATGTGCTTACATATTTATGGTCTCTTTATAACTGTGGATGGGGCATGTGTGGCGTTTGGATGAGGATAGAATAGCGAAGCAAGTGCTGTCCAGGAATTCCGGAGGGAGATGGAAGAGAGGAAGACCACGGAAGAACCGGACGGGAACCATCAGTGACGACTTGAGATATCTGGAGATGTCGTGGGAGGAGTCGGAGCAGCTGGCGATGAACAGAGACGAGTGGAGGAGATGCGTTGCCCGATGTGCAGCCCTGTACGGGAAGGACAAGTACTAAGTATAAGTAAGTTATAACTGTCGTGTTTGTAATACCAAATAATCTGTAATTTGTGCGGCATATTCTCGGTCTTGTATAAGCTGGTGTTCTGCGCTTGGCTTTCGAGTGTCGCTTTAGAACGATCACGACTAGGTTGGCACATATTCGCTGTGTAGATTAAACTGCACGCAGTCCATTAGGCAATCCTATTAACAGCTCTTGATTCTGTGTTAATGCATTGTAAGCTACTACCTTTATTTCGCGTGTATAATAACGTGTCTTTGTGTGATGCTCCATCTCACTTATTCGTATACAGAGAGATATGCTGAAATTTTATTCTTTGATGACGAGAAGCAAAGCATGCTTCTGAAAAACAGCGATCTTGCCAATATATAAAATATGTCGATATTTTAAACATTGCACAACGCAGTTATATTATAGGGTAACACAGCCAACTCACATTTGTCGTAGAAAATGTTAAATTAAAACCACACAGTTTAAGAGTTATTTGTTCTCTGAGGCCTGCCCTGCTGTTATTTGACTGCGATGAGCCATTGTAACTTGCCCTTGGCTCTGTTACGGCGCCATATAAATTGTCATTATTATTATTATTATTATTATTATTATTATTATTATTATTATTATTATTATTATTATTATTATTATTAAGAAAGAGTGTAAACATAAGAACAACAGAAATTACACATGTAAAACAATAAGATTTATAAAATTACTTCTGAGGTAGATGCACCTGCATGGATTTTAAAACTATATTGGTTTTTGTTTGACAATGTTGTCGTTAATTTTTGCTCCACCTGAATATATCAAAGTTCCAACCTAATGAATGATGACTTCGTTGAAACCTGCAATCTAGCCCCACCCCCACTGAAACGTCGCCAATAATAAATCATTCTGACGGTTCCTTATTATTCTGAAATAACAAACGACTAAAAGGACAAGGCAACGTTTTACAATGCTAATATCGACCGCTTACTAATCGATGTTCGTCCACGTGCATTTTTAAGAAATCCAGAAGAAGCACAGAACAAGATATCGATTGCATCGAGGGATCTGCTGTGGGTTCGTATAATCTCACTGGAACTCGTATGGAATGCTAGTAGTAGAGGTACCTATATCTTCCCAGTCGACGTGCATTTGTAGGCTATGTAATAATCTGGTGTGCAGTTACGAAGTTCTGTTACAGATGTCCAAATTATAATCAGAATTGTCGCTTAAGAATGATATACTTTTAACGGCACATACTCAAGAATCTTCCTGCAAAGTTCTGCTTTTAATTTCTTGTTAAACAATTGCAGACACTGTTACTATTCTCTGTTGCTTACGATGTTTACGTAAATATTTTGATCGTTGTGATGTGTCATTCGTTTTTGTGTGCCTATTCATACATGCATCTTCTACTCGCTGTTTCATGTATGTATGTATGTATGTATGTATGTATGTATTTTCGTTTATTCGAACAAAGTTTTGTTGTCAGAACGCAACAAGTGACAATAATTGTTCTAGATTGTAGCAGTTATGAAACAGATTTTGCCTAGTAACGTCAGCTGTTTGTTATGACTAGTAAATGTTTTTAGACATTATCAAGCGGCTTAATTGCTCAGAGATTTGCTATGTTGCATTTTTCATGAGCTTTGGGTTTTCTTTCGTTGTCTCATTCTATTATGGGATGGTTTGTGGCCTCTTATATATGACATTCGTATATTATATCTTACGACATCGTGTCTCCAGTTCAAAGGCATTTCCGTGGTTTCACCGCAGCTTTACTGTAAATAGGCCTCTATTCATGCATGTTATCTCACATCTCAAGAGACACTGCCTCGTCTGGAGACAGTATTTTACTGCCTTGATCTTAAGTGTTTCTGCGCTGGTCTTGGTCTCGGTCTTAACTAGTATAGTTAGTAATTTCACTGTGTGACTACAAAGATAATTAGCATCGCCCTCCTCCTTTATCCAGACTTGGGACTGGCACTGTCAGAGTACAAACAGTGGCGGAGTTAATCGATGTTCGTTCATATGTTTTGGTCTCATATACCCAGGTTAAGACATTTCGAGACACAAACATCGTCGTTGTCTATGGGCGCGGGTCAGGTCGAATATTAGTATTCAGAAGGTTCGATCATTTTGGTCCATGGGGTTGTGATCGAATAGAACATCATTCGGAAACGGAATACCTGTTCGTGACGTCATTTCACTCGTCACATAAAAATGACGGCTGTTGTTGCATTTGACATGATATATAGAAGCAGATAGTGACAGAGGCATTTAGATACGGACGAGTTGGTTAGGGACGATAAAATAACAGTTTAAGGTAAATGCATGGCGGACAATGTAGGCTAAATGGCTGTCGATTCCGCAGGCACAAACAGGCTGTAACTGTATGTGTTGTTTATTTCCATTTCCCTCTTACGTTCTTTGTTATTTAATATGCCAAATGCACATAATTATATAGAGAGTGGCCGTTTTATTATTGTCGTCACTGATAGCCAACGTCATTGCTGTTTACCTGAGTGACGTAGAAGCAGACCATGGATCAAATGAGGTGAAAGTATCCGCTGGAGTCTGCTGCTCTCATCGATTTCTGAAGTCGCAAAAACGTCGGAACTGTTTGCAGAGACTTCTTGATCACGAAACTTCAGCGGATGCTACGGTACAGCGATGGAAGAGAGTCACCTGCAGCCAAATCTATCTATCTATCTGTCTGTCTGTCTGTCTGTGTGTCTATCTGTCTGTCTGTCTGTCTGTCTGTCTGTCTATCTATCTATCTATCTATCTATCTATCTATCTATCTATCGATCTATCTATCTATCTATCTATCTATCTATCTATCTATCTATCTATCTATCTATCTATCTATCTATCTATCTATCTATCTATCTATCTATCTATCTATCTGTCTGTCTGTCCGTCCGTCTGTCTGTCCGTCCGTCCGTCTGTCTCAGTCCGTCCATCTCCGTCCATCCATCCATCCATCCATCCATCCATCCATCTATCCATCTATCTATCCGTCTGTCCGTCTCTGTCCGTCAGTCTGTCCGTCCGTCCGTCCGTCTGTCCATTCATCTATCCGTCCATCTATCCATCTATCTATCCATCTATCTATCTATCTATCTATCTATCTCGTCTGTTCCGTCATTCTGTCTCGTCTGTGTCGGTCAATCTGTCTATCTATCTATCTATCTATCTATCTATCTATATCTATCTATCCCGTATCTATCTATCTATCTATCTATCTATCTATCAATCATATCTATCATCTATCATCTATCCATCCATCTATCCATCTATCCATCTGTCTGTCTGTCCATCCGTCCATCCATCCATCCATTCCATCCATCCCATCCATCCATCCATCCATCCATCCATCCATCCATCCATCCATCCATCCATCCATCCATCCATCCATCCATCCATCCATCCATCCATCCATCCATCCATCCATCCATCCATCCATCCATCCATCCATCCATCCATCCATCCATCCATCCATCCATCCATCCATCCATCCATCCATCCATCCATCCATCCATCCATCCATCCATCCATCCATCCATCCATCCATCCATCCATCCATCCATCCATCCATCTATCTATCCATCCATCTACTATGTATGTCTGTCTATGTGTCTGTTTATTTCGATATTTCAGTATCTCAATCTCTATCTCTCCTAATTCTGTATCAATCTACGTTCTTTTGCCATCTCTGTCACTATCTGTTTCTATATATCATTCTCTATTTCCCATCTCTATCTCTATCTGTGCTTATCCATCAATCTCTTTCCTAACTGCTTCTGTAACTGCATACCTATCTCTATCCTAAAGCGCATATATATATGAGTAGAAATCTGAGTAGAAATCTTGAAGGGGCGCTATATAAATATCTGAAATGAATGAATGAATGAATATATACTGGATAATGGAGATGCTGTCAACGATAGCAAACGACTCCTTCAGCGTGGCGTGCTCTCCATAATTGATGGCCTTTTAGACTCTGGGCCTGGAGTCCAGACCAAGCTAAGTACGAATCGTTTGGAGGAAGTCATCTGTTAGCTAAGAGACGAGATTTCCTGGAAATGGTCAGAGAACAAAAAAGCACGCCCAATTGTTTTCGCTCAAACAGCTGTAGGCGATGATAATTCGAATGCAAATTCGTCAAACCAGCCAAAAATGTAATTAACGCCATCTTCGATTAACGTCAGCAGCTAACTCACCAAATTCTCCGTCCCCTCTCTGCCACGGCGTTGCGTCCTCTCAGATCATCTGACCGGCTTGACTGTTACGTTCCCCGTGCTAGGACCACAATGGCTTAATCCAGATCCTTTGCCTGCACAGGCCCATATATCTATGGAATGGACTTCCTCCTTCACTGCGCTCTACCATCCTCTCTGTTGGCATCTCTACCTCTTTCTCTCACCTTAAAACCTTCCTTTTCTCTCGGAGTACCTCGCAATGGAAGTGCTTCTGAAAGTCTTATGATGTGAGAAGCGCTTTATAAGCGATCAAATACAATACAATACAACAGGTTGCTTTTCCAGCCAAGATGCCTTCCCATAATACAACATTCAACGTAACAACTTGGCATAACTTAACATTACATAAGATAAGATAGCATGGGTTTGAAGTGGTTCTGAAAGCATTTCATGTTGTTTAGTCCGTATTTCTTGTATTAGTATGATTTCCTTTCTATTAGACATGCCTATCCATTCCATACATTCCGTATATTGAAACGTTGATTCACTACCTATTCCTGTCATTTTCTTCCAATAATTGTAGATCGGTTGGTCTGTCGATCATTTTGATGAGTAGATCATTTTGCTTGTAATCCGTATTCCTA
The DNA here is from genome assembly GCA_020284085.1 of Aporrectodea caliginosa. NCBI lineage: Eukaryota > Metazoa > Annelida > Clitellata > Crassiclitellata > Lumbricidae > Aporrectodea > Aporrectodea caliginosa. The sequence goes on along the minus strand of JACEVL010000127.1, from coordinate 1,044,648 downwards.
TTTGCACTTAGGCTGAGGGCTCGTCTTGTGACTCGAATTGCATCGATTGAACCCCTCACAGATTAATGTGTATGGACCTTTAGCAAGTCTCGGAGCGTCCGTTGTCTGGTGCTGTATATAAAGGCGATGAATTAACGAAAACGTTTGGAATGGTCCACAATTATGTAATAGCAAATTTTTAGCAAATGGCGGATGTTTAGAAAAACCCATGGTCGCGCAATATCGAGCGGTAAAAGACCGGCGGTCGAAAGAAGAATGAGCCTATAGGCCTATATATATATATATATATATATATATATATATATATATATATATATATATATATATATATATATATAGAAAACGCGAGGACCCGCCATCATATACCGAGGCTAGGAAAATAAAGTCGCTTAAACGTCATGCATATGACTGTCTCTTGGAGTTAACTTAAAGGCCTGCTCTGCCCTTCTTTCGTAGTTTAGTTATTCCTTCTTTCAGAAATGTATTCTTAATGACGTTTTGTTCGTATTAATTTTCAAATATTTAGACAAGACTTAGTACGTAGACGGTAGACCTGCATATATATATATTTCAAATTTTTATCTTCATGTTTTATTAAGTACTGTAGGTAGGCATAAAATCTTCGTCCATCTGCCGTTAGTTTCGCAGTTTAACTGTTTGTCTGTCCATAAAAACCACTGTTGTAATTGCTACCTGTGAAGTACTACCATAATAAATTTTTGTCCGAGTTGACTACTAATACGTTCCATTATTTAAACCAGAGAATTCGAGTGCATTTCTACATTTGTTTCCATTAATAGCCACTCAAACATCGATTACATGGGCGGAATTTTTCATGCATTTCACAGAAACGATTGTCCTTCGTGCATGAGTTGTCATCGCCAGATCATGTATTTGTCACTCGTGCACTGGTTGCTTCTGCATGAATCACGTCTGCGGGGGATTACACCGTCAGAGGTGATATTACTTTCCTGTAGGCGTAAACAAGCCATTCTTTGTTTTTAGAGCACTGAATTTTTAATTGACTGAGTGTTCCGTAATGGGGGACTCCGTAGAATGGTGTATCTTCATGGTTTTCGCTAATTTCTGCTGGCGACGCCATGTGTCGGTTTTAGAGACTGTCTCTGAGGGAGATGGACAATCGTTCAAACACCGAGCAATCTCCTCAATTAGGACCACGTGACGATGATGATGTACGCACAATTGTCACTAGGCGTCGTCATAAAAATTGGTCTAAATCACAGAGCTCATATAATGTCTGTAACTTTCAGAGTACCTTTTTGAGACCCGAGCTAAATATATAGTGGCAGCGACACACAGAGTCTAAGCGAGGCTCGTACACTCGCTGCGAGAGAAAAAAACCAGAAGGAGACAGACAGACAGACACATAGACAGAGACAGAGACAGACGGACGAACACTAAAATATTGGAAATAACGGAGATGAAGTCAAAGCAGAAAATGATTGCACATACAGACCGAGACACATAGACTGACAAACAGACACACAAACAAAGATAGCAGCACATAACAACAGGTAGCAGTCAATCTCCAGCTACCACTTTACATCGAGGATGATTGTTCAAGACACGCCGGTTGGTCGGGAGATGGCGCTGGGTTGGTTGGCGTCGTTGTCGACAGATGGCGTCCTCTTCTCGATTAATCAATCCAATTGGTCGATCGGTCTTTCGAAGGTCCTTAGTGTCTGAAGGACTCTTAGCTGTCGGTCAGAGTCCTTCAGAAGAAGGAGGGAATTGGATGGGGATGCGAAGGGTAGATGGAAATAGATGAACAGAAGGAGGAAGAGGAATTAGGGAAGAAGAGGAGGGAAAGAGAAAGGAAGGTAAGATGACGAAATTGAAAAGAGAGAGAAGGAGGAAGATGAAGAAGAAGGAAACTGGGAGAAGGAGGAGGAAGGAATGACCGATAAAGAGCACAGAAGGAACAAGAACAACGGAAAAAGAACGAGAAGAAAAAGAGAAGAAGTAATGTAGAAGAGGAAAATAGCGGACAAGAGGAGGAAGATGAAGAACGAGAATACGAAGAAGGTAAGAAGGAAGAGAAGGTGGAAATCGAGGAGGAGTACGGAACGAAAGAAATGAAGGAGGGTGAGAAGAAGATGAGGAAAATCGGAGGATAATAAATGGCGGGAAGAATGGAGAAAACAAAACAAAATGAAGGGAAAATTATGAGGAGGAGAAGGAGGAGGTGTAATACATGAGCGTAAGAGTTAGAATGGAGCAACAATAAATGAAAGAACATGTATTGGAGCTACAGAGAAAGATGAAACAGGGGATAACAGGACGGAGAGGAAGGAGCTATACAAATAGTTCTTTTTCTAGGACGAGACAAAGATAAGCGAGCACGTCGTCATTGTCCTAGTCCGGCGATGCCACTCAACAGAAGAGGTGGCCGAAACCAAACGTTGCACGTAGTGATGTAAATTTACTGGCAAAATATTTTCGAGGTAAAAATCCGGATATTTACCTATCGAATTGGTAACATATGCTGAAAATGGAAAAATGTGATTTAATTGATGATCACGTCACACATGTATAAGTTGTTAAATACTGAAATGAATCGAAACTCTGCCCTAGTATTCAATCGTTCACTAGATAGTTTGCTTCCCAACAACGTTGTCCAAAGTCAACTTCGTCCACAATCACAAATTGGATTGTAATGATTGTTGTATATATGATTTTCGTAAATAAGTGATTCAGGTCATATGAAGACGTTTCTTATAATTGGTATATATAATATGTCGGCTCTGTTTCACGTAAAAAGTCCAACGTATCAGTTCTGATAAGTAATATTCAGAGAAGAGTAGACCGGTAGGCTTCAGAGCAGCTGTCTATTACGACAATACGATATAACTTAACCACTTGGTGGATGCATTTCTGCTACAGGAAATGATGCAAAGATTAGATTTTGTACGAACTTACCAAGTATTATTTCGATACAATTCAGCAAGCACTCTACATTATTTGTCATGGGTTAAAATGCAAATGTTAGCCTGTAATATGCAAAAGCGTTATTATTAGCTATTATTGTTACAAAGCAAAAGTGCATAGAGCTTATCTGTGCCACACCGTGTTTATGAGTTACTAGACTACTTAGAACCTTGTTAATGAAGCTGACACTGACGGCAACAAATGAATTTTGGTAGGGCCTACTGTTGGTTATAATATTCATTCTGATATGTAACAAGTGTTAAGAAAGCCAACTTGAAGCATTTGACATTTTTACCATGTTCTACCATTTCTTACCACGATGAAATTAGCCAATAACGTGAATATTTATCGGTAAAAAAATCATTCGTGTTAAAATATATTTCACATAATTAGTTGCACATATGAACAGCACTAACTGCCTTCGTTTGTCAAGCTCTTCAGTAAAGAGATCATCGTCCGAAGAGAAAGCACCCCTTATTGTTGCAATGCGAGCCATCTGTAAGCAATTACATATATAGATATATTTAATATATTTAATATATTCTTTTTCACTGTTAGTTAAGGTTTTCGGTTTTTCTTTATATTTTCATAGTGTTTTGAATCGAGTTAATCATTTACTGTGTAATATGTACTATACTGTTTGCATTGCTGTACGAAACTTGATATTGCACTGTTTATCAAGGATTTAGCTCATTCATATTTCTGAAATGTTGTTCTAGGTGTCCCTAGTTAACGGGATCTTGATCCCTTTTGGGACTCCTCTTGCGGCCAATCCTGATACTTTATGTTGAAATGTTATGTGTTTTTTCCCATTTGGCTTCAATAAAAGAGATTTGATATATATATATATATATATATATATATATATGCCTAAGGGTATACATCATTCTTTACATTAGTATCTATTTATATACAGATACATTTTACTTCTGACTGTCTTTATAATATTCGTGCATTTACCGAGGCGACCTCTTGGACGCTTTTTTCATTTCCGATCATTTACAGAAGAACGCCGTTAGGCAAGTCCACTTATGTGCCAGAAAATCGTTTACAGAGCTCGATAAACATGGGCTACAATTATACCGATGCATGAATTATAGGCCTCTATAAACATATTCGCTATGCACTTAAGCATACAGTATATATATACACCAAGTGCATTTGCGTACGTATACGTATACGTACAATCGTGCCTGCACGGTGGTGTGTACGTAAGCATGCACGTAAGCATATGAGGCCAACTGCTGTGCCTCTCGACCACGATCTTCATCCAACTCCAGAGCTTTCTTCCATAATTCCTGTTGTAGTTTTTTTGGTTGCTTCTCTTCTTCCACTGCATCCGGTTACTTTATCTAAGAGACCTGCGTTCCTTGCAGCTATACTTCAGACCTGTCGCCTGCGATTTCCTTGGGCAGTTGCGGTCGAGATGTTCAATACTGTTGCAGACGAAGTAACACTTCTGGTCGGTTTTTCTGCCTGTGGACGAGTCTTTGTCTTCCGATTCGCTCTCTGATGCTACAGAGATGGACGAACTTTCACCTTGTCATTCAGTCTGAGATGAGGCGCTCTTTTTCACCCTCGGAGTTGAACTTATCCGGAAGAGCACATCCATGCTCAGTTCGTAGAGTGAAATCCTTGGACTTCTGGTGTTCTAGATCCTGGATATCCTGTCACTTCCATAATTTTAGCTTCGCTGCGAGTGACTTCTCGCTGGCAACTGGACTTGGATCTGCACTAGGCATCGTTAATTGGAAAACCATCTGATACGGAGTAGCCCCTACTGAAAAACAAAAAAGGTGCCCTGATCTTAGCTTTAGAGCAGCGCTTTAAGTATTCAGTCCGGCAGACTTCTATCACTAGCGGATGATTCCGTTGGCTTCTGTGGTCCTCAACTCCGTAAATGTCATTGACATTCAGTCATGAATAGGAGCTTACTTATCTAGTAAATGGTCTTTGTTTGTCAGTAAAGGACTTATGTCAGATCGCGGGTGCATAATGTTCACGCTTCCAAGGACCTAGTCTGAGTTTTCATCCGGTCTGTTTGTGAAGGAGTTTTTGTGTTTTTGTGTTTTTGTTCTAGTCTTCGTTTAGTTTCTTTGTTCTACTTTGTGCGAAATAAGAGTATATATATATATAACTTTGTATCTCGCCAAACTGTGGCATGTATAGCAATGCTATTTACTCCAGTTTCTTTGGTATACTATAGAGTAAGCCGTTCCTTTTCTACCGCGATCTGTTCATGTCAACCCTATCCTCTGCCTCAAGACGAATCGTTCAGTTCAAGAGTTCCTTTTCGGCAGCCCGCATTCCTCTGCCGAGTATTTCAGCTCCATTAACGTCGACTATATTTCCATTCGTTGACCCACTGGCTCCAACAGAGTGACCCAAATATTCTATGTTGAAAACCTAATTCCTCTTGGGCGGTTTGCCCATCGTGAAGATACTATATCATGGTCCAAGCTATTAGCAGCAGACTGGACATTGAAGTTTTAACGGTTTACTGTAACAGAGGTTAGGCATTTTGTCCACAGGAAAACGCAATAACAGCCGCATGTCTTTTCGCTATCAACTACAAACAGTGTGCATATCGAAGACTTCTCTTAGATCAGCCCCCGTCTGGAGATAAACAGCCGACCGCTGTTCAATGTCCGTCGAGAGCCAAAGGAGCCGAACCTCCGTGCATGCATCCTCTCCGTAAACTAAGCACTGACTATAGCCTAGGTATACCAGATGTGCAATACTCCCAATCGACCATGTGCGCCAATGCATTCAGCCAATTTACATTACGTGTTCACTTTTATTCGCCTATTATAAGACGGTGTAAAGATCTGAGGCAGCAATCCAGCTGTGCGTAACACCGACATAAATCGTAATCCGCAAATGCCCTAAGGTGAACCAGACGTAACATTCAATTAATTATAACAGTTATCCATCATATAAACATACTTATATGCATATGGACACATACATGTACACATACACACGTAGTCTATGCAATGCACAAAAATCACGCATACATGCATGCACACAGCTATATATATCTATATAGTTATATACATATATATATATATATATCGCGACAGTATACGCTTCAATATGTATGATATAGCTGGAAGCGAGATGTGACCACTTAGACGTTTTGTTGTCAGTTTCCTGTGATTGGTTATGAAAGTTCATTATATCTATCCCGTTCGTCGGTTTTCGTCTAATGGATGCGCTTTACCTCTGACTGCATCAACGAACAGTTTTCTTTCAAATTATGTGCATATGGAACAGAACGGATGTCCGTAGGCTAATAGGCCTGTATCTGCCGTTCCTATGGTCTAGTTTTAGTCCACGGCGTTTTCTTACAGACTTAATGCACTGTTCACGGAATACACACAACATATTTCATTCTGGCACTGCATATTCGATTAAAAAAATTCAGTCTAATAGCGGAGGACATTGTTAGCTTGTTATACTGAACACATTTTAGGTAGCCGAACACAAAAGACAAACCTGAGACAATCGTTCGCAGAAAAATATAATAAAATTGCTCTTGAAATTATTTGTACGTAACAAAATAAAGACTGTGTTCATAATATTTCTAAGTTATCGATCGCTCGGACTTCAAACTGTCGACTAGGCTAGGACTCTTATTGTAGTGACACAGTATCAGGAGCGTAGCCTGCAAACTTAAATTCAAGAGGAGGCAACTTCACAGACCATTGGCAAAAGTCTGGTTATTGGGGTCATTGGTCAATAGAAGTTCCAGTATATAAAGAAAGCAAGAGGAGGCAACTGCCTCCTCGTGCCTCCATGTAGCTATACGCCTATGTACAGTATTCCAACCGCTATCGTTTGGTATTGCCGTTAAAAAGAGATAGCGATACTGTCTCGCAGCGAGTATATCGCGATAGTTGTCTTGGTAGTGCTGCACATGTATGGCCGATAGTTTTCGGTAATTAAATCAACGATTCTCAGTACCAATATTTTCTTCCCGCTTTGCATGATCATGTTTCTATAATGAGCTATTATTGACAAATTGCTCTTGCCAATAGTAATTCACGGCGCGTCTCGTCGCCTATTGGAGCCCATGGTTTCGAATGTCCACTAATGAGGACAAAGGTATTGACCGTAAGCATATCGTGTTTGACAATAAAACTGGTTGGTTTAGCTTATAAATTTGTGAGAATATTTGTGGCTTTGAAATCGTTAGTGAAGTTAGTAAGATATTGAAAATGTGTCGACCTGTTGAAACAAAAAGCCAAAACATCGTCTGAACAGAGTAATATAAAGTTATTTTAACTATACGTTCTCCCAAACATTTCAGAGCGAAACTTCCCTTTACTCATGCATGAACTCATTGAACTGTGCCAAGGGTGAATTGAGCCAACTTTTTCTGCCACAATCAATAACAGTGAAAGTTAATGACAACATTGTAATTGTCAATGTTGTTTTTCTTACTAAGTGCTGTTTCTACGTTTTTAACCTAATTGTCAGTTTTAGCGTTTAAAAGTTACAACAAATTGCAATTTGGCACTGACCAGTCAATCAGTCAATCTGTTTGTTGAACACCAATAACAACAATTAATATTCACTCATATGAAGTATTAGTGCTTTTTGACATGCAAAGATGATACAAGAAGGAACAACAAATCCCGATAACAGGGTCACCTAGTTTCTTATGTCAGAATTAATGATGACGTTTTGAACAGTTTCACAATTCATCAGGTTTTGTTAACTTTATAGACTGTAAGTGCAATGTTATTTTAAATATTTTCAATAATAAAGCGCAGTAAGAGAAACAAAATGTGAATGCCATTTCCTTGTACAAATCATTTTATCAGTGCAACAGAAAAGAAAAAAAAGAAAACGGAATGAAAAGCAAATGCATAGGCCTACTTCAATGCAATAGTCAGTGTTAGGCCTATACTTGCAGATTAAACCCAAACTAAGTAGCATACATAGGCTAGATGAGATGCATACATACAGATTTCTTGCATCAAACGTATTGACAGGTAGGCCTAATCTTTGGAATCATTCTGATTCTAGCAATGTGTATGCCTACTTCATAATTATTATAAGTTTCGTAATCTCACTTTTTCGTCGTTCCGCAACATTACACTTAATGATAAGTGATGGGTAAAATACGTTTGAAAAGTATTTTCAATATGTTAAATACCTTCTTCATTACTGATAGAAGTATTTGTTGGCGTTCCATATAATGTTATTCAAATGATAACGCAAGAGTTCAACCAGGTGGCTTTCCTAATTAATATATGGCTGTGGTTTTAGGCAGGGCACATAGATCTCACGGTAACAGTTGAGACGAAATGTAAAAACATATGACAGATCGCAAACCTATCAAGAAAAGCAGCCAGGAAACAAGATGACCAAATGTCACTTTGACCAGAACTAAAGCAAGCATGTCTTTCTGCTCCTGTCATACTGGCACAAATGTATTTATAAAATTCTTACGTACACCTAAAACGTGTTGAATATTGTGATGACTTACACATAAACAGTCTATAGTTATTAATTAAATAACACATTTTGTAGTTACGTGTGTCTAGGATAAGCATTAAGCAGCAATGGCTTTGGGATTTTTTGGCTGGGAAAGGACTTCGTTTAAGCCATCTGCCTCCAACGCTACCTGTGACAAATATACAGCTGTAAAGCTTCTAAGACCTTCTACGACCAGTCTAAGCCACCGCAATCATCTGGATCATTAGTCTAAGCTCTGCTTGCTGGAAATGAGCACAAGTTTGGCTAAATCTGTATGGCCTCTATATATATGCACTTTTCTTAACTGCATGCATTTGAAACTATATTGTTCTTACATCTGGTAGGATGCATTATTGTAGTTAAGGTAAAGTATGATATGGAAATTATACTACGCTACTCTATCAACTTTAATGTGTGATTCGAATGTGTTTATCTCACATAATTCGTATGAAAACATAATCAGTTGTTATTAATGCACTAGAACTTGTATCTGACTGGTTTAAAGCCAATAAGCTTTCCCTTAACCTACTGAAAACTAACTATATTCTGTTCTCTTCACACAGGAAACTCCAGCCATCTCACCAAGGCTCAGTTCTGATAGATGGAACTGTCATTCCCCAAGTTAAGTCAGTAAAATTTCTTGGCATTTATATAGACCTGCATATCACATGGAATGACCACATTGACCATATATCATTGAAAATAGCAAAAAATGTAGGAATCATATCTAGACTAGCCCATATACTACCCACGAGCATTCTCCTTACTTTATAGTATAAGGTAATCTATCCTATAATACTGGAAATTATACTACGCTACTCTATCAACTTTAATGTGTGCGTATGTTATGCACAAGAAAGGCTGACTTATTTAGCGAAATATATTTCCCGCCTTGACCTTATTACGTGTTGATCTGCTTATGTGAACGCCGCTTAATTTCCTAGACTAGCTTAGAACGTAATAAGAAGTAATAATCACAATAATAATAATGCATAAAAATTTAAGAGGAAGGCAAGACTAAATCGTCCATATATATAATATTCTTTATTGAAACAATCTCGGTTGACACACCGCAACCGGTTACAGTGATATTCCAAGTCGTCCCCACTTCAAGAGGGAGCTTAATTCACAATGAACACAATATTACAGAAGACATTAACTGCTTTTACCATTGTTTTGAACATGATCTGCCTGCAATTAAGATAGTTAAGTTTAAATAAAATAATGTCCTACTCATTATGCAATCACAACAGCTTATAAACTGCTGTCTTGAACTGATCTAGTTACATAGGTGGCTCTACTTAGCGGGACTATCGTCCAATGCGCTATTGGGCCCCCCCCATGTTTACAATATCAAAACAAAAGAAATTAAAAGTCCAACTGCTGATGTGGCAATGCGGACCTGCTGTTGCAATTTTTCTGGATGCCTCTCCCTCATGATGTGGAATCGGTGGGCAATGGAGGCATCAACGCCGATGGAAAAGTAGCTGTTGATGATGTTGCACGGGATCGGATCGAGCTCGCTTATCTGAACGTCGTCCGTGCTGCTGAACTCGATCTGCTTACGCAGTTCGGCCTTGGACGGCAAACGACTCCGGCTGTCCAGTAGTCTGTCTTACGCTCTTAGCCGCACTGTGGTCCGTATCAGCAAATGACGTAACATTGTTATCGCAGTGGCGTAACGAGGGGCGCAGGGCAGGGGGGCGCAAAATTAGGCTTCTGAGAATTTTTTGTGAAAGAAATGAGGCACGAATAGTGCAAAAAAGTAAAAAGTAACACTATTATACATGAATCTTGCACGGGGCGCGGGTGTGGAGAGGCGCAAAATGAGGCTTGTGACAATTTTCTTCAGGGAAAAAGACGGAAAAGCAAAAAAAAAAGTTATCAGAAATTTTGGCGGAACTAAGGAACAAAATTTCAGGAAAATTCTTGCCCCCGGGCGCACGAACCCCTAGTTACGCCACTGTGTTATCGTTCGACATTCCGAAGTGTGCAAACCGTATCATAAATATTTAGCTTAGATTTACTTTAACAGAATGGTTGCTGAAGGGATTATACTCTGAAGGTTGCATCTCTTTTTTTATTAAATACTAGTAAATGAAACAAATTTTACACAGTACATGTGAACTTCTGTTATGTGCATAAGTTGGTTAAGTGCATAGGTAACGGTTCAAGGCAGCCCCCGAAGCTCTTAAGCACTGAAGCACTTAAGCAGCGTCGACTGTATAATAAAGTGTTGGCTTTTTAATAAGCAGAAACGTATTTTCACTGTATTATTAACAGCCCTGCATGCTGTCAATTCACCCGATGTGTAGCGTAACGTTAACTCGAGATCTCGATATAAGACACATTGTTTGATTTTAATTTTAATTTTTATTGTTAGCAGACAGGTTCAGTGACAACACTAGTTAAGATTTCGGAATAGAATTCTCTACAGATGTTGTTTCCAACCTTTATCATAGCAAGACACCTTACTAAAAGTCATTCAATCAACGGCATCTGATCTCATTTCAGTTATTCTCTTCCAGTTAGTTTCTTCCAGTTAATTCCTTATTTTTATTGTATTCAACCACAATTTTGCGACTATTTCTCACTAACTTAAGTTTTAAAGATAGCTCCATTTCAGTAGTAATAATCAGTAGTTTTCGCATTTTTATCCATTCTGCCAAGCCGCGGTACCCTTATACAGCAGGTTCACGGCACTTTTGGGGCCGGGGCACCCAGGTTGGGAAACACTGCTCTACACATACGAATCTTTCAACGACAATTTAATCTCAAACTATCAACTGAGTAGGCTATCGCAACATAATCTTTTCGCGTTCCCCAGCAATGTATGTGGGCCTACCTTATACATTTTATATAGCCTACTATTTCGCGCCAAGGCAACAAACCAGTTCCGACTGGACTTAACCGGTACACGACTCGTCACAACAACAAAACAAGTTCAGCGTTTCCCGCGCGAGCGCCAACGTCACATATTTACCCGTCTGCCTGCCTGCGTCACACCTATCCAATCACGCCTCACTCGATGCGTGACAGCCAGACACATTAACCGTCAAAAGCACGTGATCAACCCATGACAGTCAGACGCACCCAGTAATCGCAGGCACGTCATAAGATTATGGTTTTACCAGAAGCAAACAACTGACTGACGTCGTGAAATTTTCTGCATCAGCGTGCGAAACCCGCCAACCAATAAAAAACAAGTCAATAACACGATCGCTCATCAACAACAAGCCGTAAAATCTCGGTGTAAGACACAGTGTTTGATTTTCTATATAAACGGGAGTCTATTGCCGTCACATTCATTCATTCATTCATTACTTGAATTTATATAGCGCCTCTTCAAGGGAACTACTCAGAGGAGCTCCCAACCCCACATAATGTGCGTCTTAAACGTTATTGTACAAACACGCGTGTCGACTTTCAAAGCCCGATCAATTGTCACGGCAAAGTCGTCGACAGTAATTAAGTAATCCTAATTAACGCGTGTCAAACGCCCACGCTTCATAGCTGTGAAAAGAAAGCACAGTGTCATCAAAGAACGATGCTACATAATGAACAGTATAAAAAAGTTTAGAATTAGTTATAGAAAAAAGTTATCCAATCAGCAATGCCCTAACCTGATCCTATTATGGTAACAACATCATATTCCCACATAGACTTCAAATGCCATTCATATGATAGGCTATCTAGTTAGATGCGCTGGATGTATGAAGTTCCAACGAGGATGTTGTCGCATCTCACAATTTCTTCACAACTTCTTAATTTAACGGGTAATATTCTCTCTCCGAAAATCCTGTAATTATGCCCTTGAAATTTTCTTTGTCCGGGTTTTATTTTCCTGACAAGAATTCAAACGGTGGTGAAATAATACGTAGAATTACTGAATGCACAGATAACTGAAGATATTATTTACTGGACCAGAAAATATTTGATTAGAATTAGCTCTTATGCTTTCAGTTTACGAAACGAGATTTCTTTCTCTTTCTTTGGCAACCTATTGATGCTTTATCTAAGAGCATCATAGCGTTAGCTTTTGAAGGGCTCCTTTTGTACTTGACTGAGATTATGCTTGTTTTGATGTGATCAGTGGTACAATAAAAAAGTTACATAGATAATATATATAATAATATATATATATATATATATATATATATATATATATATATATATATATATATATATATTATGCGTGCCATCGTGAAACCAAGAATCTGTTAACAATCTATATTGCAACAGAAGCAGCATTAATGGTAATCATTAACAGATCATTCATTGAACTGATCAGAACCCAGTTTCTTCTGTTAGTGTTATAGAGATTCATTCGACGAAATCTAGTTTTACAATAAGCAGAAGAAACGGGGTGAATTCCCAACTCTTTTCAATTCCAGACAAAACCTGTAACTTACATCATAACTGTTTACATTCGTTCAAGCACAGCTGTTTCAGAGACACGCATAACAACATCTTTGCGCAGCGACAATGACGATGACGATGACGATGACGATGATGATAACATAATGGCTTCCACGAACTCTGGGAGGTTTCATAGTTCGTTATCAGTTAATCGAACACTGAAAGACAAAATCACAGTTAGAGTTTGGTATTTGGCATTAGAATAAACAATACGCCATAATAATATTATTCAATACTATTGTTTACGTGAATATAAAACTGGTACACAAACAGTTCGCAGAGTTTAACTTATGGAGTGGTGTAAGGCATTGCTCCTCAGTGCATGTGACTGGCAGAAAGCAAAGCTATCTCCTCGTCAACGACTGCATCAGCCGACTACAAGTGCAGAGTGTGGGAATCAAGGCATCACTCACTAGTCGGCTGCAGCACAAGTGCCAAGTGCCCGGCGTTCCCGACACCTTCCGCCTGCCCGCCTGCGCCCTGCTGCCTACCGCTCGCTCGCTCGCTCGCCCGACGGACCGACGTTCATCTGGAGGCTGTTCGGCTGCATTTCGTCTCGAACCGAGCAGAAGAGGAGGCAGTTAGTTGTCCTGACGTTTAGACGAAGTCAATAATACACGGTAAGCAGAGAATTAGACATTCGCTATAATCGTAATTATTGCAGCGATAGCCATAAACAATCGCTGTCATTCGATTGTTTCTTGGACTCGCGAAGCATAACTAAACGGGTCTAAGATTGATTTCACAAGTGATAGCGTTATAGAAATTGGTAGATCCTATGAGTTACAATGCTGCTTTAATACGTTGGTGCTGAATAGCCTGTCTATTTTGAAATAAATTTAAACTGTATCAAATTGTTATCGTTCGGCGCAAAATAACGCAGAAAGGCAACTCTATCGGTCCAAATGTGTGTATACTTCGCAGTAATGTATCCGGCTATTTAGCACTTTATTGATGAGCTGCATTGGTTTCCCAGTCACTTTAGTACACGCTCGTCGTTAAAGTGTTAAATAGAACCTTAGAAGTGCGATAAATGCCTGTTATGTCTTATGCCATAGTTGTAAAAAACGTTTTTTTGTCTTTTTATCTGTATCCTAAAAACGTCGTTTTATTTAGTTTTTATAATCTCGTCACGTTTTGTAAGTAGACCTACAATTTTTTATTTTTTATGTAACTTTATTTATTTATTTACTGTCTGTTACTACTTGTTTTAGTTTAATTTTTGTCTGATAGGCTATTCGTTACGTTTCAATATTTTTAATTTCTCAATTTCTTTTTAAACCAAACTTATGAAACAGAAAATAATCGGTGTAGAATAATGTAACTTGGTGTTTGCTAATATAGTTGTGTTATTTGCTGATTAAAATTTAATTGTGTAAACAAGGTTTTACATTTTAAAATGCAGTAAAAGATGTAGCAAAGTCAATTTTCTTTTCCGTTTTTTTTCTCGTTTTTTCCTTTTTTTTATTTTCTTCAATAAAACGACGTTTTTTTCTTTTTTCTTTTTATTTTATCGTTTTTTAACAATATGGTATGAACCCGTGAACCATTGGTGATTCGTGAGAATGGTTTCTACTTTGCAGATGCGTTTTACTGATTAATTTATCCCTATGATTTTTGTCATCATGCTTTTCATTTTGTTATAATATACTGATTATTAGTATTTACTTAAATCAAAGGATTTTTGTATTTCCTACTAGGGATTCTTTTCTTTTGGAGCCATGTTTCCATTACTGGATACTTATTAATTTGATAATATCCCAAAAGTAAGTTACTGTTCAGACTTGGAACGGTAAGACTATTTAGCAGTCTTAAGATAGGTCTTCAGCACAGAGTCATTATCGTACCAAACCTAAATCCCGAACAACAGATGTGCGCCCACAAGGTTCTATATAAATATGAGAGCATGGCTCGATTACGAATTCGATAAATCACGTGATTTCGCTCTGACGCTAAAACCGACGAGCTCAGTTTCTATGACCCATTTCTTGGAAGGTTCCAAATCTTGGGCATCCTCCAATCTCTGCCAAAGCCGTTCTGCCAAAATTTATGTTTCCCGGAAATTTGCAGGACAAACGAACCCATTATGCCTTTAATTTAAATCCATGTGATAACTTGGAAAACTTCGCAGAACACGCACATTCGTTACCACTTCCAGCGAGGATCTACTAACCTTATTTACCTAAGTTTATTTATGCAGCGCCAGATGCTACCACTTCTATGGCATCTGGGCGATATTTATTCTCTTAAATTTACAATCACTCCACCTTATACAAGGTCAAGTGATTTGCCTTTACTCCACTTCATGTGAAGTAGAGTAATTGCAAATGCATGAATCCGGACTTGGACTGGAATCCGACCGTACATGCTCTACTGATTCTGTTTTGACTGAGCGCATGTGAATAAGCGAGTTAATATATTTAGCACTGAGGAAATCCAGAGATTACGTTTTCAGTATTATCAATATTATGATGAGTGCTTACGGATCACGGCGGTACCATGGTAAAATGCTGCAATTTAATTCGTTGCCTTAATGTGACGAGTTCAACCACTTCAATGATCTGGAATAGCTTCAGGTAAGCATTTAACCCGCAGGTGAATGCGATTCATCTATCCCTAATTGATACTGCTTAAACATGATCGAATAAAGAACAATAGTAGGCCCTACTGTATTTGAAATTGCCCTCCTTGCAAAGTTCAGAAGGTCACACACGACCAATCGACAGAACATCGATGGCGCTGGGCAATTATTGTGCTCAAGGTTCCAACACATTGTCCGGCTGAGTGGAGTCTCAAACCCATACCCTCCGCGTTATGGGTCAAGCCGTATATCCATTCGGCTACTACGCCACTGTGATTCAGCTGCTTCCTTTGTTGCACTTGAGAGAGAGAGAGAGAGAGAGAGAGAGAGAGAGAGAGAGAGAGACAGAGAGAGACAGACAGACAGACAGACAGACAGACAGACAGACAGACAGACAGACAGACAGACAGACAGACAGACAGACAGACAGAGACAGAGAGAGACAGAGACACAGACACAGAGAGACAGAGACAGAGACACAGAGACACAGAGACACAGAGAGAGACAGAGAGAGAGAGACAGAGAGAGAGACAGAGAGAGACAGACAGAGACAGAGACAGAGAGAGAGATGAATGCAGTTTGAGACAGTGTGATTTTCGTTAGATAACGATAACGAAAATGTTCGTTAACGAAAATAAAATGATTTCGTTAACGATAACTATAACTATAACTAAAAATATCATTAACTATAACTATAACTATAACGAAAATAACACTAACGAAAATTCATCTTTATTTTCGTTAATACAAAAAATAAAAATAGAAGTGCAATATGGAAGATACGACATAAATGAGAGAGAAATTTTTATTGTGAAATTTGAGACTTTGGAAACTCGTGTATTGAGAAGCTGAGTACCCATGCTTCAGGTTTTCATAGCTCTGAGTAAATTGTGAAACAGCGTATTAATACGCACAATTTTGCTTATAGACTTAATTATTGTAACTAAGTAGTAACTAAAATGTAAGGAAAATCACACTGGTTTGAGATTTGGGCTGAAGTTCAAATCTCTCCATTAGCTTTTTCCTTGGCTGTCATCGATGTGAAACTGCTGTTTTTCTAGCGATGTCCCATCTGCCTCACTAAACAATAATCTAGATCTTTTAGAAACGTACAACTGACGTGAAATGGGCGAACGAGATTTAATCAGCGTGTCCTTAGACTACAGACAAGCTCCTCATTCTGAATTTTGACTAATTTCACTCATCTTGTGAGAAGGCGTTATAAACATTTCCGGATACATAAATAGTCTACTCGTATATCTCGTGCGAACCTGTGTAAGCAACTAGACAGCGTTGGATGCTCGCTGAATGTGATAAATACCTTTAACAGCCAATCAAGTCTAAACTAACTGTGGTAAATACATGTTTATAACTGGTTAACAGTTCATGCTCCTGTGAGGAAACCTGTGATGCTGTAGGAATGCGTTGACGAAAACAACCTTTGTGCGAAAAGCTGGATAATGAGACGTGGTCTTCGCTGGTCCACTTTAACATCGCTGACTGTCGACACGTCATCTTTCCTTAACGAGATTGAAAGTAATTGTTCGACAACTGATTAGCACCAGCTGGTGATCGGAAGTGAATGAAGTCCACGCAACTGCACTAACGGAAATTCAGACGCTCGATGAAATGGACCAAGTGATCAAGAAGTAGAAGAAGAGAAGGCAGCAGAAAAAGTCAGAACGAAAACAAGAACATGAAGAAAATGGAGGAGGAGGAGGAGAAAGAGAAGGAGAAGAAGGAAAAGAAGGAAAAGGAGAAGAAGAATGAGATAAAGGAATGGAGAAGAAGTAGGAGGAGGAGGAGAAGAAGAAGGTGCAGAAGCATACGAAGAAGCGGGAGAAGGATAAGCAGTAACTAAGAGAAAGACTAATTTTTGGAAAGAAGGTGATGAACAGATGGAAGAGAATGTATAGAGCAGGTAGAGGTAAAAGAAGACGACGAGTAAGGAAATGAAGGAGACGAAAAAGACGAAGAGGAAAACACAGAAAGGGGCAGGTAGAGAAACAGGAGGTGGATTATAGAGAAGAAGAGATATGCAAGTTGAGGCTTATTTCGACTGAGAGAAAACATGGCTTGCGTTGCACAGCCTCACAAATTTTTGCAAATGAAACCTTAGAGCTGTTGTTGTTTTTGTTGAATGCGCATATTTTCCCATGAAATGTTGATCTCGTTATTTTTGCCCAGCGACAACACAGATTTTTCTGATTGACAAAGTTAACCCTTTGTTAAGTTTGGTGAACCAGCAACAGCGCTCACTTTTCTTCTGGTTCTCTCCCTGTTAGATAGCTTCAAATGTCCGACGTCGCCATTGTTCTCGCTGTTGGGCCTCTTCTTTCAGCTTTCTGTATCTATCCGTCGTCATGTAATCCAGTTTAGCTTTTGTGTTACTTGATTCCTATAGAAGAAGGCACTGACGGGAATTCAGACGCTGCTGCTTATAAAGATGCCGGTGATGATTGATTGTGATGATCATGATTATTTTTATGATGATCATTAAGGTAATGATCATTATGATAATGGAGATGATTGACAACTGTCAACAACTTCGGAAAGTGTCAATCAATTGGGTTTCTTACCTTCGACTTGCCCGATTTGTGGCGTAGCGTGAATGCGAGATATACATAAGACCTTTGATTTTGTTACGTGTAATTAATTAACAAAGAGTATAGTGACAACTCACTATACGCCACTAGGCTACCTAATAACGGGATTTGTAACCTAGACTATTAGCAATATCGTTTTCGTGTTTCGTTCAGCAATGCATTTTGCCCGCTTATGTAATTTTTCCTTTCCTGCCAGGTATGCAAATTAAACTCGGTCCAGTCTATGACTAGACGCGAACGTTACCACCTGGAAAACCTTGTTGTTACGCAATTGCGGAAATCTCTGAAACTTTCTGCTATTGCTCAAGCTAGGGCTTTCCAAACCTCTCCGCCATTGTTCATGTTAAAGAGCTTCCAAGCGCTCTCTTTCTCGTCACCTGCCTACAGTGACAATCAAACTGAGTAAGTAAGTATTGTTTTCTTAACCAATTGCTAAACGCACTTTGTTCTACATACATCTAATAAACACAGTCTGAAAAGTTTACAGCATCGTAGCAATAGATGTTTTACGCATCAGGCCTTGTTAACCATATATTTTCTTTCCTTACGAGTCCAGTGAAGGCATTAAAGAAGGCAAAGACGAATATTACCTAAGTTTTGACCAATCAGTGTCACAAGTTAAACGAAAATTGAAAGACGAAACAAAGATTGGCAGCTATAAATCTGCGCCCATTCCCCAACTACAAAATTGCATTCACTATAACGGTAATAATAACTCTTAAATGATACTGATACCGGTAATCGGTATTAACATTATTAAAGTTATCATCGTTATTGAGATGGTGCTATAATCGTTGTCGTCGTTGTAATTTTTGGATATAATTTTATGTTTCCTCGGTGTTCTGCTTTTAATCGGCTCAATGAAGCCAGGTAAACGCTATTCTCGTCTGTTCTGTGCCTTTCCCCTTACTCCTCTATTCGCCATTCTGTCCGCCAATCACTTTCTAGCAACGTCATTGTGATAACGAGTGTTTCTTTTGCCTTCCTTTCCTGCATTTCTCCGTCAAATGCGGTTGTTGGGATTGAGTTTCTGCGAAGGATTATGTCCAATCCATCGCCGAGTCGCGCTACTGAAAGTATCCCTCACAAATATAAAAATATACGAGGCACACATTTGCTTAGCATGTACTCGTGTACGCATCCAGTGACAATGATGATATTGATAATGATGATGTTGTTGACGATGAAGATGATGACGATGACGACGATGAAGATGACGTTGATCACAATATTGACGGTGATGATGAATATCAATATCAATACGATGGTGATGATGATAATGATGACGAAGGTGATGGCACTTACGTTGTTGACATCAAAGGTGAAGGTGATAATTAAATATATTGGAGATTAATACGACAATTGTCATGATAGAAAAATGTTGAGTATAGACGCGACTATCGCTATTATTAAATTTTGTGGCGTCAACATATCGTGCATCTTTAATATCTTAGTCCTGTCTGCCGCTGAAGCATCTGTTAGCTGAAAACGTCAATACAACATGTAGGCCTAGTACAACGAGTTGTTCATTCGTGTTGCATTGGATACATGTATACGAATTCTCAGTAGTAGTTTCAGTTTAACGACACTGTATGATAACATAGATCATTAACGTCGCGCTCCTCCTTCATCCAGGCTTGGGACTGGCACTTTCAGAGTACAAACAGTGGCGGAGTAACGATTTTCTCAGAGTAAGCAATCTGTATTATATTGCCAGTTCCGTATGTGACCTCGACCAGGGTCGCGTTGTTTTGTCTCGTGTGTTTTCTCCTGTTTATTATCTCAGAATGGAACTTGATACAACTGGTGGAGCTGATAGCCTGACTTCACATAATTATATGTAAAAACAGTTCAAAATTTATTGACGTTTATGCGTTAGGACTAAACATATATTATTTTCTTGGATTTCAGCAGAACAGCCTCTGTGAGTCTTGACTGACATTTTAACTTTTAATTAAGCGCTGTCAACTGAAGATTATTGGCTTCAGAAGTCACTAAAGAAAAACAGACAAGACGTCATCATGGAATGTTATAAAGAAAACAATTCGTTCGCGTTTTCGGTGTTCCAACGCTACGCTGAAGTGCACTGTCCCCAAAATGACTGGAACAATGGATTCGACATAGGTCGTTGCAATGCCGAGTCCACTACCTCCACCACCACCACTTCCTCCTCCTCCACCTCATCCTTCTCACTGTCACCAGAGACCAAAGAGCAGGACAATGCCATCTATCGCTACATCGAAGGCGTCATCTACAGCCGCGTCATCGTGACGATCTGTCTCCTGGGCGTCATCGGCAACACCCTGAATCTGGTGGTCCTCACTTGCATCCTCGTTCACAAGACGATGGATCGAATGGAGCGATCGGCGACCGTCAGCCTGCTCGCCCTGGCCCTGTCCGACCTCTTCTTCTGCCTGGCAGTGACACCATACGCCGTCAGCGACCTGGACGAGATCCTGCACGACCGTCTCAGCTTCCTTCTCGTCTTCGGCGTCTACCAGGGAGCCATCATCAGCACGTTCATCACTTCGAGCACCTGGCTGACCGTGTCGATGGCCCTCAGTCGCTACCTGGCCATCTGTTACCCCCTCCAGGCCCGCTCCATCATCGGCATGAGGCTGGCAGTCGCTTCGATTGGATTCGTCTTCGTCTTCAGCATCTTTATGAACCTACCCCGCTTCTGGCACCAGACCATCGCCTGCGTCCAGCCGAGTGCCAACGCCACCAGCTTCATCTACCTGGCTGTACCTGGTTACCTGCGCAACCACGAATACCTGGAGCAGGCCTACTACGTGTCATACCTGATTGTCGGAATCCTCGTTCCGCTCTGCATCCTCGGCTACTGCAACTACTTCCTCATCCAGGCCCTCCGTCACTCCATCCGTATGAGGAGAGAATTTTCCAGACGCGGTCGCTCAGAGGGGCGCCAGCGAAGTCAGACAAGCAGGCGGCGGAGGCGGAGGCGGGGGCAGCCAGCAGAACAGCACCCATATAATCACCCTCACCCTGACGATCATCGTCATCCTTTACGCGGTTCTTGTGTCGCCGGCCGAGATCAGCAACATCTTCACGTTCCTCGTCCACTCTCAGATCACCGTCGGACCCTTCTACAACCTAGGAGTGGCCGTGGCCAACGCCCTTCAGACGATCAACTTCTCCTTCAACTTCGTCCTCTACTGCGTCATCAACGTCTCTTTCAGACGCATCGTCTGCGACATAGTCACGTGCCGCGCGTGGCATCTGATCGGCCGGAAACGGAAGTCGATGGCATGGGCGGAAGCGACGTCCAGCACCGTTCAGACAAAGCTGATCGTCGTCTGGAATCGGATGGACAGTCGCAGAAGCGCAACTGGAGGGGGCACAAGAACCTCTATTCTTAGAGTCACCGATGAAGCAGAGTCACAGGGTGGAAAGGCCAGACCCAACTTCGAATGGAATCCCCCTCGTAACAACTCCAATGAGACTCCCACTAAGCATGAAATTCCCACTGAACTTCGGCAATACTAAAGCTATAAGACATAAGACTTACTCATCTCCCACTATTCTGTGACTACGGCGAGCCAGAATGAACGCCACAGTAGCCTCGACCTAAGTAAAGCTTCAGTTAAAATACGTATGTGTGTATGTGTTTATGTATGTACATAGATATGTATGTATACGTATGCATGTATGTTTATATATGTATATATAATGTATATATAATTATTTATGTATGAATGCATGCGTGTATGTCTACATATATGTATGTATGAATTCATGTACGTGTGTGTATATGTATGAATGTATGTTTGTGTATAATTATGTATGACTGTATGTATCCATGCATGTATGTATGTATGCATGTATTTATGTATTATTATATCCCTATAATTAGAAGTAAGACTCGTTAGGGTTTATCATAAAAATCTCTTATTTACAGTCAAACAATAGGTACAACTTAACCTGGTGACCAAAAACGTAGACACCCAGAAGTGGATTCAACACCAGCTTCAAACAAGAACAGCTGACAGATGCCTCGCTTAACTAAACACTTTGGTTGTCACTAAGGGAACGTGAGGGAACGGAACCGACAGCTTTCTATGTTGAAAATTCAAAGAAACTCTTAACCTTAGCTAAACACCGGAGAAACAGCATAAAAACACGCAACATATCCCGTCAGGTAAAAAAAACGGTAAGACCAGTCTCCGCGACCATTCTTCACGTTTACTTTATACAGATCTTCTAACGACCACACCTCTTTAAGAGCTGGCCATGCGTAACATATCTCTGAAACGTGTAAGAACTGGATTCCATTCCCAACCGTGATCATTTATACACAGACCTAACTCCAACTATGTATGCATGCTTGTCTGTATGTATGAACGTATGCATGCATGTATATATGTATACATATGCATATGCGTGAGTGTATGTATGTATGCATGTGTGTATGCATTTAGGGCTGCGGACTTTAACGATTAATTAATCGATTAATCGCTAAAAAATTTAATAGATTAATTTCGGCTTGTTCGATTAATTTTATACTTATTTCATGATGCTGAGCAGCCCAAATTGCGTAGTGAACAATGTGGAGAACAACGATAATGTTAAACGTTTGAGTGGAAAGTAAGCGATCGTTTTGCATTTAATTAATGCTGATGGAAAAGTCGAAGATGGCGACAAAATTGACTGTCTTCATTGCTATAAACAGTTCGCTTACAAACACATCGCTGACGTATCACCTTCAGCATGTGGAATGATTGAAGTTTTTTGTAGAAAGAAAGCAGTAACTGGCTCATTGAATATATTTTTAACAGTTTTCCGTGCTTTACATAACAGACACCAAATTAGTCGAAGTTAATCGACTAATCGAAGTTTATTTCTTTAGATTAATCGATTAATTTTTTACATCATTACCAGCCCAAGTATGTATGTACATATGTATGCTTATATGTATGTGTGTATGCATGTATGTATGCATGTATGTATGCATGTATGTATGTATGTATGTATGTATGTATGTATATGTATGTATGTATGTATGTATGTATGTATGTATGTATGTATATATGTATGTATGTATGTATGTATGCATGTATGTATGTATGTATGTATGTATGTATGTATATATGTATGTATGTATGTATGTATGTATGTATGTATGTATGTATGTATGTATGTATGTATGTATGTATGTACAGTATGCATGTATGTATGTATGTATGCATGTATGTGTAGTATACGTATGTACGCATACTTACTTACTTACGCTTACTTACAGTAGCAAGAGGAAGAGGTGACGAGGCTTGTAACACACGAACCCCACCACCAACCAGCAGTAGTGTTTCGTAGATGGACAACACGCTGCGCTCCTCTGCCATCGGGTCGCAGCCGGCAAATGGCCGTAGAGCAATACACGAGCAGATTAACCATCAGCAATCCAACAACTCTAGTGACTCTTTCACATGGGGCTTGACACTGTCCTGTCCAGGTAGTAACCTGAAACCCCTTATGATGGACGAATCCATGATGACGCGAGACATTGACATCAACAGTCCAACCACAAAACACCCAGACACATCGCTGATTGAGATAGGCCCTATATAAGTTTAGAGAGCCAATTATACGCCTACCATAAGAAGTCCGAACGAACGACAATGATCGAGCAATATCTTCATGTGACCAACTAATTGATGAAAAGACACACTATTGAAACACGCGGCCATCTTGCTCATGCTAGTCATACTGCCTGCAGCCTGGTTCCCTGTGTTTCTTGATACACATCGATTGATGTATGTCTATTTCATGTGTATCTGTCCTATTTATTCTCCTGTCCTTCTTGTCCGTACGTGCTTCAGATAGACATGGTCCACGCTTTTAACCTTATCTTTCAAATCTGCTGTGAAACCATATAGGATGTCTGCGGAAACGGAGCACTTGTGAAACTGGAGTCTAGGAAAGTAGCTGTCTATGTTTTCCGCCTCGGGAACCACTTTACCGGAGTCAAACTGGCGCGGACCTCCTACAGGTTCTTACGGAACAAGGATTTTTATATTTAAAGAACAACTATTACCTTTAAGGTGAATGCCTGTACTATGATATGAACAGTGGCGTCGCGAAAACCCATAGAAGAGACATACTATTAGAATGGATCACAGGCTATGCTGTGTACTGCGAGAGCATAGCGTTATGCTGTATACAAAGATGGACGTTGCGGGAATATTGGATAACTCGACTGACGCTCGTGGACGACATTTTTAGAACTATTGATCTAGATGTATTGCTAGGCACTATACTGTGTCATATGATCATTTGTAGAGTTTAAACACTAGGATATATATCGTAATTGTTAAATTGTTTTACTGTGTACAGTACAAAAGACTTGATTGCAACGATCATAAATAAACGCTTATTATATATATAAAAGTACTTTTAAATTGCCTAGATAAATTATGGTGTTTCTTAGAGGAAGCAGCAGCGTTTGATCCTTTTATCGCCTTGCATCAGTCTCCGGAGCCTCCATCATCCATCGCCCACGCTAAGCTTTCAAGTCTAAACCAGTCGCTAAGCTGCTGTCTAGGTCAAGGCATGAAATGAAAAAATGCAAAGTAATGTCTTATATGGAAA
>JACEVL010000127.1:922500-1017500 GCA_020284085.1 Aporrectodea caliginosa | reverse complement strand
CATAGATATTAAAATTTTACATAGATAAAATAACTCATAAGCTCATAAGATTAACTCAATTGATATTGAAAACTCATTTCGAAGCTAATAAAGAAGACAAACGTATCAAAAATATCTTTATTACTTGGATTCACACGTCTTCTTGATAAGAAAAATATGAACGTGCATATTACATTTCTTATATTAAATTTATATTATATTTACTTATATTAAATATTCCCTATATTAAATTCATCCAAGAACCTATTTTGGACTTAACGCGATCAAGTTTCTCAATCAACTATAACATAATTGCAACATAGGTCATCAGATTGAAAGCTAACGTGACATTTTCCCTTGATCAACGATAGTAAACCGACCGAGCCTTTGACCTGATCTGACCTCATTCATTAGAATCTATTTAAGTTTACTTAATACAAGAAAATGAGATCTCAGTAGATATATATTCAATGCTTACTCTAAAGCAATGCTTATCTGACAGTTAGGCGGTTTAGACCAGTGCTTCCCAATCTTTTTTGGCCACGGAATCCTTTTGGTCTGAACATTTTTTTACGGAACCCAGACCTAAATAAAACATGTTGTGGTATATATATATATATATATATATATATATATATATATATATATATATATATATATATATATATATATGCATGGCTTATATCCACAGACGCATAGGGAGGTTTAATATTAATAATAGTTATCGGGGCATATTCACTTTTAATCCCCGAAAAATTATAGATTAGAAATTATTTTAAGTGAAGTTCCCTACGGAACCCTTGTCTCCAACTCAGAATCTGATTTCTAATGTAACAACACATTCAAACAGCACTTTCCAATTTGTTCAGGGAACCCTTGTCTTCCCCTCACGAAACCCTAGTTCCGCGGAACACACTTTGGGGAACGCTGGCTTAACGAATTTTCATCAAGAGATGCTATATGCGACCAAAGCGCAAAACGAGCAAATTAATTGTTTCTGATTGACCTAAAGGTTAAGCTATTTAACGGGAGGTCACAGTGGCTGCAGACGCCATTTTTCTTACTGAATCATTTCTTTGGTTGAAAGCTCCGAGCGACCCAGGTCGGCGGTGGTGCTAGTCTTACCAGACATCAGTTTAAATGGCACAAACACACAATTCAGAGCGAACACAGTTGGAGCGTCTGCGGGAAGCCAGATAAGATGTCGGCGGCTGCCTTGAAGAAGCCAGACAGAGATAGCGTATATATATAAAATTATATATCATAATATATATAATATATAATATATATCATATATCCTATGAATAGTTCTATATTCTGCTATAATTATACGGCGTGTAGTCTGTAGAGTGTGTCGAGATTTCGACGCCGTTCAATCATTGACGGGAATGCAAATGCTGTTTAAGGCTCAGCGCTAGACTTGAAGTTAGACTGGCTAAGCCTATTCGCTCGTGTACTTGTATGTCTCATTACCCGAATGAGATATATAGCGATTGAGAAAAATATCGCCTACTATATAGTGCTTATTTTTACTGCAATTTCTCCCTCGTATTGTCATGAAAATAAATTTTTGACGCGCGCAGTCACAGAGAAACGCGAGTCCGATGCGCGGATTGTCAGTCGGTTTCTATATTCAGCGCCAAGACTCTCTAGAATGAGAGAAATTAATCTCATTCACAGGTGCGCAATAGTACGGGCATGCGCGGCAAGATGAGGTTATAAGGTTCGGTTCGGTAATCGCTCATTTGACCATTTATTGCATGCCTCTTCTTTCAGAAATAATATTCTCAGGCGGAATCATGAATCCGGAATCATTTAGCTGAAGTAAAAGCAAGACATGAACAATCCAACACCCGCAATATCTTTGAATTTTGTCAATTTAGCGTGACTGGACGCTCCAGGAACCAATCTAAGGATACAGGTGTGAAACAAAATCTGCTGCGGTGTCACCTATAATGAAAGGTGAGGGAGAAGATTGTGAAATTTGTGAATTGATGCGACAAAATGTCAATGGGTAAGTTGATAAAGAATTCGACAGTATTGAGCGTTGCTGCAGAATTGCTGAAACTTCATACAACAGATTTAAGCAGTATTTATTGAACTATAAGCTTAATGCTGTCGTTCTGGTGGTCTAATGCAGGGCCGTTTTAAGGTCGTCGTAGAACCTACAGCACTCTAGCATTCGTAGACCCCAACTGCCAGCTCTGCATTAAAGCTAAACTCATAGTTACGCATTCACGTCATGTCTAATTCACTAACACATCCAGTTTTATCCTAAAGTTAAACTGTTTCAATACAATTACAAAAATGATTAAATTGGCACTTGACATTTCCTTTTTTCATTTAACATCAAATTCAATCATTAAACTTTCTTTCAGCATATCATTTTCAGTCTTGCGTTGACCCCTGAAAGGTTCGTATGCCTCCTAATGGAAAATACAGTCCTGGTCTTATGTGGTCGCTTGCAGACGTCACTTCACCCACAATGACATATTGTGAATCGCAGCTAATGAGCTTCAGCTCAAAGACTTTAAAACAACATCTTTGAGGAGTTGGAGTGATCGAAAGTTAACTAAACGATTGATCCTTCAACTGTGTTTCAATACCTCAGAACTAGGACATTGCTTTATTCTTGTTATGTACAGTATATTTAGTAGGCCTACCTATGTTGACATGCATAGCTACTGAGCTTATGGCGCCAGATAACACTGACTTGGTTTCCAGCTTTGCACAGATTCGATAAACTTTCTGGCCTACAGTCGATTCGTCTCTGTAGATATCTTCGCCATCTTCTAAGCGCTTTTGCCTGTTCGTCTGCAGACAAATGGCCGTTAAACTCCATTACACAGAGGATGATTGGCAGCAACAAAGCCCCGTGGCGATAACAGCTTCGAAATAGCCACATCTTCTAGGCGTGATATATTGAAGTCGTCGGTGGCTAATGGAAGAAATCTCTCTCGTGAGACTACATGTAACTCTTAACCGATTTACGAGGTCCAATTTGCACAATAATAAATTCGATTTTCGGCTGGTTGATGGAATTGGGTTGTAAAACGATTTTCATGCAGACCTTGTGGGCATCGCTAAGTGGATAGACCACCATCTTTCATCGTTGTGTCACAGATTCGCATACTGGTAGTCAGCTCAAATTTGCACTTATAACATTAACAAAAAAGATGGTCAACTCAGTCTTTTTCTAGATTTAAAGGCAGGAAATAGAAGTAGAAATATTAGTAGCACCAAATATTATTCTCTTTTAGCACCTTAACTTTTGAAGTCTCTGCTACCATCTGTGCCATCGTATTGAGACGAATTATTCATGATACTCGAGAGAACAAGTCCAAATATTCTAGTATCGTTTAACGTCTACGTAGAGTCTAATTTTCTTAAAACCCTTTCAAACAATTTACTTCCCGTTAGCATATTAGTATCACTAGCATTTCAGCATTATGCGAAATTACGCAGTAATATCTATGGCGTCATTAGAATCCAATCAAAAGTGTTAATCCAGAGCATAAATTTATGATGCAAGAGCTCAGAATGTGAGTTCATCTACGGTATATTCGAATGTTAACTAACGAGCAGCCTTTGTTTCAATAGTTGGTGAAATGGAAGCTATAAGAAAATACCTTAATCGCTGCAAACGATTTGAGAGTTCTTAAAGAGTTTTGAACTTTGTTTCTGTGACATTCGACGCTTTGGCGTCAATTAACTGCACTGATATGACTCAGAACATCGTTGGTGTTTGTCAAAACAAATATAGATCAGGGCAATGTCTTATTTTTCCTGCTTCTGCTTCTGCCACGTTAGATAATCAGATTTTATTCTTCGAATCTTCAAATCCTATTCGCAAACAATACTCATTATTTGTCATCTGTATTCTATGCTGAAACGATTCCGTGAAATCCCATATTATGGCCTCGTTATGACCAGCTCTAAGGCAAAGGAATGCGCTTTCAAATGTTTACATCAACGTCCACTTTAAAAGCTCGCAGATGTTTCAAAGGATCTACTGGCTAATAATGCAAGTAATGTAAACTAGCTGAACTTTTCATATAGCGCCTTCTAGTACCCCTCGAGGAAAGAATATGGCGCTGAAAAACCAAGAGGAAGAATGGTGCTAATGGACTAGATGATAAAGGAGGATAACAGCAATTTAAAGGAGAGCTGGACAACAAGAAACATTGGAAATACGAACCTACCTTAAAGTCAGAGAATCAAAGAAGAAGAAGAGGAAGACGAGGAAGAAGAGGAAGACGAAAACGAAGAAGAAGAAGAAGAAAAATAAGTAAGAAGAACCTCTCGAAGGCGCTTCTCCACAGCCTCTAATTATTCGCGGGTAAATAATACTCGAACAACTGGAGAGGTTTCCGCGCGTAGGTTCTCGCAGACACGTAGACTCCTCCCAGCTGATGTCATGCTCGACAAGTGGTGACGTGTATTTAAAGTTCCTGGATCGCATTACAATGAGATTGACAGAGACGACGTCGAGTGAAGCGATCGCATGACATGGTCACGATCACCACCTGGTACTCGATGATGACGGAGTGCTCTGGAGGACAGGCATTCAATTCTCCAGTTGCGGGGCCGCTTGGTCGCCGAAGGACGATAACTGTCGACGGGCAATTTCATTTGAAGGCCTTGATTCCAAATGCGTGTATATATTATGTGCATGTTTCTCGCTAACCTATTAAGTTGCAAGTGTACGTATGCCTACTTAGTTATCTGCGTATGCAATTGTGCATGCATCAGGGCTGCAAAAAGTTTAGTTTTTTATACCAAAAACCACACACAAAATTTCTTTGTTAATTTCGCTACATGACGTTCTACGGTTTTTCACTTTTCTAGTTAATTTCATCTATTCATCTGATTAATTTCGAACGGTATTCTATGCCATTACTTTTGAGTTTTATGATCCAAAATAGGAAAAATTTGAAACAAAATTCATGCCATTGTTAAAAGTTTTAAAAACCAAAATAGGAAAATCTTTAAAACAAAAAACTAAAAAACTAAAAAAAAAAACCAAAATATGCATAAAATCTTGTGTAACAAAAACTAAAAAACTAAAAAACAATCCCCCCCTTACGCCAACCAAGGACCATTCCTCTCTTGTCATCAGATTGCCCCTCACGACGACGGCCCCAGACGATTGGTCGACTGTGGACAAAAGAGACAATCTCGATTATCAAAATTTTAAGCACAATTTTAATGTTGAATTCTTTAACTTTTAGTTCAGTAATCAAGCAACATTATGCATTATAAAATATGAAGTCTTGCCTTGTACACAGACAGAGGCATACCGCCACAGCGGCCAGACAGTACTAACATAAGTACTAAAATTACAGTAGGTGCTTCTTCAGAGCAGCAGAGTGCGTAGCCGAGCGATCAACAATTAAGTCCAGTTTTAGTGAGAGTAGTGTCTGGTTCACAGGCTAATACTGTCAGAGGTGCAAACCAGTCATCAACCATGTTTGATCTCAGTCGATTTTTCACATTGCGGATGCGACTCATTACTCGCTAAGCTGAGCAGCGGGCACCGCAAGTTACTTACTTAATCGACGCCGTCATATCGCTAAGCTGAGCGTCCGGGCACCGCAAGGGAAAGCAGGATTTTATATAGGCTGGTGAGCGTAGCATAGCCTGAAAGTTGCCATATCACACGTAATGGCTTAACATAACTGCTTTCAATCCACTGTCCTGTCGTCACTGTTTGCTCGTCACCATCGTCACTGCCTGTGCCTGCATCATCTAGGTGAATCAGTTCCAGTTTTCCATCATCTGGAATCAAGTCATTAAGAGGCACAATGTCTTGTACGGCGCGATAGGCGTGTCGAAATTCCTCGAGCTGGGTTTGCGCTACCTGTGGGTCAAGATCGTAGACGTTACACAGCTTAAATAATACTGTCTCGATGAGAGCTATAGGCCTACTGTCTGTCAGTAGGCCTACGTGATCCTCGGTTATCAACTTCCTTGGCGTAAAATGATTAATTTCTTCAAATATAACCTACCTAGCATGTCATCATGGAAGCGGTCCTATATTTGAGAAGCAACCGTATCCAGTGTTGTATAGTAAACACCAATAAGCTAGTGGTCTGTGCTACTGAGCACTACATTAACTTTCCTTTTTCCAGTTTTCTCGTCATGTCGCCTGCATGGGTGGTCGTCTTGCTGGATGAACCGGAAAGTTTACTTCAACATCGTAGGCCGTTGCAAATCGTTTTGCTTCTGTTCCTAGAAACTGCCATGAATCTTCATCTTCCCTGAGCAGTTTCAGTGTCTGACTGCACTGACATATCAGCTGAGCCGCAACTGCCATGTCAGCAGCCAGCAGAGGTTGATTGCAAGATTCTTGAACAGGGACCAGTAATCTGTATAATATATAATTATACATGTACGATAGCCAAAATTATGTAATTGAAGACTAGTCGTCAGCTCGGTTCGAGAATAGCACATTGATTGTATTATTTTTAAAACAAAGAAAAGGATATTTGAAATGAAAAACATATCGATTAATTTCTTAAATTAATGGAACAAAAACTGAGCAGACGTTTAATGTAAAACAATTTCTTCCCCTGAAAAGGCTATGAAGATTTCTGCTTCATTCCCCCGCCCCATAGGATGGACACCCCTGTGTACTATGCATTCATGTAGGCATGTATCGATGTATGCATTTGTGCATGTATGTAAGTGTGTATGTATGGATGTGCGCATATGCACGCATGTATCTAGACAATATTTTGCGTAGTAAGAATATCTTCTAAAACCTCTCAAAGGTGATTAACGATATTGATAGTCCGCTACGAAGTATAAACACTGCATACTGATATGAACGATGTGAGCCAAGTGTTAGATCCAACCGAACAGTGCATTCCAGTCTGTGGTACCAGCGCGTACATGGCCATTCGATTAGATACACCTAGCGGCTAAGACAACAAAATACATTTTCGACTAAAGGAGAAGCTCATATCTAAACTGATGGATTAGAAACGTGAGTTGGTATACATAGAGGTGAAAATAGATGCATTAGCGCTCGGTCAACATGCCAAATGAATCTAGCAAATTGACTGGAGCTGGCGGTGAGGTAAGATAAGGCAATCGCTCATTTGTGCACAACTCTATCTGGGACTATAATAGTCCCAGACTATTCACCAGAAGTGTAGTCTAGGAGTTGAATAATATTTCGGTTAAAGCTCAAAGGCATCAACAAAGGATGGCGTTTCCATAAATGAAGACAAAACATCACTTGGACTGACACTAAGGGGAGCAATTATAGACTTGACAAATGACCGAGGACAATGGAGGTAATTTATTCGTACCCATCGCCGCCAAATGGCAGGCGTGACATAGGGTTGTCGGATTCACGTGCACCGGGTCTCGAATCTCATTTCAAACATTAACATTCTACTCCGTGCCACCCGAGATTATCTGTATTACTTCGTCTGAACTGAAAATTTGCAAAAACTGCCTCGTTTGACTTAAAAGATGAACCACTGATGCACTCTAGCGAAAGAGGAAGAAACGGAAGAAGAAGATTCGGAGGAAGAAGAATAATTTATTCGTACACATCGCCGCCAAATGGCTGGCGTCAAGAACTGATGATGATGATGACATGGCGTGACATACAGAGGCGAAAATCTATACATAACTTTTGGGGGACAGAGTAGGGCTTAAGTCAGAACTTTGGGAGGACAGTCCCCCTCTGTCCCCCCCCCATGATTTACTCATTCCTTGCATTCGTCACCGGGTCTCGAATCTCATTCCTATTCTCAAACATTAGCATTCACCTCCGTGCCACCCTAAAAAGGCCTAAATTATCTGTATTACTTCATACGAACTGAAAATTTGCAAAAACTGCCCCGTTTGACTTAAAAGATGAACCACTGATGCACTCTAGCGAAAGAAAAGATACGGAAACTTGCGAAATAGAACTTAGGTTTCGCGGTGCTTTGAAACTGTTCGCTAGGATCGAGAATGTGCCCTCTAGCGAAACGGAAACCTTTCGACCTGATGTAACATCAAGAAGTTAACCTATTACTATTAAGCTCAACGCTGGGTCCGGGGTTGAACCCCTATAGCCAACCGTTCTGTGCATGGCTTTTGATTCTAGTCTATTGATTCTGACCTGTTTTATTGAAAATTGACTTTCTGCGGGTATTCCGTATTTTGTACGTAAATAACACGATTGCCAGCGGTTATATCGACACTCAGCCTGAAACGATGATGACTTTTGACCTAAGGTGAGCTACGGTTTGAACAATGAACATACCAGACACGGCAAACTAAAATAGGCTTTACTAAGTTTAATATGCATAATAAATCAACAGTTCTAAGAATTTCATTCTGAATGGTAGAAATTTGACCTTAGCAGCATAATTATTTCCATCGACTAACCTAGAGAATCTAATAGGCGAATCAAATTTGTCTTCCATCGAAAAACGCCACTGAGCAATCGAATGCAATTACTGCTATCATCGCTGTATTACTCCTGTTTTCTTTCCTGTCTATCTCTACACTTGCTGCTGAATTCGAGATTTCGATATAAGCCTGATAAGCCAAGGTCAAAAACTACGGCATAAGTCTTGGACTAAAAACGAAATGTTTCTTCGATTGATCTAAGAACTGTAACTCCTTTTGCATATCTTCCAGGCGTTGTTGTCACAATGCTCGTTTTCCTTTACAATTGCATCACAACAAAACAGAACTACAATATACTGAAGAATACTACACTGCATCCTCTAGATAACACTACACTTTATTTATACTACACTTTACACAACAATAATACAAGTGTGATTCGTGACTTCTGTTCTATCGTCAATGGAGAGTTTCAGTCGCTAACAATAACCCGTACTTCTGCTTGAATCGATCACCATACGTCGATCGCTTTCACTGAAGGTGTTGCCACTCCCCTTTTCCATTCACTTGTCCTGTCTTCCATTCATTATTACAATGCAATCCTCTCCTCTCCTACGTTTCCTACCCTCTGCACGTGCTGCTGCTGCTGGCATTGTTCTGCGGCTTCCTCCAAGACTTCCAGTAACAGTCAATGTCATCCCAATTACAATGGCTATCTTTCAAGCTTGGGGAAGTTTAAAGCCAATATATACTCTAATGCAAGACGCTTCATCATTTCATTGTCCAAACTCAAGCTGAGTCTGCGTGTATTCCACTCACACCCCTTCCAATTCAAACATACCATCAGCTTGCTGCTGTTGACGCGTATTTCATCCTCTTAAATGAAGACTTACGGTTTCAATGCTTTTTACACACTAGTCCATATCTATGGAATTTACTTTTGCCGGTGTCACGAAATAGAGTATCCCTCATACATGGGTATCCCCTTAGCGAAATGAAGTACTCGGTTTAGTCTGCATTTTTTGCGGTTTCTAAGTGTATTCAGCCGTACTGTTTTGATTTATTGTACACATAAAATATTTTAAGTTGCGTATCTTCAGTTTGTACGTCGACCTGAAATCAATTTACTTCGTTTTTTGTGATTTTGACTGGATTGTCGCCTTGGCTATCGTGATGTGTATGACGATGGGGGATAGAATGGTTTATCCACCCGGATACTCTAAACCGGTTTATTCCATCCGGGGAATATGCTTTAGGGGGGGATAGAATATCTCGGGACACGGGCAACGTTGGACTCTCCCTCTTCAACAAATATACGACGACTCATTCTTCTCCATTCGCACCTTTGAGATGCAATCATTATTTAGCGTGACGTTAATATAGTAATAATTACACCTTTGCCCCATGCGGTTCCGTTTTACGTCATGATATTTAATGTGATGTCACATTCACGTCGGTGCTTTATGGCTTACGCTCTTGTAGGCGTAAGTCATGTTTGCCAACCACAGACACTATAGTCTGGCTAAGAACGCTCAACCGTACACATATTATCTGGTGTCGCAGCACACTATTTTGGCAATCGGCAAGACTATTCTGTATAATTTTTAAAAAAG
This sequence comes from Aporrectodea caliginosa, assembly GCA_020284085.1. Taxonomy (NCBI): domain Eukaryota; kingdom Metazoa; phylum Annelida; class Clitellata; order Crassiclitellata; family Lumbricidae; genus Aporrectodea; species Aporrectodea caliginosa. The sequence goes on along the minus strand of JACEVL010000127.1, from coordinate 1,007,553 downwards.
CACAAGTGTGTCTAAAATATATTATAAGCCTCGATGGAATGTGTTTTATTAGCAGACATAATTACCTGTATAGCCACAATCTGCTTTTTCAAACAGAAAGAAGGAACTAAAAGGCATTTTACATTTATTCGCGCCATATTAGCCATATGCTTGGTGTTTTCGTACACTGTACAATGTGTACATGTTAAGACTGCATGTTGTTTTGTCGGTGGTATCGAGAACTGTCTAAAAGCAATATGTGAAGGTGCTCATGTCAGGAGCGTCTACGAAACCAGGAGCAATCAGAAGAGAGGATTATGAAGAAACGAGATATTGCGAAAGACTGACGCATGCGCATTGCGTATACGTATGTATGGGAGGGAGGCAGGGAGGCAGAAAGGGAAGTAGGAAGGTAGGGAGGCAGGCAGGGAGGGAAGTAGGGAGGTAGGCAGGGAGGCAGGGAGGGAAGTAGGAAGGTAGGAAGGCAGACAGGGAGGGAAGGAAGGAGGGAGGTAGGGAGGCAGGGAGGGAGGGAAGGAGGGAGTGAGGTAGGGGACTGTGATTTGGATCAATTCAGCTGGCTGCTCAGTCCTGACAAGAAACCGAGAATCAGCTCACGGAAACGCAGAAACCAATTAAGAACGGAGCGCTGCTGTGGGAACTCGCTTGATGTATATATATGACAACTGCAGATGCAGAGTGATAGTATTGGTTTGTTTCACGCAGTCTTCTTCACATAGTCTTGCGGGAACTGCGGGCTAGTGTAGTGGTTAGCATGCTGGACTGTCAATCGAAAGGTCAGAGGTTAAAACAAACCGTCAGAGTAGAAATTTGGTTTGAGACTTCTGCCCTCCAGCGCCGCATAGCCAACTCAGCTATAATGAGTACACCGACCGTACAGTGTACACTGTGGGTGGGAAGATGAGAACGCGAGGGAGAGGACTGGCCACCAGCTCTCATATCCCGAGGCTAAGAAAATGAAGTCGCTAACACTTCATACCCATGACTGCCTTTCAGGATAGCTTAAGGCACTGCTAAAAAATAAAACTTGCCCTTCTTGTAGTGTTCAGTCCTAACCCATGATGCAGTATATAGATATATGACCTACTGTATGATAAAATTTTCTGCAATTCTAGCACTACGTTTAAGCAGATTTTGTCCATCTTAGATTTGTGCGCCGTCAGAGTCGGACCCAGACCATTTTAGGGGCCTTGCCATTTCAATCATGAAAGGGACCAGGCACAACCTGGCCCATATATAATAATTGAATAGATCGATTATGGGGACATTATTGTCAATGGTAGTTTAGGGATCGCTTTGGGAGTTTGCATGTTTAACATAATTATATTTTGACGTATAATATAATTAATTTCTTCCTGTCCCAGGGGCTCCGCGCGCTGAAAACAGAGAGGCCTATGTGCCATGACACACGGGCACAATGACCAGTCCACTACTGTTACCTGTATAGGTACATTCTGCTTTTTTCAAACGGAAGGAAGAAACTATAAGACATTTGATATTTATTCTCCTAATACCAACAGGTCTAATTGAGATCTTCCGCGGTTTCTAATCGAACATGCACGCCTATAGAAAATACAGACCGCGGGCCACAAAAGGAGAGATAACAAATGAACGTCATATTGACAGAAAAATTATTGTGGATCTGCCCAGAGCGTGTCTGCACGATTCTGTAACATTGGACGACAGACAGAGAGAGAGAGAGACAAACAGACAGACAGACAGACAAACGGGCAGCGCTCGATATTGGTAAGATCAGAAGAGAAGCATGCAGCTATGGTCACCAGAGGTGATTGTACAGACCTCGACGGTTGCAACGTTTTTTTTGTTAAGCCGCAGATGGTGGCCAGTGCACACATCTCGTCTGAGAAGATCTTAGCACGGTGTTTGACACCATCGATTATAATAAGCTTATTTCTAGACTGACAACATGTTTTGACATCTCTGGAACTGCCTTCAGCTGTATTACATCCTACTTATATGTGTAAAACTCTCCAAGCCGCAGATGGTGGCCAGTACACACATCTCCTCTGTCATTGGTCGCTTTCAAACTGTTATAATCGCTCAACTTTTCCCCTAACCCTCTTGATACTAGTGTTCTACAGGGCCCATTGTTTTTCTGCGTATAAGTTTCACCCATCGGTCAGCTTATAACTCAGTCTGGCATTTCTCATCAGCAGTATATATAAGTGTTTCCGTGAACGACCAAATGGACGTTTTTACGTCGGTAACAAATGCCAAAAACGTCCAAATTTTTATCTAGGCGTAAGTAAAATTCCAATGGTTAGTTGCAGACGTCCATTTGTTTATTGTTGGACGTAAACGCACCAACCACTATAAATGGTTAGTGAGATATAATTTCGTCGTTGTGTGGATTGGTCTTATGGTTAAGTTTGTGATTGTGTATTCTGTTATGTCATACATCCGATGTGATCGCCGTTAGAAATGGGCTATACGTCCAAAACTGTAGGTTAGGACGTAAGTACGTCCTCTTTTTGGACTCTAACGGAACACTGCAGACTATATTATGCTGATGTCCCTCAATTGTATTTTGCCCTCTCAATCGGCAGCATTAATTCTAGCATCATGAAAGTTAAACAATGTTTGCATTTATTGTATTTCTGATTCAATCAACATAGTCTCTAGCTTAATCCCACCAATCTCATGCTATAGGCCTACATCTCGGCACTCGTCTGCGGTTACCTCACTTACCTGTCATTCAGCAAGCTAATATAGCCAGTACAGTGAGTACACCTGTTAATCTGTCAGAAAAAATCACAACGCTCGGAGTCACATTTGACTCTACTGTTACTTTTGAACAACATGTTTCTGCAGTCTGTAAGACTCCTGTCATCTTCGAGCCCTGAGGCACATGCGACCTGTCTTCACTGACGATATATATATATATATATATATAATTATATATATATATATATATATATATATATATATATATATATCCAATTCTGTTGCTGTTGCGCTTGTTCAGTCAATATCGGATTATACTAATTCCGTTCCTTATCACATCTCTTCTCATACTACCAATCCAATTGTGGGGCGCGGTGGTGTAGGGGTATGTTCGGTGCCTTGCAGCCGGAGGGTTGCGGGTTCGAATCCACCTCAAGCTGCCGCGTAGGGACCCTGGGCAAGTCCTTCACTCGCAATTGCTCATGCGCCTCGGCGTGAAACTCCGATTCAGTGTCCGCGCTGTAGTCGGGAGCGCCTCTGAGTAGAAATCTTGAAGGGGCGCTATGACAAGTGCTCAAGTGCTCATACATACATACATACATACATACATACATACATACATACATACATACATACATACATACATACATACATACATGCATACAATGATCTTCTGAAACATCGTCTACCCTTTGTTTGTAAGGTTTTGGTTGCACGTGCTGTTAGTTCAGCTTCACTCACTGTCTGGTATAAAATACCTATAGGGCTTACTTAGAAGGTAGCACCAGCAATCTCATCCATCTAAAAGCGGTAACTTAAAGCTTTCTATTTCATAAATTCATCCAACACTTAACTTACGTGCACTCTTCACTGCCCATCTCCCCTTCAATAGTGCAGCAGATCAAGCATTGACCTCTGGCACGTAGATCACATAGTATTCATTCATTAAATATATATGCTATATATTCTTATATATTACACATTCATTCGTATGCATACACATATAACATGCATGTATCGTATACACACATGCACACTCATAATATTTATAATATGTGAGTATATCATAAAGGTTTATGCGTCGTAGCATCAAGTTGGGCTTGCTGCATATGTCGATGGAATTTGCATCTAAAAGAGACACTGTATGTGGATGGAAAGCCTTCTGCTCCTCCTCCTCCTTGTATGATCCCGCCTGGGACACCTTGCTTCCTCGGTGCTGTGGATTATAATCCTGTGCAGTGGAATTCAGAACATGTCGACGGGTGGATGAATAAGCGGGCGAGGGAATGAAACAGGAAACTGATGAAGAGATACAAGTGCCGAGATCGAGGAAGCTTAGGGAGAATAAAGGAATGTCTACGCAGGAAGAAGGAGGAAACGAAAGAGGGAAATGAAGGCACAGTCGAAGAAGATGATAAGGAAAACGACGGCGACGATGAAGAAGTTGTAGAAGAATGGGAAGATGATGATGATGATGATGACGATGACGAAGTTGAAAGAAGAAGTTGATTAAGAAGAAGAAGGAAATTATAACTCAAGAAGCGAAATTTGAGAGAGAGAGAGAGAGAAGAGAGAGAGAGAGAGAGAGAGAGAGAAAGAGAGAGAACAGAGAGAGAGAGAGAGAGAGAGAGAGAGAGAGAGAGAGAGAGAGACAGAGAGACAGAGAGAGAGAGAGAGAGAGAGACAGACAGACAGAGAGAGAGATGATGAAGAGAAAAAGGAAATTATAACTCAAAAAGTTAAACTCTAGAGAGAGAGAAGACAGACAGACAGACAGACATAGACAGAGACAGAGACAGACAGAGACACAGAGACAGAGACACAGAGACAGAGACATAGACAGAGACAGCCAGACCAAGACTGTAGATGATAAGCGAATGAATAATAATAATAATCAGGGGCGGATCCAGGGGCCAATCATGGCCCCCCCATTTGAAATTTACATAGGGCGTGTGGCCCCCATCGCCAAGTAAACTATGTTCACTCCGTGATCTTTCATGAAGAAAAGAAAATGAGGATATATAAATAAAAAATATTATCTCTGTACAACTAAATAGCTTCTCTCAAGTGTTGTCTCTCAAATTTCAAAATATCAAATTTTAAAATGTTGTGTTCCTTGAACATTTTAGTAAAACTACATATTACTGTATGGATTCCCGATAAGGTAGTTGAATCCTTCTTCCTTGGTTTGTGTTAACTATTTGTGCTGAGTCCTGGTAAGCAATTCGTTTACCTTAAGGCTTATGGCGTTCTTGAAAATTGAACGTATTTTCTAGGTTTTATATTAATTTCAATAAATGTCTGGTTTCCTACTACTGTCTGCAGTCAAACTCAAACACAACTCAAGCAACATCTTAGCTACGAGTGACATCTGATTCCTATCAGTTTTGAAATAAATTATAATAGAGAAATTTTTTCACATGACAGCCTCAAATGAACCAAGCAGTGTGCAAATTCATAAAAATTTTAAGCGGCGCTGCGCGCCTCATGAACGAACATATAAACTAATAATAATAATATCTTTTCTTTAATAAGAAGAAGGTGAAAGTAATGCGAAGAGGACTATATGAACGGGTGGCTATGACTGCTAACGGTTGCTAAAATATTCCCATCACCAGACGTCGTTATCTGGCTTAGGGCTCAAATGAACTGTCAGAAGGGACACCGGACACTGGGCGCATGCCGTGTATTCGTGTTTCGCGCCTTATCTGCGGAACGAAAACCGCGTTAAAAGAACGTTCCGGAACCTCTTCCAGGAAATGAGTTAGCCATCTGTCAAGGTAGCGACTGAACGCATCTGATGCAGTGTGTAGGCAACGCATGCAATAGATTGGCATGCAGTTAGAGGTTATATACCACTGGTGTCCTGTTCAGGACTAACGCTACAGTTACTACTTGAGTTTATGTCTCAGAGGAACTAATTTGAATCCTGATCATGATATAGCTCCTTACTGATGAGGTAATGGACGTTTTGCTAGCGTTAGTTCTTTCCAGCTTTCCAGGGTTACGCTAGAATGTTCGGGTGTTTGGTCAGTATCAGCGTTTGCGATACACCAGATTTCACTGCTAGTGGCTTGCCTTGCTGCATCTTATTGCGCGCCGTGCGCTTTAGTTACTCGTCACGAAACTGACGACCTACGTCTCATAAGCATTATCGACGGCTGACGTTTCGCAGAAGAAAGAAATGCCGTCGGAAGATGACTCGTGCGAAGACATTCGCCCTGGGCCAGAAGGAAGTATGGAGAGGGATAGGGTGGGTGGAAGGGAAGTAAGGAGAGGGATAGGGTGGGTGGAAGGGAAGTAAGGAGAGGGATCGGGTGGGTGGAAGGGAGGTAGTGAATGGGAGGGAGGTAGGAATGGTTGGAGTAGGAGAGGGATAGGGTGGGTGGAAGGGAGGTAGTGAATGGGAGAGGAATGGTTGGAGTAGGAGAGGGATAGGGTGGGTGGAAGGGAGGTAGTGAATGGGAGGGGAATGGTTGGAGTAGGAGACCAGGGAACGTGACTAGCTTTTCCTCTTCGTTTGATTTATTGGCGGCTTCTTTTATACCATAAACGCCGACAATGACCAGAGACCCCCACCCCCCCCCCCCACTCGATACAAAGAGCCAGAATCAAACGAAATGCACCAAGGCACATTATTATATATTTATTGACGACCTTATTGTAGTTATTCTGCTGTACTTCTGTGAGTGAGGGTCAACTCCCTAGCTCCCAAAACGTGCCACTGTACTTCCCTCTCTCAAACGCCCCGGCCTTGATCCTGCCGTCATGGCCAACTACCGGCCGATCTCAAATCTGTCCTATATGTAGGCCTGCCTATCGAAAATGGTTGAAAGAGTAGTTTATCCCAAATTATATACGTCTTACCTGGAATCTAACTCCCTATTACCTCCTCACCAATATTATTGGGATACTGCATGTTCCATTTTACGGGAAACTTATTATACGTCTCCTCACTGATGTGTTTAAGACCTTTGATCGCAACCATGTTGCTCTGTTTTATGTCAGCGCGGCTTTTGACACTGTAGATCACTCTATTCTTCTGCAGCGTCTGGAAACCTCCTTTGGTATCTCGGGACTTCCGCTTAAGTTAAATGGCTCTGTAGATCACTCTATTCTTCTGCAGGTTCTGGAAATCTCCTTTGGTATCTCGGGACTTCCGCTTAAGTTAAATGGCTCTGCTCTTTCCTCTCGGCTCGCTCACATGCAGTTACTTTTGGGCTGACTCGTTCTACCTGGTCCCCTATACTCTTCGCTCTTCATTAGGTTTCTGTCTTAGTCCCCCCCTTCTTTATATTCTTTATACCGCTGATCAGGGTAGTATCCTCACGAAAAAGGGGTTGCCTCGCATCAGTATGCTGATGATAGGCCTACTCAGGCTTATGTCCATGGTTTGGCTCTGCCCTGGTTGTTCAGTTTATGCATGCGTCGGAGGCTTTAGCTGCTTGCTTGAATTCTGACAACGCTCGATTTATTTAAGTTGGTAGTCGTGTCCATATATCCTAAATTGATTTTCTTACCCTTTGCCGTTCTTTTCACGTGTCACATTCTCCATCTTTGTGACAGATTTAGGCATAATCCTTGATCAAGAGCTAACGCTTCGCAATCATGTAAACAATGTCTGTCGATTTTGCTATTATCATCTTCGTCATTTTCGCACTGTACGATGATTGATTACCAACAAGCTGCCTCTGCACTGATCCACGCCTTTGTCTCCTCTAGAATCGACTTTGGCAATGCTATTTTCTCCGGATTGAACCCTCTCTAATATCTCGAAATTGCAGTCTGTTCTAAATGCATCTGCTCGTCTGATCGGTGGCATCCCAAAATTTGGCATACCTTTGCAAACATACGAGACACTGCACTGGTTCCTTATATCTCAACGCATTGAGTATAAGATTCCAACTCTCATGCGAAATTGCCTGGTGTGAACTGCCCCATCCTATCTCAGATCCTTGTGTATCTCTGCCTCATCTATTCCTGGTCGCAGGTCCATCAGATCGGCTGCACATGATATCCTTGTCGTCCCTCGAGCTAGGTCGTCCACTATCCAGCACAGACATTTTGCCATGGTTGGCCCTGTATCATAGAACAGTCTTATTTTTAAAATCAAAAGTAAACAAATATATTAGTTTATTTTGATTCAAACTGACAAGCGGCAGAATAATTACATTAAATAGTAGGAACACATGATAACTAGTTAAATAAGAGTCGATTTTATAACTGTATGGCAACCTGTTAGGCGCCGATTCGTCTTACTGCTGCTCATTATACCATCGCACGCTATGGAATGGAAGGCTGAGTCAATCATATTGGACTAGATCACTAGAAGGTATCGAACACGCGTCATTTGTTCCGCAAGTGCTTGAAGTATGTTCGGTTTGATCGTGGGACCTCCCTGGTTGGTCGGGAGCGCTGCTTATAATTATCTGTAACGAGAACTATTACGCTTGTATGTCACTGCAAGTGTATTCATAATCGTCCGAGAATATCCTCGGCACACACTCGACTCAGGAAGACATGACAGGAATATTTTACTGAGATTTGCATGGTCTTTGGCGTGACGCCGACAATCAATCTACGGCCAGTCCTGGCCAAAGCCAGTTCTACACTGACCTGGTGACGAGAGTGACATACATGTACAAAGGCTATTCTACCATCTGCGAGCGATTCCAGACGGTCAGCACAGCCGTGTGTGCTGTGATCACTCATTTCGACTGTCGCGTTCACCAGCCTCAATCAATGCAACACTTACCAGAAACTTTGAACACGGTGTCAACTGTGTCAACTCAAATAGGCTACAATGAGTAAACTGACCGTACGCTGTCTGCGGAAAGGTAGGCCTATCCTCCGGGTTAGCTTAAAGAGCTGTCTATCTTCTTCTTGTTCTTCTTGTTATTGTTTTCGCACTTCCTCGTCTTTTTCTTCCTCACATTGTTCTTCTTGTTCCTGTTCTTGCTCGTTTTGCTCTTCTTCATGCACATATTTATACAAGTATAAAAGTAGAATTATATTTGACGACAGGCAATAGCGGAGACGGGTGATTTTTGCCATATCTTCGATGTTCTCGCGTCTATAAAACGCCCCTCAATCATTCTTCTACGTCCTTGAGTGTCCTTTTTTAATTACTCTACCGGCAGCATACATGTATATTGGCAGATAGTGCTGCTAATGTATGGCTTCTCTGCAATAAAATTATGGTATACAGTGCTAGTTATTCTTGCATGATATTGGGTATGATTTGCTTAATCTAGACCTACTTCTCCTGTGGTGTGACGCTTTACGCAGTCAAGCAGCTATAGTTAGACGCCAAACAGAAACTGGACAGTGGGATGGAACGATATAGGCAATGAAAGCTTACACAGTTTACCTATAGCCTATTATCTGCGACCGTAACTGTATTGTATTGTATCTACCAATTTATAAATATAATTATGAATGAGCAAGGAGCATAGATAAGTCGGCTGATTTCATTGTAACTATATTGTCTGCTTTTTCACCAGACACTAAATCTGGCCACGAGGCCTCTCTTGTAGTTTGTCTTGCTTGTTTTGTCCGTCAGTCAAAGAAAACGAAGGCAAAGGTCGAGTGTTCTATTAACCCGAAGCTTATTAAACGACGCTAAGTCTTTCTTCGTGAACAAAACATAATTATGTCTAATTTAATTACGTCTACGGTGCATTTATCATTATGCACAAGACATAGATCAATGGTCACTTCCAGGGAAATCGTTTTCGGAAATCATACTCCGTTGGAAAAGCACAGTCCGAATCCAATATATCTGGAAGCCAGAGAATCAGGCGATCAGAGTCTTAAGTATAGATCTGAAAGACAACAGAGACTTAACGCACGCGCGGGGCAGCGGATGTAAGGCTTCCGGGACCAACAAAACGAGACTCAAAAGCAGTGAGTCTCATACAGTGTTCTTGGCTCAAATAAGCTGAAAACCGGTAGAACAGATTTAGGGTATGATAGACCGTCGTAGGAAGGAAAGTTTGAAACCATGAATCTGAAGACCGAGGTTTTGTCTTAAAAGAAACGTAAAAACTTCCCGGCAAGAGCTGAATGTGATAAGGAGGTAGGTAGTAGATTGCATTTGTTGCCGGGTAATATTTTGTTAACCTCTGAAACAGTTACTACGAAGAATAGCTTCCACAGACAATGCGAGGTTAGTATATGGGTTTGAATAAGGAGACAAGTTTACGAACGATATGTATGTATGTATGTATGTATGTATGTATGTATGTATGCACTTGTTATAGCGCCTCTTCAAGATTTCTACCAGAGGCGCTCCCGACTACAGCGCGGACACTGAATCGGAGTTTCACGCCGAAGCGCATGAGCAATTGCGAGTGAAGGACTTGCCCAGGGTCCGTATACGCGGCGGCTTGAGGTGGATTCGAACCCGCAACCCTCCGGCTGCAAGGCATCGAACATGTCCCTACACCACCGCGCCCCACGGTGATATTGACGCCTGAATGTGAAGACGTGGATTCGTCGCCAACACATTTCAATCCGGTTGCGTAGCCTCCTGGCAGCAGCGGTATCCGAGTTGTACCACGGCCGCGAATGGCGTGTGAATATATCCCCTTAGGCTTTGTAAAGATATACTTGTCCAGAATTTTAGAGACAGTTGAAGTTTGTTCAGCAGCAAGTCCTCTGGATGTCTGTTCACGGCACGACCATAGACGGAAGCAAGGACATCGGCTTTCAAGGTCGAAAGATTTAGCCAGTTACAACGGGTGGTAGCTAATGAAGGAATAAGAGGAGGACAGCTCACGGTGGAATAAACCTTAGCAATAATGGCTGCACGGTCAGATAAATAGGACACTGAGTGAGCAATGCGAATAAGCAGCCTATCGCTTGATTTGATGGGCACGAAAACAGCCGTATACTACACATGTACTTTGCAATTTAATTTAGTTTCGTTGCACGTTCTAAAGGATTATACGTAAGCCAGAAGAATATCGAACGGTCCACTTTTTCCTCGTCAAATGATCTATAAATTCTAAACCACTATGTCTTTGAGAATAAACCGGTCATTAGTCTAATTGCATTACATTAGCTCGCCTAGCATAATTGCACTGTTTATGTTACCATTGCTAACCAGGAGAATCTTACCATCGCCTTACCATCTTAGTGTGACCTTACCACGTTATAGTTACAGTTACAGTTACAGTTAATGGGCTGGGTAAGCTGTGTAAGCTTTTATTGCCCATGTCTTTGCGTCCAGTTTATGTTTGAATGTGGTCAAGCTTGTTGTCGTTATTATTTCTTGTGGTATACCCGGTTCCAGCGATCCACGATTCTTTGGCTGAAAAAGAATTTTCTGATGTCCAAACGCACGTGTTCATGATACTGTTTCACGTTGTGACCTCGCAAATTTACACTTGTTGTCTTAAACTTATAACTTATACACAAATCCTATTACCTTTGTGCTGTTATTTGTCTTTTTAATGAGCCACTATCTAATGACAGAGCATTAATCAATGGCGCTGAGCAACTGTGCGTTAAGGATTTACTCAGGGTTCCTACAGATACGGTAACTATATCAGAGGAGGCTCACGAACCTTACATTCCGCGTTGCAGAGCGAGCGTTCCAATCAATCGGTCAGCTTAGTGTGTGAACTGTAAACAAGTTAATTATAGATGGTCATATCTATGCTTACATTATAAGCGTCTTGATCCGTAGAGACGGTAGAGTGTCACGCCACAGGATAAAAGTAAGCCTAAATTTAGAAAATATAAATAAACAAGGAATTAAATAGAGAGAGAACTCAAGTAGCCTAGTATATGGACAACCGATGCGCAGCTTGCTCGTCCAATTTAACTTTCTTCTCGAAAATTCTGTCGCTAAATTCTCCTACCGCAATCTGTCATCGTCATTATCGCGAAGCCGAAAACAACTCGCTAAAGGAGATATACTTATACTTATGTATTATACACAACGTGCATATAAGGCATGATTTTTGGCGTGTCCAAAATAATGATGTTCTGGTCATTTGTAGGGCGTTTTCGTAGAGGCTTAGTTGCGGGAGCTGCGACCGAAGCAGCTTGCGGCAAATGACACCAATAACAAAGAACGTTAGAAGTATATTGCGATTTCAAAGGGCAATTTGGATGAGTGGGCTCGACATATGGACGACGTCGACCGTCAGAGATTGGTGGCTTAGAAAAAGTGATTATAAAGTAAATCACCAGAAATCCGCGCTTCTGATTGGACGTAATAAGCTCATGTTATTTTGCGCATATGGGTTCTAAGTATCGGGCCTAAGTGCTCTTCAGAAGGCGCCACAAAAATGCGCCATTACAGGTAATAGGCCTACATGCAACTGATCTACCTGCATACATACACGTGTATGTATATGCTATGCATGCAGTGTAAGCAGTTTGTATAAACGCAGACAAGTAGCATGAAAGGTGTTTTTGCTTTTCTATGTGTATTCATAGTTACATACACGCCTCTGAAATTGAAGGGAATTAAATATACGAGTTAAATCGATCGATTGCCGCAATTTACGTCGAAAAAACTTGCCATTGACGGAGATTTTATAGATATTGTCGCATGTGTCCGGCAGAAGTACCAGGTATTCTTTTTAATGGGATTATTTAGTGGATGGTTTAGGGGATGATGCACTGGGGAGGGGGGAATACGGAAGAGTATAAAAGGCAGATAGTCGTGTATTCGATAGATAGTAATTATAGATTGATTGATTGATGGATAGGTGTCACCAGAGCTGAGTCAGAACGTCCATCCATGACGATAGATGGATGGATAGATGAATGCATGCATACATGCATGGATATGGATGAGGTCGCCATTATGTGGGTTGGCTTGTATATGTAGGCCTGTAAGCAAAGAATTAAATAATTAATATAATTGGATTGGATTGTTCGTGTTGATAGATAGGCTCTGACATAACAGAAACTTAGAAAGAAACTTAAGAGAAAGTTTATAGTTTGAGTGAGTGATGGATGATTGTAGGTCAGTTCTACAGGTGACGATGGAAAGCCATTGTCTCCCTTCCTTCCTCTCTCCCTCCATCTTCCTTTTTTCCTCCTCCTTCTCCTCTTGCTCTTGCTCTTGCTCTTGCTCTTTCTTCTTCTTCTTCTTCTTCTTCTTCTTCTTCATCGTCATCATCATCATCTTCTTCTTCTTCTTCTTCTTCGTTGTTCTTCTTCTTCTTCCTCTTCGTTGTCTTCTTTAGTCTATGCTCTGCAGAGCTGTTCTCCTCTGTTTACAAGTTGTCGTCGTCTACGTTCTGACTCAGCTCTGGTGACAACAACGACCAACTGCTTTCCGTTTAGAATCCTCGTGGCTGATGAGCAGATGAGCTGCAGACGGACATCACACCCCATCAGACGGTGTCGCTCCCCAAAGCCGTCATGGCTTCACGTGCAGCTACGCACTCATACGTCTCTCTCCCCCTCTGAAGATCTGTTTCTTTTTATCTATGACTAAATCCCCAAATCACTCTCCGTCTCTATCTCATCCATTCTCTCGTGTCCATTTTCACCGTTTAGTACCAGTGTCTTTCATTTTCAGTCTGTTTAGCCATCTGTATTTTCCATCAGTCTGCGCCCTAATTCACTGGGATCTGCCATCGGGGTACGTTTAGCATCTTATGAGCCTTTCTCTTCGGTTGCAGCAGCGGAGTCGGGTGTCTGCAGTGGAGACAACTTACAGATGCGTCGTCATGGACACCAGAGGAGGCAGCGTCGCTTAGAAACGGCAGCGGATAAGACAGCAGGAAATGCATATCAATTACGACGCATCGGTATGGCAGCAGAGCGAAGAATAGCTTGAAAGAGAAGCCCTACGTCAGACGTAAATTTATAAACACATTTACTTCCAGCCATCCCTCTCTTCTTTCATACATCCATTCATCCATCCGTCCATCCATCCATTCGCCGATCCATTCATGCGTCCATCCATTCGTCCGTCTATCCATTCGCTGATCCATCCATCTATCCAAACATCAAGTAGCCAATCAGCCCATCGTCAATCCATCGGTCTTTCCATCCATCCATCCATCCATCCATCCATCCATCCATCCATCCATCCATCCATCCATCCATCCATCCATCCATCCATCCATCCATCCATCCATCCATCCATCCATCCATCCATCCATCCATCCATCCATCCATCCATCCATCCATCTATCCACCTATCTATCCACCTATCCATCCCACCTCATTTATCCACCCCATTTATCCACCCACCTATCCATCTATCCATCCATCCATCCATCCATCCATCCATCCATCCAGCTGCTCATCCAATGTCATCTAAATTCCCAACCCGTGTGCGCATTCGCTGTGGCAGCAACGAAACCGTTATCAAAAGAAACAGGTCAGCGATAAGATGTCACTCAACTCGTGACCTCTGACCTAATGCATCTAGCAGTTCAGCCACTTCTTGATTGCTTTGCGTCGCTGACAGGCTCCGATAGAGCGTAAGAGGCTTTGTCGCCCCCTGGCAGAGTTGTTTCTCGTGTTTTCTATTCACACACACCAACACACAGTGGGCATCTAAAGGCGTAGAAGGGAAACTCTAGTCGGCGTGACTGGCTCTGATATACGGGTGAACTTTGTAAGGGAGGTCGCGGCGCTGCTATGTTTAATTCGCTGAGCTCAGCTGCCTTCTTGGTCAGCGTTGCTTTGTTTTCGCCGCTGCAGCGCTGCCAGAAAATCAGCGCAATGTTGTTGAACAGTATAAGAACAGAACACGATGCAGCGAGGTTAGCTGTGGCTATTCTAATCCTCGTCGATCTGTGCATTTCTTCATCTTTCTCTCTCTCTGCTTTTGTTACCATCTCTGCGTATCTCTCTGTCTGTTTCTGAGCCATTATAGATTTTCCGTATATCCACCTGCCTATCTGTCTCCATTTCTGTCTGTCTGTCCATCATTTAATCCATCCATAATATATGTACCTATCTCCGTCCATCCACCTAGTGTTGTTCTTCGTTCCTTCATATTGATCGTTCATTCTCGTTCTCTCTCTTTCGTTGTGCATCTGCAGTGTCTCTGCCTTGGTTCTGTTTCTTCCGATGCCAGGATAATTATCGTTCTCATGCTTTATTCTGTTGCCTCATATGACACCTCTGTTTCCGCCTCTCTGTCTGTCTGTCTGTCTCTCTCTCTGTCTCTGTGTCTCTCTCTTGTCTCTGTCTCTCTCTGTCTCTCTCTCTGTCTCTCTCTCTCTAACGCTTTCTCTCTCTCTCTGTCTCTTTCTCTCTAACTCTCTATGTCTCTCTAGTGTCTCTGTCTCTTTTTCTCTATTTGTCTTTACCAGTGTTGTGGTTTACTCTCTTTCTTTCTCCCTGTCTCTTTTTGTCAGTTGCAGAACTCAGTAGATCTGGTGCGTATCTATGCGTGCCTTCTGAATAGGGAAAGAATTTCGTCGATCTTTCTACGTTCACATTAATCGGTTAAGCAACGTGCAGCAGAAGCAGCCAGCAACAGCAGTAGAGGTATTGTCATTCACGCAACACCTGCCTTTGCACTTACGTCTATTGTATAACTGCGAACCTGTTCCGTTTGTTGGCACTCTTCTTTTCCACGCATTATACTGCGTACCATTTCCACACAACGAACTCGCTGTCAAACTAATTTCGTGGAATTAGTTTGTGGATATCTGTGCGATTTAATAAGAATGAACTAGAATGAATTACGAAGCGAGTTTTGTAACGGTAAAACAATGAAACTCCCTTGTTACAAGTGCCTAACACGTAATTTTAACAAGACATACTTCCTCCCTTATAGTTATTTCAGATATATGGTAGACTATTATACGTGATACTGAGCTTTACGAAGGCTGTCCAATTCGTTCATGGTCTATATACATTGATTCGTACAGCAGAAGTATTTAATTAGCAGGCGCTCGGAGACATCGATACAGACGCCTAAACAATGCAACCATGCAAGATTTGTAACAGTTAGCGCCGTGTTCCCCATGTATATAGTAGCACCGAAGATCGAGGATGAAATTCCCGTTAGGATTTCGCTTCTTCTAGGCTGACAGTGGGCGAGTCGTATTCCTAACTCCTTGGATGGTGCCGGTCGGAGAATGTTGAGATGACTGTGTTCCAATGTCCGCCTTTTTCGTTGACAGTAAGTGCCAATCGATTTCTGTTTTGAGTTGTTTAGGCTTCGTGCAATTACAGTTGCAAGTAATAAGCCGAACACCTATGGACCATGGTGATATATGATGCATCCCATACAACAAATGTTATGAAATAAGGCATGATCTTTTTAGTTTACTTGTATTGCACACGACTAATTGTGGTATATCTCTGGGACAAGTTCAATCAGTTTTCTGGTATATTCCAACGGTTTGCATATCTCCCAATATTTCGCCATGCTATTTGGTGGCGAACGCTTGCTTTTTAGTCTAAGGCATTGGCGATCACTTTCTGGTTGTGTGCAGCGATTTGCTGTTCTCTATTGTATTGTATTGTATTGTATTGTATTGTACTGTATTGTACTGTATTGTATTGTATTGCATTGTATTGTATTGTATTGCATTGTATTGTATTGTATCTAAACATTTATAAAGCGTCTCTTGAAGGATGAACCATTCAGAAGCTCTCCCAGTGCGCAAGAACCCTAAAGAAGAAGCAGGTTATAAGAAAAGAGAAAGAGGAGAAGCTGCCAGAAAGAATTGTAGTGCGAGCTGAAGAAGCGCATTCCAAAGAGAGGGACCACTTGAAGCAAAAGATCGAGACTGAGCCATAGCAGTTCTAGAACTAGGAGCCAGAAGGTCAAGTCTATTAGAAGAGCGAAGTAAACGGTGAGAGGAAGCTGAATGAAGCCGAAGGACTAGGTCCATTAAGTGTTTCGGGGCAAGACCGCGCTGGGCCTCTATGTCTGGTGTCTTGTGTTTTCATCTGATCCGAACCCTTCTTATTCTTAGTCAAGTGCCCTTTTTGTCTGCAATATTAGTCTTCTGATTGGCTGTCTGCATTCCTTCGAAATGCTGCCCCAATCGTCAACAGTCGGCACCAAAACACCTTCACTTTTGCGTAGACTACACTAGTACGTTGACTCCTATGAATAGATGACAAGTCTGAAGGATTAGCTTATTCTAAATATATTGCTGTGTCTCGAAATTAATTCTTCTTCCTTTTATACCGAATATACAATCTTACTTCAAATCTCATCAAGCTGATTACCTATAAATTCCGCTGCAAGAGGTTAAGTCTTGCTTTCATTTATTTCTTGTTTGTGGCGGATGTTATGTTTGCTTACAGTGGCTTGGACATGTAGAGTCACTATATATTATCGTCCGTTTAACTGTTTATCCAACTCTTCTGGTCCACTTTCTTCAGAGAAACGTGTTTCTCCACTGATCTGTAATTGTTTCGGTGCAGGTCCACACTTTGTTGGCTGCTGTTTTCTGTGCTCATGAGGCAGCAATGAGCTGATGGTTCTGTTCCCTGTTTTAGTAATTTAGGTTACTTTTTATACTTCTTACATAAAGTAAGTAAGTAGGTATAGCCTTTATAACTCCATTATTAGCAAAACTGGACACAACTTTAGTTCATGCTTTTGTATTTTCTCGGATTGACTACTGAATTCCCTTCTTGTAAGGTTCGTCTCTCTCCTCTTCAGTCGGTCGTCAACACAGCTGCTAGACTGATAGCCCGCCTTCCCCGGTACTCTCACATCTCTACCTTTATGTTTGACGAACTTCATTGGCTTCCTCTGCATGCTCGCATACAATTTAAAATCCTCTCCCTGATCTTCAAGGCTCAGAGGGGTCTTGCCCCACAATATCTGAATAGTCATTCAGCTTCCTCCCAGTCCACTTCTGACCTCTTGGTTTCCCGTAAGAACTGCTATGGCTCAGGCTTAATAATGCTCTTTCTCCTTCTGTTCGCTCTAAAGCATCCTCTTCTTCCTTCGCTTTTCTCAAAACCTGTTCATTTTCGCGGGGCTTAGCACACTGGGAGCGCTGCTGAACGGTTCACCCTTTCAAATAGATACGATACGATAAAAGTAATAATAATGTATAGTAATAATTTTGAATAATAAAGTTCTAAAAGATGTTGATAAGTGTAAAGCATCCTGGCAATGAATCACTTTCTAGAGAGTAGGTCAGAACGTGGAATTTCACGGTTATGCTCTCTCTCTCTCTCTCTCTCTCTCTCTCTCTCTCTCTCTCTCTCTGTCTCTGTCTCTGTCTCTGTCTCTGTGTCTGTCTGTCTGTCTCTCTCTCTCCGTCTCACTCTTCGTCTCTGTCTGTCCGTCTCTCTGTCTCTGTCTCCGTCTCTCTGTCTGTCTGTCTGTCTCTTTCTCTCCCTCTCTCGTCTTGTGCATTATAGGAGTCACCAATTACTTATTATGATAATTTATGATGCAGACAAACTATAGATTTTGTTTAGCTGCATAGCTCTAGCATTATTTATATTGACCATAGGGTGCGCTCTTACTGTAGCATCAGATTAGACTTTTTGGCTTTTCTCATTAGTGGGCATACAATATGCAGTGCGCTTCTGGTCAATGAAGATATTAGAGGCACATAGAGATGTAATGCTGTGCTAATAATACCATTTTACTCAGATCGTGTCATACTCAAATTTGTCTGACGCAATTTAATTCCAATTAATTATGTAGCGTTCTTTAACAGTAATCCGATAGCCAGCAGAGCGTAGGCGCGTTGCATGACAGAATGCCTCCTGGTGAGACTGCGCCCACTTACGGTGGAAATGCCAGATGGTCTCTGTTGTGTGGTGAACGACGGCGTTCAGAACGCAGTTAGAACACATCTGGACACACAGCAAATGTGAACTAGATTGACGGTTAAAGATTTCTGACCAGCAGTCCTTATACAGCCGCGTCTCTATCGGTATCTTTATTCATATAAGCCTATGCCGTCGTCCTAATGATCATAAAGGCGCACATATGTGTGTGTGTGTGTGTGTGTGTGTGTGTGTGTGTGTGTGTGTGTGTGTGTGTGCATGTCACATGTGCCATGAAAATGCTAGAGGAAAAGGAGAATGCAAAAGAAATTACGTGGCATGGAAACTGCAATCGCGTTCAGTTGTATTGCA
The DNA here is from genome assembly GCA_020284085.1 of Aporrectodea caliginosa. Classification (NCBI taxonomy): domain Eukaryota; kingdom Metazoa; phylum Annelida; class Clitellata; order Crassiclitellata; family Lumbricidae; genus Aporrectodea; species Aporrectodea caliginosa. Next base: position 988,809 of record JACEVL010000127.1, on the reverse strand, counting down.
GCTGAGTTGTTGACTGGAGGCCCACTCGACAGTAGTGCTATATAATTATTACAAACCCGCCGCTCAATCGCCTGGTCTACCTATGGGAATACGATAGGAGTGAAAATCGCTAATAATAAATTCCTAGGTGCTAGCAAAAACTCCATTTATAACTATAAATGAGTAATTATGAACTTTCAAAGCGCTGGTGTCTAAAGCGAAAAACAACAACAACCGATTGCGCAAATATATACAAAATGTATTCATTATCATATCATATTATATTTCATCATATAATGCCGGTAGTGGCATTCAGATGGACTGTTGAGGAGTGTCACGCGTTGGATTCCTCCCTCAGGATGCCCCTTAGTTGCCCATCTTGATGGAAAAGCCGATGACCAACTGTTCTCATCGGTCAAGCGAAATTCGCCCCACGTCCTACGTTAGCTGTGACCAGGGACCAACACCACCCCGTCCTATGGACTGCATCAATACTCTCTTCCTCCGAAGGACACCAGAAACTTCATACCGCGATTACTGTACATGGACATTCAGTAACTTTCTCGGTAACAGGACAATAGCCTCACGGACAATAACCCAAGGACAATAACCCACGGACAATAACCCACGGACAATAACCCCAAGGACAATAACCCCCAGGACAATAACCCCCAGGACAATAACCCCAGGACAATAACCTCCAGGACAATTACTCCTGTGCAAAAAAGAGAGTTATAGCAACCACCTCTAAACAATTTAAGTCTAGCAAACTCTAACAACCAATATTAAATCACCGATTCTAAACCAGCTAACATTATATAAATATGAAAATGATGGGAATAACATTCCACTACATTGATCCGATCTTAAGACTTTATTTAGCTTCAAGGAACCGCATTTTGTAACGTGTTGCGTCTTGTCAACGAGGTTGCGGAATAAACAATACAATACGGAATATGCAATCAAATACAATTCAGTACAATTATATTCATTTCATTTCATTTCACTTTATTTATTGAAACCTTTGTGAACCAATATACAAACATAGACACAGCAAATCAATATAATGCCAACAGTAAATAGAAAACATACACTGAGCAAAGAAAATTTTAACATCATTGGAACGCAGGCAACAACGGGGCCCCAGAAGGGATAAGAATCCCGCTTAGAGGAGGGACCCTAATTACCAGGTACTAAATAGGGACGGAACGGATAACTTAAAGTGTCTTAGAACAGACTACAAAACTGAAACTTGGAAAAGGAACAATATAAGTTCAAAACATATGACTCTTAACTACTAAACTTAACTACTACTTAACTACTGACAACTATTTAACCCAATAGAATGTTTAATTTATTTCTCATTGATTAAATATGATCGCAGCATTTTTTTAAAATATGTGTAAATATGTGTAAATATTAAAGTAAACCAGTTGAGCTAACCTCCAGCATCTGTGCATACTAAAAGAAAATGCCTTTGTTTTTCGCTTTGATCCTGTATGAAATCCAGTTCAATAGTTATAGGCCTACATATGTTAAGGTTTCTTATAACGCCCCATATAGGCCTACATCTATAATGCATGTAACAATGCATTACACCGTAGGCCTATAATTATAAAGAAAGGCAAACTGTGTGTCTCTTGCCAGAGTTGGTCGAGCTTTTTTAATTTTGCGGATAGTAGCCTAGAGTCAGCCGGGCCTTACTTGGAGAAGCTGGATTGTCCAATCTTCAATCTCGACCTTGGCAGTTTGCATCCCTAACCGCCCTCAAAGCACAGTGGGTTGTATGATAGAAGGCTCGCCAGTGTTGACTACGGAACGCTTTATGTTGCGATCCCGTGGCGTCCATATCAGACGAAGCGGAGCCATGGAGACAGGGTTACAGTGACCTTTGCGGTGACAGTGACCTTTGCGGTGACAGTGACCTTTGCGGTGACAGTGACCTTTGCGGTGACAGTGACCTTTGCGGTGACCTTTGCGGTGACAGTGACCTTTGCGGTGACAGTAAGCATGCCTCAATTCTTCTGAAGCATTTCGGTAATGGTCATTTAGTACGTGCGAAACAGGAAACTGATGTTTAACCTATGGTAAAGCGGATGATATTAACGCTGGAAAGTTCTGAAGCAGCATGGTACACGAGTGTAATGGGCGGATGGAAAGCATAGCAAAATGATGGATGGATCCATAGATGGTTGCGGCGAATTCCCCAGGGTTGACCTCTGTTAAAGTTCATGCATAAATTGATGCCTCAACTGGCGCCTTTCAGAAGATTCGGCTGTATAACATAAACAGGTGGCCAGAACATTCTAGACCATTCAATCGACTAAACTGTATTTGCAAGCAAATGGGCCTCGGGGGAGATATGCGTAGGCCGATCTACTGAGACTTGCTTATACATTTATAAGGGACATAAAGGTTCGCTATTTATCGTCGTTATTTTTAACAAGCATTTTAGAAATCCCGATAAAAGTCAGCGGGCTCGAGGATGCAAATGAGTATCGGGTGACTTTATTGCGGCGAATGACTTATTGTCTGACTACAGTATCAAATAAATAGCCTGTATCAACAAAGACATCTTGGCAGCGACATTCCGTGGGCTTCCAACGCCAGAGCTTTTAACGGAGTGTGCCTTTGCCGCAGCTGATCTCCCCTCGAACACTTTACATTGCATGCGCAGGCTATAGATATAGATGGTAATAAGCAATAAAAGAAATTGATACTGCACTCGATCAATTTATGCTGTCACTCTTGATGTATCCCGGCGTACATGAACAGGGTTGGGCTGTCGGGCTTTCTCGCTCGCTCGTTCGAGGCTCTGGAATTCACTGCCCAATTGATTCGTCCTTTTAATTCTTTAAAGTAATATAGACCTAAACTTAAGATTAATCTCTTTCAACGTAGAAATGGAATTCTAATGAATGATTATCAAACAGTGCTCCTGTTCGTGTGGAGTATAATGTAAAGAAAAAGAGGACAGCGCAGGCAGGACACAGATCAGATCAGCAAAGTAGAAGACGAATAACTGCCATGTGAATATATTGATTAAGTGCGTCGACTAATGTAAGTACTAAACCAACCAGGACTAGAAACCCCAAGCCAGTGCTGGAGACGATGCAAAGGAAGAGAATTATCAAGGTTCACAGTATAAAGCGGAGGACACGTCAGAAGAACAAAATACTCTCACCCGTATTCTTATTCGTAAAGCACGTGATGTCATTACGGATAGCAAGAAGTGCGAATTCCGTTAAATGAAACTTACGGCATACAATATGTAATAACGAGATTAGAGAGTTCGAAGATAGGTGGGTTTTTGCATACGATTCATAACTACCCGTTCAAGCTCGTGGATAGCCAAGCGACAAGCAGGGAATGCAACTTATTTGAGGAGAACCGCAAAGTGTTTTGTGATGCACAACTTTCAACGATTAAATTAGTTACAGGTTTTACAGTCACTCCTCGAACGTTCCTAGAGGTGCCGAGATCTCTTGACTACAGTACTGCTGCGCTCTACCCCGACTTGCACTGATCAGTCAACTTACAACATATTCCTGAAGAGCAGACAGATACATTTGACTGTGCAAACAAACCAAGTTAGAATCTGACAAAGCTCGACTATATAGTTTACATTTATTTATTGCTACTGGCTACGGGTGAGGGTATGTATGTATGAGCACTTGTTATAGCGCCCCTTCAAGATTTCTACTCAGAGGCGCTCCCGACTACAGCGCGGACACTGAATCGGAGTTTCACGCCGAAGCGCATGAGCAATTGCGAGTGAAGGACTTGCCCAGGGTCCCTACGCGGCGGCTTGAGGTGGATTCGAACCCGCAACCCTCCGGCTGCCAGGCACCGAACATGCCCCTACACCACCGCCGTCCCACAGGGTGAGGGTGCTGTTATAGCAACCTGAATTTTGTGGAACACGATATTTACTGCATAGATTGTAAGTTATGAAGTTCATTGCAGTACTTCCCGCGCATTAGAACTCTCGGCGAATCAAGTCTAAGCCTTTGAAATGCTCCTTTGAAAAGTCGCCTTCATCACACGACTCGAGCATAAGCCAAGTCGTATGAAAATTCCGTCTAATAGAAAAATTATTTATCATGTCGGTGGCAGCAAGCCTCTCTCGGGATCCGACATCGCCTAAGCCTTCGCAACTAGACCAGAACTATCTATCCAACGTAATTGCACTTGGTCGTCGAATAGCTAGCTCTCCATCGCCGCTATTTCATCCGAGATTGAATACAGGTGATGTGGCTTTCGATCTGCGGCCCATATCTCGAAAAAGAGTCTATTGAAAGTTTGAAACCTGAACGCCCGGCTTGCAAACTAATCCACCAGATCGTCAGTCCACCTGCTACATGATGTCGCTCTTCCAAACTAATATACACGCCCAGATTTCCGACCGACCAATATAAGGAGCTTTTGAGTTGCACTGACTTTAACAGAGTCGTTCACATCAATGATATCCACCTTATATATATATATATTTTATATATATATTATCAGGGATTGGACTGGGGAGTTCAAGCGGCCCGGGAAAAAAACAAAAAGCGGCCCTAACTTCATGACTTTTATTTTCTTTGTGCATTTTTTCATGCATACCCGAGGGCCAGTGACCTCCAAAGTCATGGGTCACTTTACAAATTACATTATGCAATAACAAAAAACGATAAATCGCATATATAATTTATAATTATATATAAAATATTAAGAATGCGTCAACTCAAGTTATAAATCAATTTATTCGGACTCACTGTGATGGTATTATTGCTGTTTATAGTATTAGCAACTTCTTTAAGCCGGGTGCCATTTCGGCTACATGATCTATAATTGTGTCATTATTCAGTTCACTTAAAACATCGGTTTCTGTTGACATAAGCATAAAAGCTTCAAGGTGTGTAGATGACAATGAGTGGCTTTAAATAAATCGACTAGATTTCGGCATTTAGCTCCATCTTTACCAAGAATCTTTAGTTTCTTATCTCTTACTTTCTCCGCACCACCTTTACATTTACGTTTCGGATTTATATCACTCATAACCGTAACATATCTTATTTAATTAATATTACTTATTACTAACTAACAAATTTAAAAGAAATTTTATCAAAACAAACTCAGTGGAAGACGCCGGAAGTAGAATGGAAGATGTAAATTCTTATCTAACATGGCGGCCGCTGGCTGTACGGAGCACTGTAGGTAAGTAAGTATGCATTGCTCTTTTTCAGTTAATTTACAAACCGGTTAACCGAAACTAAAAACCGGTTAACCGATGCCGCAATTTTTTGTAAAAAAACCTGTATCATCTGTACTAAATTGATTAAATTATTATATCACCGGTCCTGGCGGCCCACCGGGAATCTTCCCGGTGTCCCGGCGGCCCAGTCCACCCTGTATATTATATTATATTATATATATATATATATATATATATATATATATATATATATATATATTTGGGCTGCGGATTTTAACGATTAATTCATCGATTCAGCGCTAAAAAGGTAATCGATTAATTTCGGCTTTTTCGATTAATTTATTTTACTTATTTTTGTGATGTCGAGCGGCCCATTTCCAGAGTTAATAATGTGGCGAACAATGATAATGTGAAACCTTACAGAAGACAATTAAGCGATCATTTTGCATTTGAGGTAAATGCTGATGGAAAATCGAAGATAGCGACAAATTACCCTAATTGACTTCTTCAGTGAACGGTTCGCTTATCATGGTTCAAACACATCCCTGACGTATACATCATCTTCAGCATGATTGAAGTCTTTGTGGAAAGAAAGTAGTAACTGACTCACTGACTACATTTTAAACAGTTTTTCACTCTTTACGTAACCTGTCAATTAATCTAATTTAATCGATTAATCGAATCAAGAATAAATTAAAAATCCATTTCTATACACTTGTTTATATAAGTTATTATATGGCTTCGCGCACGCACTCTTGTGTTTACTGTGTTACGGGTTTACTTTGCGTTCAATGTAGGCCTATTGTCTAGTCTACAACAATGCTTTTTTGAAGAGATTTATAGGATCAGCTATGGACACCATAGCTATGAATTGATTGAAGACATGCGATGACTGATCAAACGTTCGAATTGATTGATTGATGTAACTAGGGCGACCCTGTTAGCGGAACCTCATGTTCCTTTAGGTATGTGCACGACTGTATAAACTATGTGCTTGTATTATGGTGATCAATAAAGTATGTTGATTGACTGAAGTTGATTTTTGGAGATTTATGAATTAATTTTTTAAATAAATACCAGCCATAGTATATGTATATATATATATATGTATATGTGTTTGTGCGTACGGATATCTATGCAATTTATATAGGCCTATGTATATGGTTAAATCTACCTAAACGTTTATATAGTGCCTTTATTAGACCTTACAAGTAAGACGTTGGTCTTTATATGCGTATACATGCTGCCTCTACTGGTGCCTGTAGACCCTAAATATCCGTATAGCACACTGACACAACCTAAATGCCTGGACAGTGGGCACTATGATATTCTCAATTGAGATATATATACTCAAGTAATGTTTATGCTAAAGAATACAAAGACTATATATATATATATATTATATATATATATATATATATTTTGTATTCCTTAGCATAAACATTACTTGAGCACATATATATATGCTTGACTATTTACAGGACTAAGTATATGACTGTAGAATCCATAGTCTTTGATACAGAAACGTCGCTAGCTAAACTGGCGTCAGTAACCTTGCATTATGGTTGGATCCATTTTGTCATGAGCAAACCTTCTGTGTTCGTGGTGATGGCGTTAAAGATTTTACTTTCATCGCCGGGTTTAGGCTCACCAACAGTCTGTCTTGTGAAATCGATCGACTAATGGAATTGGTTACCAAGCTTCACAATGGCTCGTCATCTGAAATATGACTGCATCCGTAAATCAACCATAGCGTGAGTAATGTTATACGATGCAGTCAACTTTGTACGCAATTCCCTAACATATCAAAGCCTTTTAAGAGGCTTCAGAGTTTTATAATAAGCATAGCTCATGTACGTGTTTTACGCATACTCCGAGGTCAGAGGTTTAAATATGTATAACATCCAAGACAGAAACTTAAATGTATTTAAAAGCTTTTCTTCCGGTGTAATAACAACGACAATAATGTAATGCAATCAGATATTTTTATAGCGCCGCTATAAATCAGCAGCGCTCTCAACCGGCGTCAGTGCCTGGGCCAGGGAACAGGAAAGTCTTAAGGCGTTTCCGGAACTGGGGAGATGAGAGGGCTAGTAATTCCAGACGCAGGGACTGGGGAAGACAGTTACAAGTTGAGAGGCCAACATAGGTAGGTCGGAGTCACCCCAGCGAGGCAGTTGTGCATAAGGGAAAGGATTTTGAACAGTATATGCTGTTGAATAGGGAGCCAGTGAAGTGAGTCACGAATAAAGCCTGATATATGAGCAAACTTTGGAATGCCGCCTATAGGAGCCGAGCAGTAGTATTGAGAATAGACTGAAGTTCAAGAGTATTGGAGGAGGAGAGGCCAATGTATACAGCATTCCCAAAGTTCATAAGTGCAGACCATGGCGTGGATCAGAGTAGTAATAGAATGAAGTTAAAGAGACCTGCAAATGGAACGAAGTTGGCGCAGATGGTAGAAGCAGGACGGGGAAACCGAGTTGACCTGGTTAGTTAAAGTAAGGGCAGTGTCCAAAACAATTCCCAGGTCACGAACAGAAGAGGATGAGGGGAACCTGAGATGGAGAGAAGCAGTATCGATCTTATTCAGCTGAAGGCGGCCACCAAGCCACATAAACTGTGTATTGTCAGGCAGTGTTTCCGTTAACGCCAAAATGGCCGTTTTTACGTCCGTAAAAAACGTCCAAAACGTCCACATTTTTCGGTGTAATAGCCGAAGGAAATTAGCTACGTCCAAATAATTCTAGGTCAAGGCGTAAATACGTTCTCTTCTTCGACTCTAACGAAAACACTTTGTCAGTGTTCAGTCACAAACGGTTAGAGGAGAGCCAAGCGTTTATAGGGCAGATGAAGCCTCTGGTAAACGCTCTACCAGCTGGATGGCAGAGGAAACTGAAGAAGAGCGTGTGTATCGTCGGCAAACTGGTGAGACGAAACCCCCAAGCAGAATACCCCCGAGGTATGCGGTATACAAAACAAACAGCAAAGGAGCAAGAGCAGAGTCTTGGGGAGCCTATGGGACAGTGACCGTAGAGTGCGGTTTGAGCCAAAGACCATGGATATGGACCTATCAGAAAGAAAAGAATGGAACCATAAGAGGGCCCTGTCTGTGGTACCAAAAGATACAGATAGCCAGCTGAGGAGGATAGAATGATTAGCTGTATCAAAGGTTGCGCTAATATCGCACAGGGCGAGCAGGATAACATGGCCACGGTCAAGGGCTTGGAAGACATCAGTTACAAGCCTTACCAGGAAAGTTTCAGTAGAATGGAACTTCCTGAACCCGGATTCGAATGGAGGCATGAGGGAGTTAGAGTCGAGGTATTGAACTAGTTGAGAAACAACACATTGTTCCAGGACTTAGAAAGAAAAGAAAGGTTAGAAATATAGGACGGATTGGGGTGCGAAATTGCAATTGCGAGCAGGTGAGGAAAGCGCTGTGGCGATCAGAGTGAATAGTGTGTCTCCAATGTGTGATAGTCTTAACAGATAGAAAGCAGTTTTTTTCTCTCACACATCGCCTGGTAAAAATTAATGTGCGCCGTGTGTACATGTGCGTGTAATATGAGCCTCGTATAATGTATGCCTGATTGCGCATTTCATTCCGCCATCGTCTGTCGACCAAGGCGCTATCACTCAATTCCTCGGCTGCTGGCGGCCTCTGTCGACCGCCGATAAAAACTCTGGCGGTAGAAAGACGTCGGCGGAATGCGTTTACGAGTCGCGTTTATTGTAGTGTTGCATGTGGACGAACAGAGTGGCGAAAAATTATGCTGACTTAAGACACAGATACGAAGGTTTTAGTACAACAGTCTACTGCAACCGTTCCAGCAAAAAGAGACAATAAGGAGAAAGTAGAGCATCGCTTGTTCATCGCCTATAGGAAGTTCTTGGCTAGCAAAACGCAAAGCTACAATTAAGTTGGTCACGATGCTCGTGTAAAAAGCCGCAGTGCTTAAGCATAATAGACGACTGCGCGTTAGCGAAACTGACTTTAGCGTTTGGACACACCGAACGCAAGACGACAGCGACAGAAGACAGCGCTTGAGCAACGCATACAACTGCGTTTGACCGATGTCCTATACCAGCGCTTGAGCAGAAAAGGCAGCGCTTGAGCAAAACATACGACAGACCGGTTTTGGAGAAGGCATCGGTTAATCGGCGCTAAACGGGAAACGGCGTTTAACCCAAGTCAAATTGAGCGAAACAGACGATACGAAAGCTCGACAAGTGAGTAGAGTCCTAAACGATGAACAGAGCCAGGCGCGAGGTCTGAAGAAGGAAACAAGACGACAACGAAGACGACGACAGCGCCATAGATAGCCTCCTCATCGGCGAGATATTTATGAGCGTTCTCTGGCAGTAGCACCAGCACCAGCAGCACCACCAGCAGCAGCAGCAGAAGCAGCAGCAGCAGAAGCAGCAGAAGCAGAAGCAGCTGCAGCAGTATGGGCGTTCTTCTTCTGCATCCGTCAACGACTTATTCGCCAACGACGCCTGTAGAGTTGGCGCAGAACATAATATAACAGAATCGGAGCAAAGCAAACCACAGACTGTACGTTGAGAGACGCAGAATTAGAAGCAGTTTCAGCAAAGCATACGATCACATAAAATTGATTTAACAGTTTAAGAAACTGCCAACTGCGAGTGTGCAGACGAAAGAATTTCAATCGGCAGCGAAATAGTTCAATCGGAAGAAAACAGGCAACGGAGGTAAGCAAATGCACGTTAAATCATTTATCAGCGGTGGAAGACAATTCTATTTGGTCTTAAGTTATGAGGTCGGGATCACCTCTGAGAAGGCGGTAAACAAAATGTGCGCTAAGGATTACGATAGAACTCCTGTTACCGACGCAGTTATTTGGCAGCCCTTTATAAATATCAGTGTTGCTTAGCAGAGAAGAAAACAACCAGTTTCAGTATTTGCTCAAGTGACACTGTTTTGCTACACTGTTTGATGTTAAGTAATATTGAAGTAAAATTGAAATTAGAGCACAAAAGACAAGGGTTGGTTTGAAAACTAAGAGACAATGACAAATGCCTGGATTCCACATGTGGATCTATGATCGCTGTGCCCCACATAAGGCGAACCCATTGATATAGATACAATTTAACTCCTAATTAACAATGGCGCGTATATGCATAAAAATTGTGAATGTCGTGCGCTCCGGAAAATGCGGTGACCAAACGTAAAAATGCCTACAATGGCTGATGTCACTGCTAAGTAGATCATACATGCATGTAGTAACACTAGGCTACTCCATGTAGCTTTGCAGAAACAATAGCGTGTTACAAGACAGATAGCAATACAATACAGTAGGCCCACAATACAACTGTAATTTTATGATGCACTCCTTAAAAGCTTAAGAAGTGCGCATACACCTATGGCTTATTGTTAGCCATTTTAGGTCTACTTTTTGAAAGTCAGACCATGTAACTTGTTCAAATGTTGACTCGGATTTCTCGATTTCCGCCTGAAAATTCTATGATACATCTTCCGTCATTCTAGCTAAAGACTCCCCTGGATTCATTTAAAAAGACTGTTCAGTTTAATTAAAAAAAGTGTTAACAACAACGCAAGGCAGATGATACACGAAAAAAGTGAACACTGAGCTCCAATTCTGTCCAAACTTTTCTGGTCGTGCAGTACGTCTGAATATGCACGAGATGACTAAAGGCGAAACCTAAGCACGTTGTATCCGTTATATTTTGTGTTGTTTGGTTCTAATTGTCATAAGACACGCACACGTGTTTGAAGGCATTGCTGCGGCTGCTTGTGATCGTGAGCTGATGCCATTGATTTCATGACGTTCCCTAGAATGCGACTAGTTCCGTTTCACGGAGAAGGATCTCATTCCGCAGCTACATGTAACTTCACAGGAACATCGATCCTCTGGATCTGTGTTCAGCTTGCACAACAGGATGCATAAGAATAAAAATGAAAGCGCGAAAATCTGTACTGTAGACTGATAAAATATCATCATTAATTTGGGGGACCTCGATAGCGCATTGAATAGCATCTGGCGTAGAGAGCGAGAGGTACCGAGTTCGAGTACCAGTAGGGTAGACATGCTTTGTAGGCTGCTATTAGCGCCGTGTATTGCAGGCTGTCTGTTCTGTTAGTAGTTAAGATTTATGTCTTCTGTCATTTGCGTTCTTGTGAATTGTTTCAACTGCATAACTGTAAACTGTACCGGTTGCGATGTGTCAACCGGATTGTTTCAATAAAGGAAGAATTATTATTATTATTATTATTATTATTATTATTATTATTATTATTATTATTATTATTATTATTATTATTATTATTATTATTATCAGCTGTTTTCAGTTACATTCAGCAAATAATTCTTTTTACCTTTTTGTTGGACATTTTCAAGACTATGTTACATGACAACAATCTAGAAAACCAATATTAAAGCAGCACTATATTGGCTATAATTATATAATAAGCTTTTATCGGCCTGTAGAAGTGAAACTCACATCCGTATATTAATGCAAATGTCTGCAGGCAATCTCTGTCGTAATGGTGCTTCTATATATCTCTGAACTTTTTAAGTAGCAGTTGCAAGCACCGCATTTATTCGGCGTGAAAACAACGATAACCAGTAATTCACGCTCGATCGACTACAAATGCCTTCATTACTTACAATGTATGAATTTTCTAATCTTGACTTCTTAACCGCCATTATCATGGTCCTCGAGATTGCTTTTTTCCATCGATCCAATGTGACTTCCAGTGAAGTCGCGTTCCTATGAATGATTTACAGTTAAAATAATAGGCCTATAACTACATGTACATGTACATGTAGTATACATTGGTCAAGGCGCATAGCTATAGATATTTACTCGTTGTGTCTTCTTAAGTATGAGTAATCTTTAGAAAGTTTAGAGGGTAAATTAGTCTGAAAAACAATGTTTAGGTCTGTTCAGATTTTTAAATTTGTATTTTGATTATTGTATGGGATCAATTGTTTCGTGTTTCCCATTACTTAAAATTTGAGAAAAGTAATATTGCCAAATAAATAGTTTTCTATTGTGTATTTAATTCTCTTTCTTATTCTTTTTATGAGTTCTGTAGAGTTATACTGTCTCTCAGTAGGCTTGGCCGTGTATGGCTTTGTTAGCTCCATATAATTTCTCTGTCAGGCCGACCGTACATACGTTTCTAGCCTGTTTCAGTCTGTCTTCACGTCTGCTCGTTTAATTTTGTCCTTTTACTCTCTCACTTATCGCTGCCGTCTTCTTGATCTCATCAGCTCTCTCGTTGTGTCTCTGTCAGTCTCTCCCTGTTCCTCTCTCTGTATCTTCTGTCCCTATTTCTGTCCTTCTTCCTTTGCATACTCTCTCTCTCTCTCTCTCTCTCTCTCTCTCTCTCTCTCTCTTTATGTCCTCTCACTCTTATTCCATACCTCATTCATTCTTATTCTATCTTTCTCTCCCAATGCAATTGCGTTGTCGACTTTTAATCGGCGAGCTTACAAATTCCCTTCTGTTGGTCGAAGCAGCGAGTGCTTTGCGACTTGTCTGGCCTAGTTAGCGCTCCCTCGAAATGCGATTATAAACGCAATTCGACTTTTCTTCGACGGGTGAGCGTCAGGCCAATCCTCTTCGCAATTACTTCCATTAACTGAAGCACGCCGAGTGCCTAATCAGCAAATCATTGAATCAGGCGCGGGGTTCTCTACAAGGCTCAGATAAGAAAATCAGAAAGCACTTTCGCTGCGTTCTCTCACTGGTCAGTCAGTCTGGTATAGGCCTTTGCGTGTGTGGGCGCCATTGAAAGCAGAAAATTAGCCACACTACAAATGTACACTTAATACTTAGGCCCAAAAAGACCTTGAAATCACATCAGAAGGTGACGAATCATAAGCGTAAAGACAATTGACTAAACAGAATAAATGTAGTCTATACGAGAGCGTCCGATGTTGTAAATCCCTCTAATGTTACTTATCTACGAATGACACTAAAACAAAGGAATGAGGGAAAGAAATTGGACAGGAAATCAGATTGCAATCTCGCGTTTAAATTGCATGGGCCTATATTTGTATATTATACTTATATAATCCTGAAAATTGTTTAAGATTTTTGTCTCGAAACGTTATAACCGTTTATTCCACAAACCGCTCAACTTCATCGCATCAACGAAAACAAAACAAATGTCAACAATGTACTCTAACTATCTGCACGTTTCTAATTATCTCTCTCTCAGTCCCTCGAGAGAAAAACAACCGGCCTCCATTCTCTGTGTCCATTGAGAGCCGAGCGTCGAACCTTCTGACATCTACTACTCCTGCTTAATTCTAACCGTACGCCGCATCCTGTCATTAGACGCACAAGCACTAATCAACTAATTAATAGTCAAATATTAGCTGTGTAAAACTAGGCGTGCACTGGGAAGCGTCTATTTACATGCGCAAGAAGCCTAACTGTTCATTTAGAGCCCAACAGCCGCTTAATAGTAGCAGCCATTTGTCACGGTAAGGTTTATTGAAATGATGCTTCGTTGGCAAGTTTCATTTGTCGATTTTGTAAGGTTTGCTTAGTGCTGTACAAATTAATTCTGGAATTAAAATTTTTCCATTTTAGGAGGGGAAATATGCAAATGCACAGAGGTTATAAGTACATGTATATTACATTAATTCAGTAGGAAGAGTCCAGAATCATATTCTTAGGTGTTCATATGCCAGAGATATTTCAAGTACTTAGGTTGCAAGTACAAGTACTTAAGGCTCAAGTACAAGTGCTAGTGCAAGTACTTAGGTCTCAAGTACAAGTACGAGAACAAGTACTTAGGCTAGGCCTCAAGTACAAGTACACATGGCTACTACAAGAACAAGAAGATATTTACTTCTTTAACAAATGATGTATTGCAACATGCACTCATTTAGAATTTATTGCTTTTGAGAAATATAAGGGATGTGAGCATCTTATCACTCAAATTCGATCGAGGCGGTTTTAATAATTATTAAACTAAACACACGTTCAACAGGAGAGCTAGATACAGGCACACTAAATGCTCTAAGCACTGGTTCATACAGTTTGTCAACAATATTTTCATTGCATTTAAATATTTTATTATTTAATTTGTCTGCTTGTTTCTTATTAATTTTATGTTTTGTCTTCGTAAGCGCGATTTCGCTACATATCCCATATTTGTTTATTGTCATGTTTTCTGTTTCCTACAATTCAAATTAATTTCCTGCGGCGTCTTTAGCCGCCTACCGTCACACCTCCATTTTGTGTCAAATTTGACAAAGAAACAAATTTGCACAGTATATGTTGCGCGGCTTTTTAAACACCTATAGAACAAATAAATAAATTATATTGCGTTCCTTTTTATATAAATTAGCACTGCTGCGGGACTAATAAAATTCATAAAAAATATATTGGCCTATAATATCTGTATCAGTGATATATACAGACAAACCGCGAACAAACAACTTGTGTTTCAATAAGAAAATCTAATAATCTAATAATCTAAAACAACATGGATTCAAAGTTTGTCATAGTCGTAGGAGCGCCGGTCGCATGTAGGTATACAACGCAAAGAAAAGTGTCCGATGAAACAGTCGTTTGGTGGAATATCACTTTATTTAAAAACTCATCAGTTGGTCGTCCTGCGGTGGCTCTTATTATTATTATTGCTATTAATAATAAGTCACTTCTACAGCAACTGTGTATAATGCATAAGGCATCAACCGATGGCGATTCAAAGCTACCGTAAGCCACAGCATGCATAAGATCAGTTCGCCGAGACAGAGAGATAGTCTGCGGGCAGTGGCAGTGCGGGGGATAAGCAACTTTTGAAACAGTTTAAGGTACAGACATCACAGGTAGAAGCAACCAATTCAACAAATGAGGCACCCAATCTGAAAGATCAAAAGTTTTCTAAACCATTCAAACTTTTTCAGCTGTAGTGAAGTGCCCAACAACAAAAGTTCAGTTTTCGATGGATTAAGAATGAGCTTATTAACCGATATCCTAGATTGCACCTTCTTAGAGGCAGAGGATAACAACTGCACAAATAGATGGCCAGAGAAACTGCCAAACAAAATGTAAACACGAGTTTCATAACCTTTATGTTTTGTGGCTTCCTCAAAACCAAGCATAGATCATAGTTTCATAGTAGCACGCAGTGTTTAAAGAAATTCCTATGGCTATCTTAACTACGATGTCTCGAGTTGGTTAAAATCTCTGATAAATTTCCAATCCATGTATACCTTCTAAAACCAACTGAACATTGCCTGGCTTATGATCAACCTAAACTATTAAACGAGCAAAATCCGATCTATATTTAAACGACATCGACGCAGATCAAGGTTTCACAAAATATGTTTCTCAGTCCCTATGACCCTCGGACCGTCATACCTCAGGCGCTCCAGATTAACTGGAGAGATACTGTAACAGTATGTCCTTACTTTGCCATAAAATATAAAGGTACACGCTTTGTTTTTACCACCGTATGGTTTCGATCCTGCTCATTCTTCATTGAATTGATCGGGTGAGGGCCATAACTACCGCTGCCCGTTGGAATGAGTGCCATCCAAGTTTAGGATCCCGCTTGGGATTCAAATCTCTGCAATAAGTCACCAACGTTATGGGAATTAACCCTGATTGGGAATTAACCCTGATTAAACCTTCAAAGCTATCAATCGAAGAATCTTCAAAACGTAGACTTCCAAATTCGTAGCGTAGTGTTAACTCGAGTGAAGACAGTCTTTGATATGTTGCTATGTTTAATTAAATCAATACATTTTAATCACGAAAGAAGACATAGTTCTATCGCCAAATGCAGTTCTATAAGCACGTATCCACTAATCGCGATCGTCAGCAATAATATCAACGTTATTTGTAACTCAGACAATCAAACTATCTCTACAACATTATTAAACGATCTTCTCTCTATAATATTCTATATGCATGAAATTTGTTGACTCATCAGTAGTAAAATTGCATCCTATATATCTAGACAGCAAATTTTAAAAAGGAGTCAAAGAAATCTATTTAAAGGACCTGCTGAACGGCGAACAAGAACCATGAGCTATATGTATGAATTCCGACGTCGGTTATTTCTTAGTGGATCAGAGTAGCGACACTTTGGAGACGTCTGTAATTAATTTGCCACGTGAAAAGCAATAGAATTTCTATATTAAGAACTTACTGAATGTTGATATAGCACTTCTGTAACCAAGCGCTATATAATTGCTCGATTTCGCACTGTTATTCGGTAGACGAAACAAATGAACTCGGTCGAATGATGAGAATCAGAAATAGTCACAGCTCTGTAGTCTTTTACGAGCTAATTAGATTGCTCGGTTAGGCCTACTTTATGGTGGTTTGAAAAACAAAATTTATTTCGTTATTATTATTGTTATTGCTATTATAGAAGACAGGTTTATATAACGCCAATTTTAATACTCTTTTTCGGTCGAATATAATTAAGTGGCATCTTAGCGCTGATATTGTTCACTTTGACAGAAGGTCTTTTTCTGTACAATTCCAATATATTTGTAATCATAGCCGGTGGAACGACGGATGGCGATCCATTTCTAATGCCAGGACACGAAGGCAACCTTTAGAGGAAAATTAAATCGGCGACTGTACGCTATAGACCTTTAGTCTTTACCTTTTTAGTCTTAATCCTTTAGTCTTTACCTTCACAGACGAGGACGCACAGCGGAAACCAGTCTCAGGGACACAAAAGTAACCGCTAAAATCTGTTCTAATGGTATTGACGTTTTTAACTGCACCGTATGGCTGCCAGGGTAGCTGTCGTCGATCCTAATAATAATAAACAATAATCTTCGTTTAATTTCAAACTGATACAACGTAGGATGATTACAAAATTTATTCATAGTATGAACGGATGATCACAAGTTATTACAGAAATCGAATGTAACTGTTTGGCAGCCATGCAAGGCGCCCTACATCTCATTTTACCAACGCTATCTGCCGAATGAAAGGGTGAGTCGACCTTCGGGAGGGTAGCGGGAAGCGATCCCGCGTCCGTGCGCTCTTCGTGCCAGGGTGTTACCATCACCCTAAACCCCCTCCCCTGCCTAAGATTATTTACAGTAGATCGGTCTTCTCCGTGGAATATTAACTTATTTAGAAAATCCGTTGATTAAACCTGCTAAGTCATCTTATCAACAAGTTCATCTTGCTGTAGATTCTTTGCCTTCGGTCAAGTTCATGTGTCCGGTTGCATCACTATTCGCGATGCTTTGCCTTCTCCTTCTGATTGCTCTATCCCTCTGTCATCATCCAGTTCAACAAGTTGCCCAATTCAAAATTCTTATTTGAGTACTTAAGTCTCATTTGGGTCTTGCTCCGAAGTACCTTTGCGATCTCATTCTTTGCCCTCTATCTGCCACTTTGCTGCGTCCTCTTCGATCATCTGTTCGGCTTGACCTTTTATTCCCCGCGTCCGGACCGCCGTGGCTCAGTCCAGATCCTTTGCCTGCATAGGTCTCTCTCTCTGTGGAATGGACTTCCCTCACCTGTCCGCTCCGCCATCCTTTCTGATAGTCTTTCCTCATCTTTTTCTAAACTAAAATCCTGCCTTTTCTCGGTGTTGCTGGCACTGGGAGCGCTTCTGAAAGGCTCTTGCTGAAAGAATCGCTTTATAAATGGCCAAATAGAATACAATACAGTAAGATACAGACATTACTTGTATGGTTTTTAGCCTCGAATAGAGACATACCTGCTGCGTTTCACCGAACACTCCGTCATTTCATGGTCAGAAAATGACAACAAATGGAATATGAGGATGTTGAAAGGTGTTTTATGTCCTGCGTCGGAGAGTTTGTAATGTGAAGACAATTAGATATCGAAATTCAGAGGAGGACAGGCCATGCAGAAAAGCAGCAGCAGCAAAAATATGCAGAAAAGAAGAGGATTTAGCGAGTCATTCTGCTGATATAACAGAGTGAAATTACTAGACTCTAGAAAAGAGGACATGCAATAGGCAAGATAGCAATAATTCAGTGGTGTAACGAAGGGAGAGCAAAGGTGGGCAACCGCCCCCGGGTGCAGCACAAGGGGGCGCAAAATTAGCTTTCAGCGGTACGAAATACTATGACAAGAACGATTAAAAGTAAACAAGAAAATTAAAAAGGGGCGCAGTCATCAACTCTTGCCTCTGGGCGCTGAAACCCTTTGTTACGCCACTGAGCAATAATTCAGGGACCACATTCACCACTCACTGCTCCAGCATATCGTAATCGTTATCGTAAACTCGATATTTCTACAGCGCCCACAAAAGCGAAGTCGCGGGAACCAGCTTATTCACAGGCGCTTAACCAAAACAGAATCGATAGGCAGGAGGTCAAAATCCAGAGAGTCAGGCAGGCAGACAGTCAGACGGCTAAGGTGGATGATGCTTAGTTTTGGTGAGTTCATAGGATGGATCGTAGCACAGGCGGGAGTTTGTTCCAAAGAGGCGGGACAGCTATGGCTATGGAACGATTTGCATATGCAGCAACACCAATAGCAATAGGACGAAGTCTGCCTGACTTCTTCTTTAAGCAAGCAATATGCACCCAATAAGGAAAGAGGAAACAGCTGCCGGTCAAGAAACCTCCACCACATTGTTAATAATTAATCAATGCAAACGAAGAAACTACTGCAGAACCAACCTCATTGGTCCATCCCAGCTCAGGCTGAATCGTGTGATTCGTGCAGATCCGGTGAGTTTTTTTAGATGATACCTCTCTATGGTTTGATATTCGCTTCATTAATCTTCATCCATCATCCAATGACAGTTACTATCTGCTGAGTCTCGCGCAGATTAGAGTGCGATCAGATCACCGAGCGGTTGTTGCTACTCTTTCGATGAGGAATCCAGCTTCTAATTACTGAAAAGATTATTTTTATCAATCCAGCTTCTATTGAATGGAAACTCAGTTTCATCCATGCATCAAGCTTGGTTTCAAGCTTCTACTGTATTTACGGGAAAAATTATTTCGATCAATTCAGCTTCTATTTCAACACAGGAATGTTTTCATCGATCTCACTTCCATTTAGGGAAACAGTTTTTTTCATCAATCCAGCTTGCATTTTAAAGTGACAATATCAAATAACTTTGAAGACGAAACGTCGGTAGACGAAATGTCTGTAGACGAAATGTCGGTAGACGAAATGTCGGTAGACGAAATGTCGGTAGACGAAATGTCGATAGACGAAATGTCGGTAGACGAAATGTCGTGACACCGGTTAACCCGACGCCATACCATACCCATCCCATTCTCCTCCACGGAGGTTGATGAAGCAAGGACAGAAAATGATGGCTCATGATATTCCGGGCATGAATTACCACGAGGATCGTGATTAAGGATCCATCAAGCCGTCCGCTCCGGTGAACTTGACTAATATCGTGAAAATGACTGCAAATACTCTTAGGTTTCTGGCAAAATGTGATAGTGACGAAGGCTGGTCTCTGGATGCGACCAAAGAAACAGCGGAATGATTGAATGCCAACGGGCATGATGAGAAATGCGAGTACGGTGTAAATGAGGCTAATGCAGCAGAGTATTCCGCGTGGACGGACAAACAGGAGGCTAAAGTGCTACAAGACAGCGTAATTGCACTTAAATCACTGCACTGGGTATCAAACATTAAAAGTGAAGCCTCATACCAACCAGATGTGTACATCCGGCATAAACCAGCGACAGTGAGGAAAAATAAAATCAAAATCATCACAAAGACTATTCGTTTATTAGAAGAAAAATCAAGTTGACACAGCCGCAACTTAAACAAGCAATGTGCATTATGCGGTAGATTCTGAGGCGGCTATTATAGCCACCGTGGCCTAATTGTCAGACCTGTCCGTGGGCTTCTCAAAGCCTTCCAGAGGAAGAAATGCCGCCGTCTCTTATGCGAATGACCATACTAAAGTTATTATTATTAGTTACTGTAGTCGTAGCAGCAGCAGCAGCAGTAGTGGTAGTAGTAATGGTTGTAACAGTTGTTGTGGTAGTAGCATTTCTCAAACAAGGCCTTTGATCCTTCAGGATTAAAAAATTTAAGGATAGCATTTTAAGTCTACTATTATGATAACGCCAGGTGTTCAGTCTTGACCTGCTGCGCGTTTTATCAGGTAGATGAAGTTGATGTATATTGCTAGAATGAATGAATGAATGATTGAATGAATGAATGATTGAATGAATGGAGTATTCGGTTAAGTTTGCATTTTTGGTTGTTAGCCTTCTTCGACGTCGTGCTCTGTAGCAAAATTGCTGTGAAAAGCGATTGCGCCGAAGCGTTAGATGGCGCGATTCAAAAAATATACGCTAGTTTCCCTGTTTGGTAGTATTATTAATTATTAGCATCAGTTTACGCGAGATCTGGGACCAACATTCTTCATCCCGAATGCATCAGATTGCATCTTTATTATTTTAAATGTGCAAATTAGCAATAAGTTCTTAATGATAATAATAATAATAATAATAATAATAATAATAATAATAATAATAATCATTCGGCTATCGGCCATCTTTTTGCTGATGATGTCCAGGCATATGTCTGTGGCCCCCCCCTTCTGCTCAGCTCCTTCTTGCTAGTCACATTGACACTCTTTCCCAGGCAAACCTGCTGCAGCAACACAGACGCTGAAGACGGGTTCGATTCAGCATCAACGACAAAACATCCTGATCTGCCTAATGGCCTACTCAGACACATACCGAAAGGCGCAAGAACTGCCGCAGCACACCTCTTAACAGACATCATAGGAGATATTCTCCATCAGCCCATACACCCCGTCGGGTGGCTACGCCTCCTCTCCTTTGGTTCAGGAACCATGGAAAAACCGACAAGGGGCGGTAAGAGACACAACCTCACACAATACATAAAATCTCGAATAGACACTTTCACAAATGATTGGCAGACGACCGCATCGCTTTTATTTGGACCGGATCGAGACAGAGCAGACAAGGGAAAACCCAGGAAATCACATGACGCAAATTCCATCGCGGCCGCTGTAGCAGCCAAGTTAGAAGATGGCAACCTCAGCGCTGCATCGCGCATTCTCTGCTCAGACGACAGTCCAGCTCCAATTAACAAAGAAACTTTGGAGTTACTCCGGCTCAAACATCCATCGGCCCCAGGGCGGACCATTGCGCAGCCGTCGACTCAAACAGCACCATTACAGATCACTGAAAAGGAGGTCCACGACGCCATGCGATCCTTCCCGAAAGGCTCCTCCGGCGGGCCAGATGGATTAAGGCCACAACACGTCTTGGAGCTCCTCAAAGACCACGTCGCAGGTCAGGGGCTACTGAAGGCAATGACTGCCTTAACAAACCTGCTCCTGGCCGGTATTTGTCCACAAGAGCTTCGCCCCATCCTCTTTGGTGGCACACTGTTTGCACTTAAGAAAAGCTCAGGAGGCCTAAGACCTATCGTCATAGGATACTTGTGGCGTAGACTGGCCTCGAAGTGCGCAAACGCTTACATAATACCTATAGCGACACCTCGCCTCTCCCCTAAACAACTGGGAGTAGGTGTACCAGGAGGAGCCGAAGCCGCTATTCATGCCTCAAGAAGATTCATGGAACACATGAGCGAAGACACCATAATCATTAAACTCGACTTGGCAAATGCCTTTAACAGCCTGCACCGTGACATCATGTTATCCTCATTGTCGGAGTGGTGCCCCGAACTCTACGCCTACTGTCATCTATCATACGCAGAACCATCCAACTTGAAGTACGGCAATTTCACTCTACAATCGCAGGAAGGTCCGCAACAAGGAGACCCACTAGGTCCGGTTCTCTTTTGCCTACCTCTCCAAGAAGTTCTTACTCACTTACAATCGCCGCTAGCCTTTGGTTATTTAGATGATCTCACCGTGGGCGGTGGGTACGAGAAAGTGTGCGAGGACGTCATGGCAATAAAGGAAGGTTGCGCACGTTTGGGCTTATCGATCAACAGCTCAAAATGCGAAGTAATATCAAGGGACGCAAATATCGACCTACCAGAACCGGTGAACCAATTCCTGCGCGTAGATCCATCATCAGCAGAGCTCCTAGGCGCACCTCTATCTCCACGTGAGGCACTGAACGATACTTTAAACTCAATCGTATCAAGGTTGGCAAGTACTATGAAAAAGCTGGAGCAGATACCAAGACAAGACGCACTCCTGATACTACGATGTTCAATTGGGGCTCCGAGGCTCATATACATTCTCCGCTGCACGCCTTGTCATGACCACCCGGGCCTCATGAAATTCGACGCGGGATTACGAGCTGGCACCGAGAGCATTCTTAACATCGCTCTCTCTGACGATCAGTGGTTACTCACGTCTATGCCTATCAGGATGGGCGGACTGGGAATAAGAAGAGCATCTTCGTTGGCACTTCCAGCTTTTTTAGCCTCAGCCGCAAGATCTCAACTCACCCAATCGCTCATCCTCACTCTCACTCAGGTGCCCGAAGACTCTATCGTGGAAGTAATGAGAACCCGATGGCAGCAGAGCATTGCAGAAACGACCGACTTCCCATCAACAGACGGTAATCAGTCTTCATGGGACACGCCGCTGCTCTCGGTGGCCATGCTGGAGATAACATCGCACTCTCGGGATTCGTACGACCGGGCGAGGCTTAATGCTATACAGGCCCCACACGCCTCGGACTGGCTATTCGCCCTCCCTCTAGCTTCCCAAGGCTTAAGACTCAATGACGAAGATATGAGGGTAGCGGTGGGCTTGAGACTGGGGGCGGTCATCTGTGCCCCACACTCATGTCCATGTGGTACAATGGTTTCAGCCAGAGGATCGCACGGTTTGGCTTGCACGTTGGGTTTCGGCAGACAAGCCAGACACTCTTCCATCAATGAAATCGTGCTTCGCAGCCTCATCAGGGCAGGTACACCGTCGATCAGGGAACCGACTGGACTCGCCCGATTGGATGGGAAAAGACCAGATGGCCAAACCCTGATTCCATGGAACAACGGGCGTTCCCTGATTTGGGATGTCACAATTGTAGACACTTTTGCGCCGTCGTACTTGGTCGAGACAGCTGTAGCGGCGGGAGGAGCGGCGGAAATAGCCGCGACTAGAAAGAAGAACAAATACGAGGAGCTTCAAACAAGATACCTTTTTACTCCAATCGCGATAGAAACGATGGGACCATTGGACCAGGAAGGCCTGGCTTTCATCAAGGAACTCGGCAGACGGTTGACCAGAACAACGGAAGATCCACAAGAAACCTTCTTCCTCTTTCAAAAGATCTCTGTTACTGTCCAGCGATTCAACGCTGTCGCATGCCTTGCTACAATGGGGCCCTAGAACTCTGATCTTAGAGGAACAATAACCGTTTTATAATAATAATAATAATAATAATAATAATAATAATAATAATAATAATAATAATAAATAATAATAATAATAATAATAATAATAATAATAATAATAATAATAATAATAATAATAATAATAATAATAATAATAATAATAATAATAATAATAATAGTAATAATAATAATAATAATAATAATAATAATTATTATTATTATTATTATTATTATAATTATAATAATTATAATAATAATAAATTTACAAATTAATAATGATGACAGTTATAAATTTATAAATTAATAGTAATAATAAATAAACAATAATAATAAAACTAAAATAATAATACTGCTGTATACGCAACAACAACTGGCCTTGCTGCACGCAGAAAATGACTTCCAATATAGGAATGATTTGCTCCTGAGATCATCAAAAGAGCTGCAGTTTTTAATATTATCGGGAGGCAGATTTCTTCCACGCACGTAAGATGGAAAGAGAAATGGAAAGGATTAATACTTTGACACAGAATCGTCTGCACAGGATGATTCTGTGGAATGTTGATAAGTATAGGCTAATGTTCCCTCGAGGTAGGAACATTTGGTATCTGTGCTCTGGTCCGTGCCGGATTTACAGTAGTTCTAAACTAGACGGCTATAAAATGGCGTTGTTTTGAAGGTAAATAGTAAATACAAGTTAAAACTTAGATTAATTATCTCTCGCTTGTCTTTGTTCAATTTCCATCTGTGACGATACACATGATTCAAGTTGATTTCACGTAATGCACGTCTATAATGTTATAATAGGGTGTTTGGTCGACGCCTTGAACATAATGAAAACCCTGTTTTATCTTTTTTTTATCTCTTTTAGCCTGTTAATTTCGATTTTTAAAGCAGAATTTACATTTTTTGTCGCTTTAAATATTTAAGAACCAATCGTCCTATCGCTTATCAGTGTATTTTGTATTTCATACATAATATATATATATACATATATATATATACATATATATATATAGAATGTCACGGTGATTGTAATTCGATTGCTATCATCAGCGACAGCGGCTGCTGTTAGGCATTACTGACAGGCATCATCTTCAGACTTTCTGGACGCGTACATCTGGATCAATGCCTTAAATAGAAAGACCACCTAATTCAGAACGCCAAAAACAACTTACCTGAGAAGAACTCAGGTATAATCACTCACTGTCTATTCTTTCACCGAAACCCTAGTGATTCTGCGCTACGTTTCCACGATCTATCTATCCATAATAATCCTTCATGCTGTAATTAACTGGGCATAATTATAACACCTCTCGCTTTAATTTCAGTAGACTATCACAGCGTGTCAGTAACTCAGAGCCAGCTTTTTTGTCAACCTTAAAATGTAGACATATTACTTTACTACCGGTATAGTAGCAAATTAGTGTTTTCGTGTATCGAGTTACTAAGGAAATTGCTTCTGTCGTCCATGAAGACTATATCCCGAGCATCGGATGTCTATACCCATTACGCCAGCTGTAATTAAGTCGGCGCATGTTTAAGATCTTTCAGATAGCCATAATTAGCACCACTGGAGGTTTCTTAACTTAAAAGACGCTACATAAATAGCCTCACACTTACGTACCTGTTTACGTACATGCTTAGAAAAAAGCGTCACGAAAGAAAAAAAGAATTTTCTGCACAGTGCTAGCGTCTTATACGCATCATCCTAATACGTGTTAGGGTTTTGGAGATGACGAGCAATGAGCACGTTTTCGGAAACTGTTGGGCGTGGCACCACCCCAATCAACTGAAATGCTGGTTCGTATAGTTATCTATACCGGGGGGTCCGGTGGCGCGTTGGATAACATCTGGCGAAGAGTGCGAGAGGTACCGAGTTCGAGCCCCGTTAGGGCGGATTTGCTTTGTAGGCTGCTATTAGCCCCGTGTATTACAGGCTGTCTGTTCTGTTAGTAGTTAACTAGTTAAGATTGTTTCAATTGCATAACATGTAAATGTACAGCGCAGTGCGTTTGTCAGGCGCTATATTAAAGAAAAGATATTATTATCTGGAGGAGTTGCCTTACTTTATAGCCTACCGTTATTATAAGACTGTAATTATTTGTGAAGTCACGCGTTCCAGACTTTTCTGCAATTTATGAGCAATTCTTTATTTCTTTCACCATAATGTTATAACTGGATTCGTTTTCTTGTTCCATTACGCAGAGGCTAGCGTTCAGTGTACACACAGCGCGCACTATGCTACGTCTGACAACTGTTGGACAGCTATTGGCCAAATTGAATTTAGGACCGATTGAATATGACTGGACCGACATGTCAATTGGCTTCCCAACACGGCACTGGGTAACCTCGTTTTGATTTTAGAAGCTCTGACAATGTACTAAATTTAATTTCTAAACAACATGAACGCTCACGAACTTGTGCGCTAGTAGAAGTGGTTGTGCGCGCTAACTTCAAAAGTCATAGATAGCTCGCACAGGCTTAGAGTGAACACTGATAGTAGCCCAAGTCTTTCGGGTGCGACTATATAGCATACACAACACAACATAACAAGGGTTTTAAGTGGTTCAGAAGACGTTTAGTCTGCGTTTGAACAACTGCAAGTTAACCTGGAACGCCTAAAAACCAGCTTTGTCTTAAAAGCTGCGTTAGTGTACTCTGAGCATCCAAATCATTTCACAAGTCTACAACTCTTGTACTAACTAATTTCTTCCTCAGTGTTTCTTTCGGCTTCTCAAATAATTTATACCTGTCCCATTGTAGTGCTTCCTTTCCAGTGATAATCTTATAAGCTTCGATTAGATCTCCTCTGCTCCTCCTCCCTTATGTTGTTTATCCACACGTTCTTGGCCTTTCTTCATAACTCAAATCCTTGTAGCCGCTAATCAGTTTAGTAGCTCTTCTTAGCACTTTCTCCCGGTTTTCTATGTCCTGTTTCAGGTATGGATTCCATACCTGGATGCAATAGTCCAACTGTGGCCTAACCAATTATTTGTACCACCTCAGTACAGTAACTGTGTCCTTGTCTCTGGTGACTATTGTGACTTCTTATCATACCTAGAATTGATTTAACCTTTATGATGCTTCAGCACATCGCCTTGAAGGGTTTGCACTTTTTTTACACAGATAACCAGGAGGTTTCCATATAATAGTTCCTTTTCCTTGAGGGTTTCGCGGTTCCACTGTTAATTGTTCATTTCATATGCCTCTCAATCGATTCGCGGCGCAGCGATGAGAGCAACAGCAGTACCAATCGGAAACAAAATATAAAATAAAATGCAGACAAGATGCATAGAAAAATAACTTGAAATTATATGGAATAAGGCATTGTAGGCTATTTGAGTGAGTGAGTGAGTGAGTGAGTGAGTGAGCGAGCGAGTGAGGCGAGCGAGCGGTGAGCGAGCGAGTGGTGAGGAGCGAGGTGAGTGAGTGAGAGGAGTGAGTGAGTGAGTGAGTGAGTGAGTGAGTGAGTGAGTGAGTGAGTGAGTGAGTGAGTGAGTGAGTGAGTGGTGAGGTGAGTGAGTGAGTGAGTGAGTGAGTGAGTGAGAGAGTGAGTGAGTGAGTGAGTGAGTGAGTGAGGTGAGTGAGTGAGTGAGTGAGGTGAGTGAGTGAGTGAGTGAGTGAGTGAGTGAGGTGAGTGAGTGAGTGAGTGAGTGAGTGAGTGAGTGAGTGAGTGAGTGAGTGAGTGAGTGAGTGAGTGAGTGAGTGAGTGAGTGAGTGAGAGTGAGTGAGTGAGTGAGTGAGTGGGTGGGTGGGTGGGTGGGTGGGTGGGTGGGTGGGTGGGTGGGTGGGTGGGTGGGTCGGTGGGTGGGTGGGTGGGTGGGTGGTGGGTGGGTGGGTGGGTGGGTGGGTGGGTGGGTGGGTGGGTGGGTGGGTGGGTGGGTGGGTGGGTGGGTGGGTGGGTGGGTGAGTGAGTGAGTGAGGGTGGTGAGTGAGTGAGTGAGTGAGTGTGAGTGAGTGAGTGAGTGAGGTGAGTGAGTGAGTGAGTGAGTGAGTGAGTGAGTGAGTGAGTGAGTGAGTGAGTGAGTGAGTCGGTGAGTGAATGAGTGAGTAAAATGCAGACAAGATGCATAGAAAAATAACTTGAAACTATATGGAATAAGGCATTGTAGGCTATTTGATTGAGTGAGTGAGCGAGCGAGCGAGATCGCAATATAGTTACCCAGAGATGTTATAACTTATGAATTGATGGAAAGAAATTAAGAAGAATGAACGATCGTACAGGGTCAGAAAAGACAACAAAATGAACGAAAGCTGAAAATGGAACAAGAAAGAGTGCAGAAAATCAGTTAAATTAAAAACTAAACTCATTACGTTTCAGACCTGTTGCATGCTATGACTGACATCATGTTTAATTTGGGATTCAAAGGCACGGACAGATTAACTAACTGACTGGAGTTGAAACGGAACTCAGAAACTGAAGAGGCAAAACAGGAAGGAATTTATTAACTTGGGACGCAGACAGACAGACAAACAGACATACAGAGAGACATATAGACAGAAAGACAGACAGACAACAACACTACTCTTCAGAACTTGAGATAATTAAGAGGTGGGAAAGGATGAGTTGTCATCGACTGTTTACTACATATCCGACTGTCGACTGAGTCTCCGCTAATCATCTAGAATCGGATACTTTGGCTGGAGATGATACGTGATTCGAACACGCGAATGTCCACATCCACTGCATCCGTACCACCGCCTACCTTGTTTTGAAAATATGATGCATTGGCGAATAACATCTTAGAATATGACTAGCAGTATCAAGTATACACTGTGCATGCATCAGTATATATGAACCAGTTACCTCTTAAATTTAGATTAATGTTGCAACGATTACTCGTTGAATTATTCATACAGTAGGTCTACTCCTTGTAGAGACCAAACTAATCGTTGGCGCAAATAATATATCACTGGTCTATTCCTCCTCAAAAAGACCTTGCGTCGCGCCACTTCCAATGTAATTATTTGTCAAACCTTTTAATAAGGTCATTTGCTTGAATGTGAAATTGGTCTTTATGCTACAGTAATTTGCACATGAGGTGAAGAAGCCAAGGCTGCAACCGGTCTAAGCTGGAGATGAATTCTTTCATCAGCTGTACAGCAATTCATAAGATTGGCTACCGTATTTTTAAACTATTAGGGTTTATAGATGCTGCCCTGTTCAGCACTATAAGTATGGTCTAATAAGGCTTAGTTTACAACGTTGAGAGTGAGACTGGGCGAGATTCCAGAAAGCAGCTAATAAATGTTTTTATACACCTGGTGCGTTAAAAGTTCTTGCTTTCCTTTGCTGGGAGGGGAAAAGGGTGGGGTCTGAGTCGCAGGTTGCATCGACCGTCCTGTCGCCCCTGGCACATTCGATGTAGAACGTGTTCAGGAACGTCTATTATGGCCGTGAAGAGCGCGTCTTCAGCTCGGTTAGCCATCAAAGCTTAGTAGTTCGTCTCTGACGTTTCAGACACTTGGTTTGTTCAATCACCAGAGATTTGAGTCCAAGGCCAACCTAGATTGTCATCTGACCAGGGTTTCTAGAGACACAGAGAAACTTATTTCCTGTTTATAAGCGTTTCTGCAATAATGCAAAGGCTGAATCCGATTGCCTCCAGGGTACATTTGAAGAGCAGACGTCCGCGAAGATCAACCTTCTCAGAGACGCACTCCCTTCCGCCGAATAGTTTACCACACCCTCTGGAGTTGTTTCTATTAGTAGAAAATTAAAAAAATAAACAAACTGAAAACAATAGTAAGAAAAACAAATTAATACTAGTATGTTCCTCTACCAATATTGTGTTCCTGAGATATAATTTTGTGATGAGAAATGCGAGTACAGTGTAAATGCAGCAGAGTATGCCGCGCGTGCTGACAAACAGGAGGCTAAAGTGCTATAACAAGTGAGCGTAATTGTACTTAATTACGACCCTGGGCACTTTCTCTTTATACGTCGCTTTTCAAGGTTAAATGTAGACGGTGGTGGCAAAGACGATGATATAATTGCATGCACCCCGGAACGTCCTAATTGGGATTATATAACATTTAGGTATCATTTCCGTGGAAGATCTTCCTTTACATCATAAAACATCCGTCGCCGACAGCGACGAATAAACGAAACGACCTTACTGCCCACTGCGTAGTACAGACGAGGTGTGGCCTAACTCACAGACTATTCATCTGCAGGCCCCTACATCTTCCTCCGTCCAGGGAGACTCCGAACGGTGTGCGGTGTCTTGGTCGAGATAGTTAGGACGGCTGTTTGGCTGAGACGACCTTGTCTATCCTTCGCTTTGTTGTCTACAATTATTACTCGCCCACAATTACCCCGACCGACCATTCGCATTCTCGACCGAACGACACAAACAACGCCCTAACCCTTCATCACCAGTCGCTGTGAGGGTTCAACCACCTTCGTCTGGTGCTTCGGCGGTATCGCCCATTGTGCTCAGTTCCGGAACGACAAAGGCAGAGGCGGCGTTGGTTCCGGTCTGGACCCAGTTCCGGTTTTATTGCAACAGTGGCGGATGTTGCGTCGAGTTGATGCAGAGTTAGTAGCAAGGAGAGCGACACAAGGCACGAGCAGGTGTGGGTCTACCATCGTATCATGGATGTTGTGTAGCATTAAGTACTTTGCCGACGCATTAACGATGACAACATGTCGTCGTGTGGTCTATAATTCAGTGAAACGACTTTGCAGTTGCTACTGTTGACCGCCTATAAGAGACTCCATTGGAGCTGTTTCTTCAATTGTTGTACATAATTATAGGCCTAATTAGTTGATGAGTTTAAGACATGGGTTCGGGGTCAGTGAACGTGGTGTCAGCTTTCAACTCTGTGTATACCATCTGTTGGTTGAGCTCTGCGTGTCAGTGAGAACCCACCAATAGTGACACACCAGTTGTCTAAGCGTAATTATAAATTGATGATAACTTTTTGTTCTTATTGAACTTTAACAACACATAAGCTAGAGAGTAGGCAACGCTTAGGTGAGATACTTTAAGGTTCAATTATAGATAGAAGCACGCATGAATGCGTACAATGCTTGATTTTGATTGATTGACGTATAATAAAGGCCAAATAACAATCGATATTGCAGTCGTTCAAAGAAAAGGTTAGATCAAAACGATAAGAAATCTCGATTATCGTGATCATCCAATTTCTTCTAAGTTCTAACATATTTCATGGTAGTTTTCCAAAAATATAGCCTACACATCTCATGAGCTTTGTTAAGTGTTATTTGAAATTATTTTTACAATAAAATAAGCCTAGTGCTACCAAAAAGGAACACTTTAAACGGCATTATATTATAACATAAAATTCAAAAGGTCCAACAGAAAAGAAATTAAAATTAAGAACGGAATAAAAAAGCATACATGTACATTGATGCAATGATGTACATCTGCAGAAAACGAAACTAACACTACATATCAATTAGATAATTTGTTGTGCATTTCTTAAATTGATGCCCAGTGGATGCATCTTTAATTATCCGAATGGAATAACATGTGGTTGGTCCATCGAAATTATCAGGTGTTTGTGTGAGCAAATTCCCTACGCTATGTTACTCCTGATCGTGTTTAACGGGAATGGACATCAGATGCACGGGGATAAGGTTACCAGGAAAGGGTGTGGGATTCAGTTTGTTGGTGAATCGATACATAAAACCACTGTTTTGCTGTTTAGTAGGCCTTATGCGTTGGAAATCAACGACGCAACGGGATGGTGTCTGGATATAAACACTGGGAGGAAGACCGCGGGAGACCATCTCTTATCTATCCCTGGTAACACTGAAAATGATTCCAGAGACAATTAGAAGATGCCAGAGAAAGTGATTGGGTCATATAATGCGGGGAGATTCTCTCCTAAGAAATATAATCGAGGGAAGAACGGAGGGGCAAAGCCAAGAGGAAGACCAAGAATGATGTTGATGGATTGGATAATGGAAGGAGGGTTACAGCAAGCTGAAGGAAAGGGCTGGACAACGAGAAGAGTGGCGGCATTGGAAGTACGAACCTGCCTAAAAGGCAGAGAGAGACAGACAGACAGACAGACAGAGATAGACAGAGAGACAGAGAGAGACAGAGAGAGACAGAGACAGAGACAGAGACAGAGAGAGACAGACAGAGAGACAGAGACAGAGACAGACAGAAACAGAGACACAGAGAGAGACAGAGACATACATACATACAGACAGACAGAGACAGAGACAGACAGAGACACACAGAGACAGACAGAGATAGAGACAGAGAGAGTAAGAGAATGCATTCAAGTGTCAATGTTACTAGCGTGGAAAATTCCTCGGAGCTGAAACGTAAATGTACGGATTTTGCATAATAGCTCCGTAGTCGGACAATCTATGCGAGAGGTGTAATTAGAAGCCCATGTGATACGAAAGATAGGGATAGGTTATGAGACAGAGACAGACAGAGACAGACAGAACCTATTTAATATTGTCTTTGGTAACAAATATAGGCAATGCGCAATAATATTCCAATGCGTTTAGAGATTTGTTGGCAATATGAATTAGGTGGTCTTTCATTGTAAGGCTTTGGTCCGTATATAATTAGGCCAAATAAATTAGGCAAAGCCATTGTCATCCAGATGGCTTAAATGTTCATTTAGGGCGCACAGTGTAGTGGTTAGTATGCTGGACTGTCAATCGAGAGGTTGGGGTTAAAATCCCCGCCAGGGCAGAAATGTCGCTCGAGAATTCTGTCCCGCGTGCTCATCCTAGCAAAACTCAGCTATGATGAGTACACTGGCCGTACAATGTGGGTGGGAAGATGAGACGGCGAGGGAGTGAACTGGCCACCCGCCATCAGATGCCGAGGCTAAGAAAATGAAGTCGCTAACACTTCATACCGATGCCTCAGGGTTGGACTGCTCCTCTTCTTTTTGTTCTTCTTCTTGTTCTTCTTCTTGTCCTTGTTCATCGTCTCCTGTTTTTCTTCTTCCATGGGGTGTATATCTACTGGAAAGCGGTCTTATGAAGACGTGTACTTCTCCGTGGATGGAGTGTTCTCCCTCCCATCAAGGATGAGTTGCTATTATCACAGGCATGCCAGTGTTGAAGTTGTCATTATTACTCTGTAAACAGCAAGATTTGCTTATGGTCTGATCATTAAAATATGTTTTCAGCAAATGCAGCGATTGCAGAGGTAATAGAGGTTGGTCAAAGGCTTCCGTACAGTATAATAAGAAAATGATCTGAAGTATTATTAACCAAGATTGCAGAATCGTCATTATCCAGAGATCTGTAAAGATGTTGTCAACTAAGGCGGCGGCAGTTTCAGAAGTAATTCGAAGTAGGCCGCCGTGTGTATTATATTTAGAAGATCTTAGCGACTTGGAAAATGGGAGGATCTGTTTGCATCCGGTTATCCTATTCCCTGGTGACAAACTGGAGACAGGCGCCTCGCTCTAAGATGTGACAGAGATGTATCATGCTTAAACGAATCGACGCTAAGAGTGGAAATTTCCCTTGTTCTACATCTTGCTGTCTGAGTTATATTATCATGTTACAGAGGGACCCGCTAACTGAATTGGCCTATTTCCAGATTATATTTGGCAGGAATAACAGCTGATGTATTTTTGGTTTTCATACACAGTGAGGAGGCGCACAAGCACAAGCTTTATGAGAGCTTAATACAATTGAGATGAATAAATGAACACGTTAATTTAGACAATGTCATACACTCGCACATAACCAATTTAATTTACGTGCTTACATCTTAACAGCACACTACATATAGTGCCTCTTTAAATACCTCTCAGAAGTTTTGTGTTATATGTATATGTATATATGTATCAAAGGATATTCTTACTTATATATATAAGTATATAATATAGTCACCTAAATCGCCTTTATTTGTGCTGCTTCGACCTTCATGACTCAGCAGAGTCATATCTAATACCTATGTGACAAGTGTCACGAACATTTAAAAGAGGAAACGATGTCAGTCGTTTCTTTCTTTTTTCTTCTTCAGCATCAAAGTTCTTTGTTCGTCATCGCCCAATTAGGCGGATACTGTCGTCTAGAAACGCAAGTGCCTTCCGAGTTTTATTTGCACATAGTTTTTCCACTGTTAATTTCCTGATTCATTCGTATACAGTGTAAACATATAACATTCCTGTCTCAAATTACTGCAACCTTTAAGGGTATTTTCGTTATACCTATTGATACCAAGTTCAATGCAAGTTGTTTTATAGGACTAACTGGACAATGCTTACAGCCAATAGTTTGTTTATCGTTATATTGTATTATATTTATTGTATTTAGAAATTTATAAAGCGCTTCTCACAGTAATACCCAATCAGAAGAGCTCCCAGTGCGAAGAACTCTGCGAAAAAAGAGTTATAAATGCACATAGATCTATATTGATTGATTCAACTGACATAATATATAGAGCTGTATAGATATAAGACTACAAATGTATTTCAGTGTCATCTGTTCCTGGTCACAGGCCCATTCCTTCCACTCAACAGGGATTTTCTATGTGCCCCGCCCCGTACTTCCACGATGCAACATAACAGCCGCGCCATGGATGGTCCTTCACTCAGGAATATACTGCCCCGCAACCTGAGACATGAGCTTCTTCATTCATTCTTGTCCTTTCTCCGCTTGTCTTTCGCCATTAATTTAAGACCATTCTATTTGACTGTGGTGTTGTGTTGTCAGGTCTGAAGCGCCTCTGAGTAGTTCTTTTTAAAAGATTATATATATATACATGTACGTGTGTGCAGTGGCGATTACGATTACTATTGCAATTTTAATATCATGGAAGTTTGCATTGTAAGGTTGATCAGTGATCATATCAAGATATGCAGACAAATGTTTACGCATAGTTTCTCAAGGGTTGTCGCATCTATAGGTGGAAATGCACTCTATCCATTCTCTCTGTGGCTCTCATCTGACCTTTCATTTTTATCCGGAATCGTCCTTTCTTATATACTGGCAACTTCTTACTCTATAACTCTTTCTTTCTTCTGGCTTTAGATGCCTTTTGTTTCGCTTTCTCTCTTTCTTTCTCTCTTTTGTCGGTCAATTCTCTTTAACTTCTCTTCTACATGTATGTTTTTCTAGATTTCTTCATTGGTAATTGGTAACTTCTACCGTGCGATGCTTAATTTACAAAGCATCAAGCGGTGACGCATTAAACCTATAGGCCGTAAGTAGGTCAATGCACAGACGATCAGTGCACTAAGACTGAGAAATGGATAAGCAGTTTGAAACAGGTAAGCTTTAGGTCGAGAACGAAATAACAAGAGTGACTGACTAGAGGAGCAGATAGAGGAAGAGAGTTCCAAGATCTAAATCCATCAACCGACAAAGCTCGCTCACCAAGAATCGTTATAGTCACAGATAATGACCAACGAAAGATTATCAGGTGTCGTTGTTGAATAATGATAAGCCTAGGTGATAAGAACTGATTTTAAGTGTTGTAGTTGGTCAGATTTAAATGTTGTATAGACTATGAACCCAATTTGCAATAAATGTTTTGCTGAACAGCAGACCAATGCAGAGATTTAAACACATAGGTTCATATTTTGACAACTGGCAAATGTCTTTGAGTTGGCTGGAGTTACAGCGTGTTTGATATTGTGATAGGGCCTACCAATAAGGAGCGAGTTCCAGTAATCAAGACGAGTGGAGACAAATGCATTTGCCGGAGATATTCTTGAAGACATGGGGAACATATCGCCTAATTCTTCCTAATTCTTTTTTAAACGCCAAATTCTAAATCATATACATATATATATACTTATATACTAATCTTGGTATATATGTATATATACCAAGGCTGTGGTGTACGTGTTGAACTTGAGTACTAGGCTGTGTTTTGCCTGTTTCTCGATGCCTGGGTCTTCTTTTTTGATAATGGCAACGATTTCTTCCTCTATAATCTTCCAATTAGTTCTCTCAATGTCATTACGTCTGTCTGTCTGTCTGTCTCTCCGTCTGGATCTCTGTTCTTGTCTTGCTATTGACCCTGACTCACAATGGAATTGAGAACGCGGCCGTGTGCGTGTTAAACATTCTGAATAAAGGCGAAGACAAGGGAAGTCCGTCATGGATCTAGTAACAACTGGGCGTCGCCTGCCCTGCATCCCCCACCAACGAGCCCACCCACCGCATGGATCGGCAACGTGCCCAACACCGGCAACCAACGCCCTTTACGAGTTCGACGAAGTCCATGTCCCATTCGTCATCGTATAGGAGACCTGCCCGTGGTGCACGTATACCCTACGACGCACAGATATGAAAGCCGCATAATATCCGAAATGTCCCACTGGGTCTGCGCTGAATCCATGCCCCGCAGATTTAATCGAATATAGGTCAGCGTCCCCGTAAGAACGAAGAATAGTAAATCTAACGTATACGCATATGTTGCTTTATACTGATTAATCTCAAGTCAGGTCTTATGATATTAAACAGAGTGCTATCATCTCAGAAGATCCATGAATTTAATAGCCTTGCGTTTACGTCAGAGCAGATGTAAATATAATTATGTATAATTAAAATATATGAATATATTATAATCTTACACGTGGCCCGCTTGAGACGTTGTAGGCTATCAACCGTTAGAAGTATTTTAAAATTCTCTTCAGGGCTCAGAGGGGTCTTGCCCCGAAATATCTGGTTGACGTAATACTTCGGCCTCATTCAGCTTCCTACCATCGTCCACTTCGTTCCTCCAATAGACTTGACCTCTCGGTTCGCCGTACTAGAACTGCTTTGGCTCAGTCTCGTTCCTTTGCTTCATTTGGTCCCTGTCTTTGGAATGCGCTTTCTCCTTCTGTTCTCTCTACAATTCTATCTAGCAGTCTCTCTTCTTCCTTCGCTTTTCTCAAAACCTATTTCTTTTCTCGTGGCCTTGCGCACTGGGAACACTTCTGAACGGTTCACCACCTTACTACAGGCGCTTTAAAAATGCTTAAATACAACACAAAAAGTATACTGCGTACTATGCATTTATATAACACACACATATGCGTAGTCTCTTATAATATACGAGGTCCATCTATCATTGAGGAAAACAATACTATAGTCTGTCACTGGGGGCGCCTGGTAAGCGCGAGCAGTGTGAAGTTTCGTTGGCTCATCTTTAAATCCGGATCCGGAATGGAAACAAGGATGGATGGACTGATGGATGGAGACGCAGTTGACGGTCGACCCGACTGACGGTGACGATCTGCAAACCCGTGTATAGATCGAAACAGGTTTTGCAATGCATCACGGTCAGTTGGGCGAACCATGTAGTAGAAAAGACGACGATGCAACTGCAGCAAAGATTGTGGAACACGAAACGACGTTGACAGAAGAAGAAGAACTGCATCAACCTCTGGAAGATGAAAATAAAGAAATTAAAAGAAGAAAGGAAAAGGAACATGATCTAGAAGAGGAAATTACAGGAAACAGCACAACAACAACAACAACAACAGCAACAACCGCTGGAACAAGAAACTAAAAAAATAAAAGGGTGGGAGGCATCAACCGTTGGTCATAATGTCATTGGATTATAATGTCATTGGATTATAATGTTATTGGATTATAATGTCATTGGAGCCATGTAGAAGGAAAGACGCCGAAACTAAATAAAAGACTGTGGAACAAGAAACGACGTAGAAGGAAGAAAAATAACAACAAACTCTAGAACAAGAAAATAAAAACATAAATTGAAAGAAATGAACAAGATATAGAAACGGAAATTACAATAAACAGCACAAGAATGGCAGACCTATCAAAAGCGGTCACATCTTTGCTTAAATTGTTTGACGTAAATAAAGATTTCTTATAAGTAGAAAATGCTGACATTTTAAATTAAAAAGATCTTAAAGAAAATAAAACAGATAACAAAATTGGTTAGAAAAGAAATAAAATAAGACAGAAGATATCAAATATAAAAACCAAAAATTCAACGAAAACAAAAATCCAGATAAATAGGCTTGCGTAGAATATAGGCCTATCGTTGCA
Source organism: Aporrectodea caliginosa (assembly GCA_020284085.1). NCBI lineage: Eukaryota > Metazoa > Annelida > Clitellata > Crassiclitellata > Lumbricidae > Aporrectodea > Aporrectodea caliginosa. Next base: position 951,370 of record JACEVL010000127.1, on the reverse strand, counting down.
GGATTACAGCAGCTGTAGTCTATTCTTTGTCGACAAGGTCCAGTTTGCATAGGGAAGAAATTTTCACCCTAACTCTATACATACATAAAGGAGAAATATGGGAGTGATAACAGAATCAACAAATCACTATATATAGTTCCGGTGAAGTTATTAAGTGTGCCTATCAACATGTTTTTCTCAATTTACAATCTTTCTGTTTCATCAGCTTTGCTATCCGAATGCTGAGCTGCTTTGTGAAAATAATGACAGTCAGCCTGTGCTTACTTCGAAGACCTCCTGCTCGATCTATCCATAAACGTATACTTTGCAGTGCGAAATAAGCCAAAGCATTGACGAAATGAACCAGCTTGTCTGAACGTGAGCAGTATACTGGAAATTCGTCCAATCGTTTTATCCGATTTTCTATTTAATCCGGCAACGAATCTGTATTCATGTAGCGCGAGATCCTGAAGAATAGCCGTGTAATGCAGAGCACGGCAGCGGTGGCTTTGATCGAAGCCGAGGAAAGTCACTCCCTTAGCGGAGCAGTTTCGTCCGCTGCGGGAGTAACTCGGTTAAGGAGGACGTGGAAGCGGATCACAGAGGAAGAAGCAACAGAAATTGAGGGACGAGAGCAGGAAACAAGGTCGAACAGCAGAAGACGACACCCTGCTCGTCCTCCGTGCATTCAGCAGTTGAATCAACAAGTAGCAATTGCACACGGTTGGTCGACATACGTAACACTACTCATTTAAGCACATTATCTAGGCCTTACAGTATATATAATTATCAATTTATCTTTCGATCTATTTACTATAAGCTTAATTTTATATGTTCATTTGCATTGACTTACATTTCAACAGAACCGTTTCTTGTTCACTCTTAATCTTAACCTTAATCTTATTGTACTGAATTTTTACCTTCTTTTACTTTGTCTTCTTTCTGTAATTCTTCTTCTTTTTCTTCATCGTCATCTTCTTCTCTTCTCTTGTTCTTTTTTGTTTAGCACATTATCTGGGCCTTATTCTTCTTTTTCTTCGTTATCTTTTTCTTCTCCCCTATTACTTTTTTTTTCATGTTTCTCTTCTTATTTTTGTTCTTCATTTGGTTTGTTTTCCCGAACAAACCAAGGACGAAAGCGTTATACTATCGTACTATAGACCTACGTGATGATTGCGATGTATTAAACTCCCCTTAGGCAATCTAGCATGAAAAGTTACATCAAATCATCCGCGTGCCTGCCAGCCTGACATAAGTCTGGGTTCTTTGAAGCAAATCAGCTTATCAGCTTTCTAGTAATTTCTTTCACCTTTTCTTCTAGTCCAGAGAGACCAGATTTCAGGGATCATGAATCGGAGAGTAGCGATGATACATTGAGGCTGTGCCGTTCCTTGACATTTCTTGAGAACGGACTAACTGTAATGTGCCAGAGGCAACGAAGTGTGGCTGATGCTGGCCAGTTACATCACCAATCCTGTCGTTATGATGGATTCACCGCCGCTGGTCAGGACGCATCGCAATCCAGTTCTGTCTTTATGAAGACAACGCTCACTGTGATCCTTGGGGCCGAATCAATCAAAACACTTGAGCGTGTACAAAGCAGAAGGGAGAAAAGCAATTGCAACATCTGGTGAGAGAGAGAGAGAGAGAGAGAGAGAGAGAGAGAGAGAGAGAGAGAGAGAGAGAGACAGACAGACAGACAGACAGACAGACAGACAGGCAGACAGACAGACAGACAGACATACAGGAAGACAGACTGAGACATAGACAGAGACAGAGAGAGCCAGGAAAGGAGAAAGGCAGATATGAAAGCAGAGAAATGACAAGTCTGGAACGGAGCCAATGATGGAGAAGACACCGAGACAGGAAAACATCGAGACACATAAAAAATAAAGAGAGGGAGACGGAGGTTGAGACAAATACACAGTCACAGATTCAGAACCACAGATACAACTGCAGACGTGGTGACAGAGAAAAGAAGCAGAAAGACTTAAGGGAACACTATAGAATAATGGGATTAAGGGCAAAGGTCTATAAGAAGCTCAACGTGGCTATTTGGCCTGGATCTCTCACAGAGAAGATACTTCAGACTTTTGAAGAAATATTGTAACACATTTATTATTAATATTTATTTTCCCTTATGTGTTGTAATGATTCATTATCGCGAATTATTAGGCTTTTACAGGGTATGCATGCAATGACATTGGGGCCTCGTATTTGCAGTGATTCGGGCATCTCTGAATGCATCAATTAATGGTAGAAATTGAGAGCGCTACTGGGAAAATGCAGGAAGAGGAGGAGGAAGAGAAAAGGGAGGAAAGAAAAACGAGAAAGCAGAGGAGGAAGTCATCCATAAAACAAACGGAAAGACGTTAAGATGCAGTGAAACAGAAAGAAAAGAATGAAGAATGAATGCGAGGAGGAGGAGGTGGAGGAGGAGGAGGAGGAGGAGGAGGTGAAGAAGGAGGAGGAGAATGCGCGTAGGCGTTGAACAACGGACGCTGTCAACATGTCTTCAGCAAAGTGAACAAAGGCAGGGAAAAATAAAGGAAGATTGTGTGTCTTTATATGTGTGTATGTATGTATGTATGTATGCATGCATGCAGGTATGTATGTATGACATTGTATGTATGTATGTATGTATGTATGTATGTATGTATGTATGTATGTATGTATGTATGTATGTATGTATGTATGTATGTATGTATGTATGTATGTATGTATGTATGTATGTATGTATGTATGTATGTATGTATGTATGTATGTATGTATGTATGTATGTATGTATGTATGTATGTATGTATGTATGTATGTATGTATGTATGTATGTATGTATGTATGTATGCAGTGCCGGCGCTAGGGTACTGGAGGCCCCCAAAGCCTTACTTGAGGCCCCCTCCCAATAACTACAAAAATACACTGCAAACGGGATTGATCGAACGTCCATTCTCTTTGTCTCTGTAAACCCAGATCTTTCACTAACAACAGAAGCAGCTAAATCAACAAAGTACATGTACATGTAGGCATCAATAGGCCTAGGTCGATACTGGAGCTCATGTCTCAGGAAAGCTGTTTTCGTCTCGCCTTCTTTTCTGCTAATCGTTCCAATAGCTCGTCATAGTTGAGCTTTCGGGCAGTTTCACTTTCAATTGAGATCATTGCCAAGGATGATAACCTGCTGGTGAGCATGGTGGAACGATTAACTGTTTTAATTAGCTTCAGTGTGCTGAAACTGCTCTCAGCACTGGCCACTGTTACTGGGGTGGTCAGAAGAATCCTCAGTGCAATTGACAGATTGGGATTATAAAAGTCATGAAGTTCATTCACATAAATGAACTGTAGAATGTCTCGTGCTGTTGTTAGCTGTTTTGTTGCAGTCTTTCGTTGAGACAATCAGCCTGATTGTCTCGACGAAAGACTGCAACAAAACGTGAAATCTCCGTTAGAAGTTCATTTGTTTCTATGTCTCCCATCTTCTCAAAGAGATAAAGACAATGTTTTTGCAGTTGATTGGTGTCGTGTATTTTAACGAGGGTGTCACGACACAGAAATCCAAAAATACTGTTCCAATCCTTGATCTGCTGGAACCGTGACTGAACTGAAACCATCGCCTGATCCAGAAGTTTGTAGAAGAAATCTGTCTTAAATCGCTGCTCGGATGTAGCCTAAGTCTATTCATTTCATCTGCACATTCGTAGTCAAACTGAGATTTTCTGCGTCGGTTTCTCATTTCAGGGAAAGTGGTGCTCACCTCCATTTCTTCTGCAATTTCCTGTGCACTTGTAATAGCAGATTCAAATCCAGGTTCACGATACCTCTGTAGGAAGTCTTCATTGGCTTCTAGTTCTAGTTCACGTTCCAGCGTATCGATTCCATTGTCTATTTTGCTTAGATATAGCCTATAATCCGGTGCTTGGGTTTCAGAAACAAACGGTCACAAATAGGCTTAATGATCAGCTAAATTTGGAGGCCCCTAACAAACTGAAGGTCCCCCCCAACTCACAAATAGGCTTAATGATCAGTTAAATTTGGAGGCCCCTAACAAACTGAAGGCCCCACGTCACAAATAGGCTTAATGATCAGCTAAATTTGGAGGCCCCTAACAAACTGAAGGCCCACGTCACAAATAGGCTTAATGATCAGTTAAATTTGGAGGCCCCTAACAAACTGGAGGCCCCAACTCACAAATAGGCTTAATGATCAGTTAAATTTGGAGGCCCCTAACAAACTGAAGGCCCCACGTCACAAATAGGCTTAATGATCAGCTAAATTTGGAGGCCCCTAACAAACTGGAGGCCCCCGACCGGGGGGTTCGGGGGGCCCTAGCTTTGGCACTGTATGTATGTATGTATGTTATGTATGTATGTATGTATGTATGTATGTATGTATGTATGTATGTATGTATGTATGTATGTATGTATGTATGTATGCATGCATGTATGTATGTATGTCTGTATGTGTGTATGTATACATGTGGGTATAATAATAATAATTATTATTAATTAAATTTGTAACGCGCTCAGGGTCACACCGAAATGTGAATCTGAGACCCGGATAGTCAGCCGCCAGAGGAAGATGCAGTTAGGTATCCATGTGCTTGAAAGCCAGGGAGAAATGGTGAGTTTTGAGTCGCTTTTTCAAGGAAGGAAGGAAGGGAATTTGAGCTACGAAGAGAGAGCGGAAGCCGATACCATTCCCTGGAGCAGAGGCAAGGGATGCACGCGAGCCCATACATGTAACTATGCATATACGTATGTTTGTATGTATGCATGTAGGCCTACGTGCGCATACATGTAGTACGTGTGTATGTATGTGTGTATGTGTGTATGTAGGACTATGTATGTATTGTGTGAACGTATGTGCAATATGTGTATATGTATATGCTTGCGCATATTAATATGTATATAATATAGGCATGTTTGGACGTCTTCCGCTGTGTTGTCTATCGATCGGTCTTCGTCTATAGTGTTGATTCGAGTAGAGACAGACAGTCTTTTATTTCTTTGGGCAATGTTAATGAAGTGAGCCAATCAGTGACAGCTGCTGCACTTCAGAGTTCGACATGAAACTCGTTACACGCACGAATCTATCAATGACATTGCAGTAACCTGAGCTATAAACAACTGACTATAGACTATGGCTACAAAATCATTTCTCAGCAATGCATATGCGAACGACTTATGAATGTATAAATGGATGGATGCATGTCCGCAAATATGTATGTATAAACACGTACATATGCATACATAATTATATACTCTTTCCAACCACGTCAGCAGACAAGACTGGACATACCAATGAGTCATCGCCAACGTCGCACGCCTGTGGAACCCAATGTCACGCATTCGTGTGTAGACTACCTCTAAAGCAGGGATGTCAAAACTCTGACCCGCCGACGATGTTTTTCTGGCCGGCGGAGACTTGCCTAAGGACTACACAACCTGTCAGCGTCGTGCTTTCTCAGTTGTAGCGCCTTTCATCTGGAATGGTCTCCCGTTGCCCGTTGGAGATACGCCTGTTACCTAGGGATAATTCATCTACGTTCTATCGAGTATCGACTCTTTAAGACTTATTTATATCACCGTCGTTGGACTGCATGGGAGCGCCTCTGAGTAGGCTTCTTGAAGGAGCGCTATATAAATTCCTGAAATGAATTAAATGAATTTGAGAATAAAAGTTGAAATTTGTCAGTTTTCACTGCGTATGAAGCAAAATCAAATTGCTGGCCAGCAACAAGCCAGTCAATACTAATTCCTCACTCCGCTATAGAGGTTTTTGATAGTGAAGATCAAAATTAAGACTGTTTGCATGCTAAAAAATGCACCATCTAATTTTTTTGCCCCTCCCAGACCCCTACCCCATTATTCTCTTGCTGGAAATATTGCCACCGACCCGTCACTAAAAAGCTTTGACACTCCTGCAGTATGAGATATTTCGCTGTTGTGCAACTACTTCATCGCCTCAATACAGCAACAGCCAAAATTAATTCACACATTATGCCCACAATGGATCCTGAGTGGCCGAGTGGGTTGGTAGCCTGCTCGTCACGCCGGCGCCCCGGGTTCGCTTCCCGGTCGGGTCGGTTTATCAGAGATTAATTTCTCGGATCTTTACTGCGGGTGGCTCGGTCGCATTATAAACGTGGAGTACAATACAACACACAATACAACACATCACAATACAACTGGGGCGCGGTGGTTTAGGGGTATGTTCGGTGCCTTGCAGCTGGAGGGTTGCGGGTTCGAATCCACCTCAAAGTCGCCGCGTAGGGACCCTGGGCAAGTCCTTCACTCGCAATTGCTCATGCGCTTCGGCGTGAAACTCCGATTCAGCGTTCGCGCAGTAGTCGGGAGCGCCTCTGAATGGGAAATCTGGTAGGGGCGCTATAACAAGTGTTCAAATACAAAACAAATACAATACAATGCATAAGAGTATAATTATGTAGGAACATGAATTATAAAAATGCGTGCTGCGTTTGCCATTCTTTGTAGCAAAAACGGTGCTGAGTACATCTAATAATAATGCAGTCCTTGCCAGTGGCGTAACGAGGGGGTGGGGGCGGCCGCCCCGGGCGCAGGACAGGGGGGCGCAAAATTAGGCTTCTGACAATTTTTTTGTGAAACAAATCAGGCACGAATAGTAAAAAGTAAAAAGTAAAAAAAGTAACTATTATATATGAGTGTTGCACGGGGCGCGGGCGCTGGGGGGCGCAAAATGAGAGGCTTCTGACAATTTTCTTTTGGAAAAAAAGACGGGAAAGCAAAAAAAGTCATCAGAAATTTTCGCGGAGCTAAGAAAGAACATTTTCAGGAAATTCTTGCCCCCGGGCGCACGAACCCCTAGTTACGCCACTGGTCCTTGCTCCAAATCAAATTGCTTTCGGCGCCTGCTCTTTATTTTTATCTACTAATGTACTTTTTTATTTTGTCACAATACGGGCTCAAGGCCAGAAAATCTGAATCAGAGATGCCAGACAAGTTACACGGAATCCACTCAATAGGAGCGAACCTGCAACCGTTAGATCACGGATCTAGCGCGTTACCGAACTGAACGTCATGCCTCATAGTAGACCACCGAGCAGAATGTGTCACCGTTAGAGTGAAGTAGTTCGTGTCTAGAGCTGTTGAACTGACTGACTACGTAAAAGTTAGTTTAGATTGTTTAACAAGCAAAAATCATCCGAAATATATTAATCTAAGAAGGTGCTTGTGGTTAGCGGATCAGTTATCTTAAATCAAAATCATTCTTTTACATTGTTAGCCTATGTGTTACCATTCTTTCTGGGTATCTTCCTACAGCCTTCTCCCTACTCAAAACCTTTTTCTTCTCTAGGGGTTCTCGCACTGGGAGCCCTACTGAATGGCCACTGCTGTGAGCGGCGCTATATAAATTAACAAATACAATACAATCATAGGCGCAACCACCCTATGGGACCCGTGGGACGCGTCCCCCCAACTTTCGAACAGCTTGGGATCGTCCCCCCCCCCAACTTTTGAAAATTGTGAGGCAAACAAGAGCCCAAAATGCACTCCATTTGGTATCAAATGCTCAAAATTGCGTCGGTAGACCCCGATAGCGAACTTACGACACTCCCCAAACCCTCTATAGTCGTTAGGAGCTTCTTGCCTTCCGTGATCTCTCCCCTCTGTACCATTAATGCCAGTAGCGCCTATAGTACAAGGCCTTGGACCTACTGATTTTGTCATAGCCATTTCTAGCCTTAAACCTAAATACAGTGAAACCCGTCTCACTAAATATGCCGACGATAGCTACTTGCTGGTCCCTGCTTTCTGCATTGACAGCACTCTTTCTGAACTTGACCATATCTCTAAGTGGGCATCCATTAGGAATCTTAAATTAAACCATGCTAAGACCAGAGAAATGGTTGTCAAACGATAGAGGTCCAAACCTATTGCCCCTTCCTCCTCTCATCCCTGACATCGAGAGGGTCCAGGAGATGGTTATTTTGGGTGTCACCATCTCTGATGGGATTGGCTTTGGAGCACACATGCACAAAATATGCTGCAAAGCCCGAAAATCCATGTTCGGCTACGTGTTTTGGTCGCCCACGGTCACCGCGGTCAACGTTTCTTTGACGTTGTTAGGGCTACTAGTACCCTCGCACGGCTACTTTATGGGCACCCCGACAATTGCGCGCAGGACAATTGCGCGCCGACAATTGCGCGCCGACAATTGCGCGCGGCCAAAAAAAAACCGACAATTGCGCGCACCGACAATTGCGCGCACCGTGTAGTATTAAAGGTACTAAAAGAACTATATGCTAATATAAATAATTTGAATATGGTTATTTTATTTCATTCCAGTTATTTTGGATATTTATCCTTCAAGGCGCCGAGCTTACCAATTAGCCTCCCTCCCCCCGTTACTGACCCTAAATGTCGAAACCTACAATTAACATAAAAGTGCCTAAATTGTAGATAGAAACGAAGTAATTGTCCTCCAAAAACAGAGCTCTCCGCATTATTGTCAACCAAGCTCGGCACTCTTCTACTCATCTTCCAGAGCTCTCCGCATTATTGTCAACCAAGCTCGGCACTCTTCTACTCATCTTCCTACGGACCTAGCATTCCAAGACACACACATCTTAAAACTTGAGCAAATAACCTTTCAGCAAACCAGTGAATTTATGCACAAATATACAAATAATCAACTGCCTTCATCATTTAACAATTACTTCAAATCTACGTCTCAATCTAATCCCTATCCTGTACGTTCTTCAGCCAATTACAGACCCATATACTCTCGCACTAATACCCGTAGGTTCTCAATTAATAGTGCTGGCCCTAAAATCTGGGACAGTATCCCCAACGACATACGGTACCTAACTAGTTTTCACCTATTCAAACGTAGATTGCGTGCCTTTTTGATTGCCAATGGTATGTTCTAATAATATTGTGCGTGCTAGTTAACTAGTTAAGATTTGTTAAGGATTAAAAAAGCAGAATTAACAAATTATTCGGGCTGCCACTCGAGTACAACAATGATGTAAGGGTGACCCTACTAGGCCTAGTCGGGACTTGTTCCCTTTAGGGTTCTCTACCCCCGTTGCTTTCCTACTATCATACTGTAATTATGATGATTGTATGCTTTGCTTCTGTTGGAAACAATAAAATTTATGGTTAACTGATTGTGAATATTTATTTAACCAGCACGCTAAACACTGGTTGCTTATTTGCGCAGTGCATACTAAGATTACTATACCCGAATTTGCAAAACTAACGTCCTAGTAGTATAAAAGTTTTGGATATCGACAACCAGAGGCTTCGAAGTCGAAATACATGAAACTTAACCGACGCCTGATGGCGCTGACTCCTACCTATCGCACAGTTCCGTTGATTGATTATCTACGCGGAATCGCAAACAATCTTTCCATTTGAACAGTAGAACAGTTTTCTATAGTCAAACAATCTTTCCATTTGAACAGTAGAACAGTTTTCTATAGTTGCCTCACTAACAGTAGCTGAATAGCTGAAACTCTTTCGACATTAATTTTTAAGGTTTTAAATAGTTTAAGAGCTTTAGAAAAGCAAATGAAAATCATTCGAAATAAATTTGAATTGTTCCATTTTTTGCGCGCAATTGTCGGCGCGCAATTGTCGGCGCGCAATTGTCCTGCGCGCAATTGTCGGGTCACCTACTTTATGCCTCCTCTGTTTGGTGGGGATTTGCCACTGTAGGGGAACGCAAACGCCTTAACGGTATTCTGAGAAAATTGACCCGTTCAGGCTTCCTCCCTGCCGATTTTCCTAGTTTTTGACAAACACTGTGTTAGAGCTTATTCTACTCTTTTCCGTTCAATTCTCTTAAACCCTTGTCACGTCCAGTTTATTCATTTAATAAAGTCACATTTTCACAGATCTAGATGGTTTAAGTACTTTTATATCGAAATCATCGGTGAAAAATTTGAGCTAAATTAAAGCCCAAAATGTACTCCATTTGGCATCATATGCTCAAAATTGCGTCGGCTTTCTAGTAGGTCCCCCAACTTCTGGACCGTGGTTGCGCCCCTGAATACAATACAATACAATATAGCATACGTCTATTTTTTTATAGGAGCCTATAGTTCAGTGCGCCGTCTTTTTATAATCTTCTGTCGAACTGACAGGCTCTGCAAAAGCCAGAGGGGTGTTGATCGAGGCCTTGTGCACCATGGTGTTGCTATGGCAATGCTACATAATTCAACAGATTATAACAGCTTGTCAACGTCGCAAGCACATTGACATTACCTGCTTTATTAATAACAAAAACTCATTTTTTGTCTCTTTTCAGATTCATCATCGACATTATAAATGAGGCTGAAACTATGATTTGTTGCGTTAGACTGCACTGCGGCGTTGACACAGTTCTAGATCTATAGACAGAACTTTCCTCAAAACGCTGGACACTGGATGGTATGAATCACCTTGACATATAGACAACCAGATGTCAATGTTGCTGTTCTAGCCATCAGAAATTATTGAGGCTTCTGCAAGATTTATGTCTATCGTTTGCGTTTAGCGGCGCGAACGAGTGCGAGTACCACAGGTGGACATCCGCGATTGCTGTGACGCGGGGGAAGTAATCTGCTGCGAATCCCTTCAAGTACAGAGGAGTGGAGCAGTCTTTCTCCTGGCTGAAATACGACGACACAGTCATATCGAAGTTCGCCTACAGCTTGTCGCACACCCGCGCGTCGCATCTCTTAGACCTAGGAAGGCCACGACGGAGAATTAGCTGGAAATAGACGGAGCAGGAGAATATTTAGGAGGACTAGAATTAGGATATACAAAAATAAGACAATTTGGTTGACTTTGAGAAGAAGGAAGAAGAAGCAACGACTTCAGGCAGGTAAGAATAAAATCAAGAAGAAGTGGATGAAGTAGAGAAGAGTTTGGCGCATCGAAGGAAGAGCGATAATCTTCCTAAACGGTAAAATTTTAATAGATAAGAAAAGACTGTCTGCGTGAGCAAAAAGTGGACAGCTGGAAGAGGAAAGAAAAAGAAAAAGAGCTGAGGAGGTGACTTCACGTATGTCGTCTGAATTTGTTTCAAAGTGAATGAGACAGTTCTAGTAGTGTCACTGGTCCACAGCGTCACTGTCACGCGCTATTGTACTTGGAGTAAAAACTACCGTGACGAAAATCAAGTACCTACACTATACTGCACATAGTGTTACGCACTAACTGCAGTCTGCTGCTCCTGCTGCTGAAACCATAGCAACTGAGCCTGCTACGATGTATCCAGACGAGATGCTTGATGAGACGGTGAGTCCTGTGGACGAGGACTTGGAGCAGACGGTAGCTGTGAGTTGTCTTGGCAACGTAAGCGCTGGTATAATAGCAGACGGTAACTCATCTCAACTGATCATGAAGATAGAGGTGAATCGCCTGGCCGAACTGGCGTATGGATACATCTCCCCGGTCGTCGTTCTCATGACGATCGTCACCAACACACTCGTCTGCATCGTCCTCCTTCAGAAGCACATGCGCAGTCCGACGAATCTCCTGCTCGTTGCCATGGCGATCTCCGACATGTTCACCGGTCTGTTTCCGGTCCCCATCTTCTTCTACTTCTACACGCTCGGCAACTTCCGCGACTACGTTCCGTACGCCTGGTGCTACGTCCACCCGACGCTGACCATCCACCTGCCGACCGTCTGCCACACGGCGTCCATCTGGCTAACGGTGGCACTGTCCATCCAGCGCTACCTGTGCGTCTGCCACTCCATGCAGGCCAAGACCCTCTGCACCATCCGGAACATCATCCGAGTGATCGCTGCGCTGTACACGGCCGCCCTCGTCTCTCAGATGAGCCGCTTCTTCGAGTACAGATACACCCCGGTGGAACTGACGTCCCTTGTCGGGGAGGGCACGGTCGTCGGATGCTCGAGACATCTGATCAAGTTCTTCGAGGATAACATCGAGGTCGTCTACGGGTCCTACTGGTGGTTCCGCGTCGTCTTCATCCACCTCGTTCCCTGCACGTCGCTCGTCATCATCAACGGGCTGCTGTTCCATACCATGCGCAAGGCACAGGCCCGTCGGGACATGTTGCTGCGGCAGAACCGCAGAAGCGAGTGCCGACGCCTCGCCGAGAGCAACATGGCCACGTTGATGCTGTTGGCCGTCATCAGCGTGTTCCTTCTCGTCGAGTTTCCGTTGGCCATTCTCTTGATCACGCTGATCTACGAAAACACGTTTCAGTGCTTGGTGATGGCGAAGGAGAAACGTGAGGTGGCCACCCTCATCATCAACCTCATCATCCTACTCAGCTACCCGGTCAACTTCTTCATCTACTGCGGCATGAGCAGGCAGTTCCGAGAGACCTTCATGAGTCTCTTCTCCACCTCGCACTACAAGCGACAGACCAGCACTTCCGCTGCATGGCAGACGATGGAGCTACAGTCGAAGACGCTCCAAACGAATCACTGACCGCGTTCAGTTGTGGCGTGGCGCAATACAAATGCCCGCATTGTTTCCTGTATATTGTGTACATTACTGAATTGACGTGTTTTTTGTCTGACAATACTGCGCACTCACAGTGGCCAATTACAGACAATGAAGCTACTACTGAGACACTCTGAATGGCTGCTCTGATCTTGGTCTTATACACTATTGTGCCTGAGATCGTATATATACCACACTGGTGCGTCTACTGTGAGCGTAAACAGAAACTTCAAAATCTTACTCGTGCATATAAAAAAGTTGTGCGGATCAGGTGATATTTCCTTAAGAAGCTGGTTCAACAAAACTGACACTTTCCGTCTCCCGATAAAGACTTTGTCGGATTAAAACTTTGCGATATGGACAAGAGACTCTGCGATTTCATTTGGAAAGTCAGCTTTCGATTCAGTGAAGCATTAGGCACAGAATCAGAACAAGTCGAGGATTTTCTGGATTTTAGCACTAGAAAATTAACTAGACATAGAGGAAAAGGCGTTCGGAAGACATCTTATTAATCCAAACACGATTTACTTATCGTTTCTGCATGACGCGGCAATAGTAGTTTATATGAAGCTGCTAACAATGGTTTCGGTAAAAGGATAACTGGACTTCATTTTAAAAAGGAAGACTGGACTTCATTTTAATTACATGTGTTTATCATTCAAGAGACGCCATTGCAAATGATACCTAATAGAGTAGATGTGCTTGTGCGTATATTTATTAGCAAAGTGGTGTACAAATTAAATTCTTATTGGTGTAAAAAATGATGTTCCACTTGTGTTGTTGTTTAAAGTTATTGCAAAGATTATGATTACCAACGAGTTACTTTGATTAAAATATTATAGTCGTAATATCGAAATTTCTTACGATCCAAAAAAATTAAAATTGCTAAAATAAGATTATTACAGACGCTCAGTCAAAACAAAGTCATTATAGGCAGGTAAGGTCAGATTCGGTTCAAGGTCAAGATCCAAGCGTCAAGCAGGCGGACAGATGATTATCGATGGAGTACGTGGGCTAGCTAGACACGCCAATCATCGTCGATATGACGGCGTCGTTAAATAAACGAATTTAAGTAAGGGCTAGCTAGTCGAAGTCACACAAATAGCCCAGTCACGCAGATAGGACAAGACACGCAGCGGGCTGGTTATGCAGAGTCATTACTGCTAAAGGTACTTTATGAATGCCCAGATACAATACAATACAATGGCTAGGCCAATTAACACATACAGCCCAAGTCAGGCAGATAATCCGAGTCACGCTGCAGTTGGTTATATAGTCCAATCGAGTCAGGCAGTGGGCTGGCTAGACCAAGTCACGCTGATAGTTCAGGTCACGCAGATATCCAAGAAGTAACGTTATAGCAGATGCCGCCCGAGTAACGCTGCTTCTAGGCGGGGGACATCATACCGTCTCAGGAGTCTGGACAGTAGTTAAACAGACCAACGGCATAAAACGAAAGCAACGATGGAAACAAGGAAGGCAGAACTCGGGTGGAGCCAGTGTTATTTCTATTAACTGTAACTTTAACTGAAATAGCAAAATAACTGAAAAATGTCTTGCAGTTAACTGTAACTGAAACTGAAAAATACTGAATAACTGAAACTGTAATAGTAACTGAAAACGAAAACTGTATAACTGAAAAATAACAAAAGTTAACTGAAAAATAAAACATGAGTGTTTTTCTTACTTACTTTTTGAATGGTAATCCTACTCTAGTCTACGGTCAGTTTTCTATACGCATTTCACTTCTAGTTTATTTTCAGTTTTCTATGCAAGTTTCACTGGTTCCTTTTCAGTCTTCTATGCTAGTTTCACTTCTTGGTACTTTTCAGTTTTCTATGTTCGTTTCACTTCTGGCTCCTTTTCCTTTTGTTGTGTTGTCGTTGGTGCTAAACCGTAAATTCGTAAAACAATCCACGATTACGAGAATAATATTTGAGCCAAGTAGTGGTCGAAAAGTAGAAAGTGTCGTGTGGGAACATTTTGTTTACGAAGCCGCAGACGACAAAAGTCGATGTTGTGTTCACACTGTTGCTGGCAAGGATGTTGAAAACCACGAGTGTGGCACGCTAATTGTCGAAACAGAGCAAGTGTTAATCTAGAACGTCGTGTTTTCCTTAAAGTAAACTGACAATACGTTAAATCGCATTGATTTGCTGCGTAAATATTTCTGGTAACTGTTCAGAATAGGCCTACTTGTGGTCAGTATGTCATTAGTCATGTTCTTGTGAAAAATAACTGATGCTATAACTGAAAAATAAAGAGAAATAACTTAAACTGTAACTGAAAAATAAAAAAAATAACTGAAACTGAAAACTGATTTCAGTTAACTGTAACTATAACTTTAACTGAAAAATCATAAATTATATAACTATAACTGTAACTGTAACTGAAAACCATAACTGAAATAACACTGGGTGGAGCAACAATGGAAAGATGGAGGGCAGCCTTTGAAAAAGCATCGATGGAAGCACGGAAGGGACAGACACGCGAAGCGGTAGGTAGGTCTACCGACGGAGAAGCAGAGATCCAGCGACGAGAAGAAGTCACGGATACAGAAGACGCGGCGGTGCTGACGTGTTTTGAACTAATGCTGCAGTATGTGATACTGTTTAACTTCATAATAAAGACTTTTTATTGATACAGTCTGGGTGTGCCATTCCGTATGACTTGAAGCAGACCGATGAAGCTTTATTTACGTCATAGAAAATTAGGCAAATCTACGTCAAAGAGCATTAGGCAATCATGGCTTCCCTGCAGTGATTGTCCATTGCTGTTGCTGCTTTTACTGTTGTTTGATGTTGTTGCTGTTGTTGTCGCTGCTGATTCACTTGTTGCGGGTTTTGCTTTTTACTGTTATTCCTTCTGCAATTGCTTTGTTTTCATTTTCTCCAGGTAGTTCCACCATCCCTCAGGGATTACAAAGTTATGGACAACATTCTATCTGGAATGGATAGTCTCCATTTAAAATATTAGTAGTAATAGTAATATTAGGTAAAATATTAGTAGTAAGAGTAATATTAGGCTAATAGTAATTATTGTTATTATTATCAATAGTATTATTATTATAATAAAAACAATGATCATAATAGTTAGGCCTACTATTAGTATTTATATTGCTATTATTATTAATCTTATTATTATTATTATTATTATTATTATTATTGTTATTGTTATTGATATTATTATTATTATTATTATTGTTGTTATTATTATTATTATTATTATTACTACTACTATTAGCCGACTGTTTTCATTATTATAATGTTGTCATCATTATCATCCTCAATAAGTTGTATTTTATTATTATTTTATCACCATATATCACCATTAATAATTGCATAAATATTTTATAATCATCAGTTTCATCGTTGTTGCTGTTATCACGCTGTTTTTGTATGGTTGCTATTTTTTTCGTTTAGTTGTCTTTCCTTTAGTTTTTTAGTTTGATTTATTTCCTGTTTTGCAAGAAAACACTCGGTAACTGCCTGTGATACTTCAGAAGGCACCATCCCACTGCATCCACTAAATGACTGTGCCATGAACCTCTGTACTCATGTAGATATATATTAGGCTGATATATGGGAATCAATGACAGTCGTCGTATAGAGCGGCCACTGCAGATAAGTCACCCGAAGCCGCGATCCCACCCCCACCAGCGGGGGTCAGCATTCGCTGTCTGTTTCCCTTTCCGATGCAGCGGTGTTGGATTATAACAGATCCTTTGGCAATGCATCGGAAATGTCTTCTGAGACGAACTAAAGATGTCTTCTGTCAGTGGTTGCGTCTTTTCTCAGCATGAACTCATCTGGTCGGACGGCGCCGGCTGAGAATGATAAACAACGGAAGAAGAACCACTGGCTGCTACTGCTGCTGCTGCTGCTGCTGGTGGTGGTGGTCATGCTGCGTTTGATGCTGGTCATGCTGTTCATGCTCCGAATGTCACGATCCTCGCTTAACCCAACTGTCACTCTGATGAATGAAAGTCTTCTGATTAGTTTTAGCAGGGTAGTGATATTAATTCATGCTGCGTGAAACGTTATATTCTCCCGTTGAAGGCGCTCCCTTTCAAATGAAATCTTATTCAGATTACTTTAGTTATGAAATTTTTCTCATTATTTAGTAAAAAAATACATTTAGTTTTGTTATTGTTGTTGCTTTATACTCTGCTGGTTCTTCATTCAAACCGTTATATGGTCGTCAGCTTTCATCTCGACACAGGATAGAAGCTAATTGAAAAAATTCGGCAGGATAGAGTCGCGTTCACTTCTTAATCACGAAATTTGATTTCTCATTATCTCAACAATCGCTTCTTTGCCTCCTCAGAAAATATTTCCCTATAGCATTTACCTCAGTAACATCATCACTGAAGAGACTATATATATACTGTAGAACAGTCTTTCATAGCGTAGGCGCAACCACGCTGCAGATGTCTGAGGATATACCGAAGAGGGAATGAGCAGACAGGAGAGGAATATGTAGTCTTGCATACACTTAGATCTGTTTACACGTGCACACACAGTCAAGTAGTGAAGAAGTAGAACAGTTTCGTCGTGTAGTAGGCTACTCGTGCAGTCAGATATTTATTAAATCTCGACAGACCTCCGTCTCGTACACACGACAGTAACGGCTTCTTCTGGGAGTTACGTATCACTGCTGCAGTCTAGAGCACAAGTAATCACGGTTACGTAATATTGCAGTCAAGTATTCAGATAGACTGATTATTACTTGTTTTTGCTCCGATGTAAGGAATTGTTTGTGGTTGAAGAAGAGTAGAACTACTCGTTGTGAAAATTAGACATAGCTTATTATAAATTAGAGTCTGATTAGACTCTGTTTAAACCAGTTTAAATCTTATTCAAAATTCTAAGGAAGCCAATGCAGCTGCCCGAATAGGGTTAAGGAGTTTTTGTAAGAGAAGATGTGCACAGCATCACGTGAGCCAGGGCTCAGGGCTTTTGATGCGTTGAAGTCTGTTGACTTCAAGATCTGAGATTCATGCAAACCGCGTTTAGAGTTCGGACAATCGAGGCGAGAACAGACAAGAGAGCAGGGTGCGTGACATTTCCGTGGTAAGAGCAGACCTCCTGTGACGCATTACCCTGACATTATAGAAACAAGGTCTACAGAAGATTTATTATGTGAAGTCGAAATGTGAGATTATTGTCCAAAGTGACCCCAAGTATTTGTAACAGTTTTTAAACGGAATAACATTGCCAGCAAGGTCAATGCTGGAATGAGAATCAATCAATCAAATTCGGTTATTCGCTATATCAAGTTGACAATATCGCAGCTTGTTACAACAGTAATATGGACAATAATGAAGGTGACTTAAGGAGAATGATATTCAGTAGATAATTTTAAATAGGACTTGTGAAATTAAAATACCTGTCATCTTTAGCAGGAAACCGATAGTCATGCGGCCGTGGGTGGAGCTCGTACCGCGTCTCATAGCAATATGGAGGGAATAATAGTATTAGCTAAACATGCCCAGTGTTTGATCTAATAGCCGTGAAAAAACGAGAGTCAGCTCCTTCTGCAAGCGCTGCAGCTTCTGGAACCTCCTGACCAGTTAGACCTCTACGCTTCATCTTGGTCATTATTTGAGAAGGGAAAGAAGGCAGGCGTTGGCGTGAGACATATATTATTGCCTTAGATTTATCTGGATTAACGGCCAGGCCGTTGACGTAGAACCGTGAATGCTCTGAAGAGAGGTACTCCTGAAGTTTTACCTTGCCGTACTAATCAGTGGGTGACAGAATAACATAAAACTGATGGTATCATCGACCTGCTGCTTGTACATGACTCCGCAGTGACTGGCTTGTGCGATTAAGTGAGATTGTAAACAATAATAGAGACCGAGAATAGATCTCTGTGTGATACCAGCAGCGCAGAGAGAAAGATCAGCCCTAGCACACACTATAGTAGTGCCATAGTTAAGTCGCAAGTCGCGTAATCACATGGTGGCGTAATCTTATAATCCGTATACATGTAATCGTGTATTCAAATAATCACGTGATCTCGTGGATACATTGATTATCTCGTAGTCATTAGTAGGCAATCATAAATTGTAATTATTAGTAGTAACTTCTATCGCACCGGCGTAAAATTCGCAAGGCATCAACCGATGGCGCCACAAAACTAACCCGTAGGCTGGTCAAATCTCTTTAGGGCCATTCAGGCTGATCCTGACCATGTCTTGGACAGCCTGCAGCCCCCAACTAAACCTGTAATCTATTCTCTGCGTCCTCGTGCCCACGATAGAGCTTTACCTAAAGCTGATAGTTTGGCATGAAAATCTTTTATGTTTAGGTTGTTATACTCTTGACTTGTAAACTAAGATTGCACAATGAAGTGAGGTTACGTGTTGGGTTTAATAAAGGATATAATTACCTATATCCAGACGATCAGTCCGCTAAGATATGAAGGTGGATAAAGCAAATTGAAAGGTAAGTGCAATAGCATAGGCGTAATTTTCTAGGGTAAAGTGGTATCCGTACCCCCACTGTTTTTATTAGGCACCGTATCCTCGCGTTTCATCTCTTAATAAATAATGTTAGTCGCTATCCAACCACCAACACTCTTTCCGTTGTGCTTTTCCCGGGTGGAGTTGTTTCTGGCCACCTTTGCGTTGATAGACAGAGAGGTAGGTGAACAAACAGACATACATACAAACAGGCAGTAAGACAATAAGTGAATATAATGTAGTATGTACTTAAATGCTCAGGTATACAGACTGGCAGCCAAACGACCGAGAATCACAGCCACACAGATCAACGACTGGCAGGATTTACAGACTTAGGCCCACCGCAAGGTTTCCTGAATCAAAATGGATGTCACCCTTACACTCCACTGTGTGGTTGTCATGAAGAAATCTCAGGATGGAGGCTGACGCTTTTCTTGCATCGCTAGAATGCCGTATATATGGGTCCATACACAACACACGGCCATAATCACAATCACACAGTCGCCTTTTGTATGATCCCCACCTTAACATCAGTATTCTTTACCATCAGGCTAACCTCATCCATCAATTGACGTGTCAATCCAGCCTCCTGCTGCATATATCCCGGCTGACACGCATGGTGCCAGCCAGGGTTCGGCAGTATATCAAATTTCCGGCTCAGTCGACCACGAAACCCACGCAATGGGGGTTATAACGTTTGGCAGGTTGGATTTATAGAGAATTACTATTCTCTACAAGTCGTATGTATGTGGGTATGTATGTTTGTATGTATGTACGTGTGATGTACGATGTATGTATGTATGTATGTATGTATGTATGTATGTATGTATGTATGTATACATGTATGTATGTATGTATGTATGTATGCATTACTTTATGTATGTATCGTATTGTATCGTATAATGATTTATAAAGCGCCTCTCGCAGAATAATCATTCAGAGGTGCTCTGAGCACGGAAGCCCCGGGGAAAAGAAACTCTTTTAAAGAGCAAGAGACCGATGAGGAAAAGCCAGTCATTAGCTTAGCCCTTAGTGAAGGCTAAACTAATGCATGCATGAATGGCTTTGAATGCATAATTATATATATAATTATGTATGAGTGAGTTTGCATGAATGCATATATGTATGAGTGCATGCATTTTTGTATGTGTATGTATAATTTTAGATGTGTAAATGCATGTATTTGTGCATGCGTGTATGTATGAATGCATATGTATGTCTTTATAATTATATATGCTTGTAGGCCTATGTATAAATTTTTTATACTTGAAGAGTCCATCGACTGATGCGTCATGCATATGATTACGGCGTTATTGAAGTCATTGATTTAAGTCATGTAGGCTTATCTATATGCAATTATGCATGCATATATTTACATGTGTATGCATGCATGTGTGTGTTGCCTATGTATGATTATATATATACGCTTTGTTTTTATCTTGTTTATGTACGCGGACATGTCATTCAGTGTAATTTCAAAGCTATATCAGACTCAGTCTCATGTCATTATTTGTCTTTGTCTTGTCTGTAATCGTCGTCGAGACAAGAATTGGTCACACCACCGGCAAATGCAGTCCACGACTTTAAGTCATCCGTCCAAGTCATTTTAAGTCTTCAGAACTGAGCCTTTGATCCAGGAACTGTGTCTTGGACAAGCTCCTTCTCCAGTCAATCTTCACTCTTCCGAAGAGCGTGCATGAAATGTGAAAGCCTCATCTGTTCCATCAATCTGAGCAGACTCCTTTCTAGTCCAACAGTCTCCAACAACCACTCACTGGGTTTTTTTCTTAGCCCATGCATGTGATGCCCGCCCGGTCTAAGCAATTCACCATCTCACGTAGCTCGGGTTTCGAAACAGTCAACAGAACAATGCTACTTGCATATTCTATTTGAATTCCAGCGTCATAACTATCCAGAGCTTCCCTCATAAGTACCATCTGTGCCATGCTGTTGAATAGTTATGGTGAGATCACACAACCCTGTCGCACGAAACTCTCATGATAGCGCAACGGCTACTTACTCTAGCATGTTGTTTGCGGTACATTCTAGCAATTAGGATCACGATATGAACAGGGCGTAGCCCATGTCTATCATGGTTGTTAGCCAGAGCTTCACATATAGATGATGCTAAAAAGCTATTTAACTTTAGTTTATTCCATATTGATGTATCCTTGTGGCTTTCGATAAGGGATAAAGAAAGTGTTTTATACGAGGAAGATTCGATATCTCGAATTCTATACTTTCATCGTTGACATATTTTTGGCAAGGAACCAGGAAATTAAGTTTTCATAGAGCGTTGGTATTCATACTGCAGACACCGCAATTCATTGCGGTGTCTGCAGTATGAATATCAACTTTATCTCTGGGTGATCATGAAACAAAATTGCCTCAATGAACGACGTCTGGTAACGACTCTATGCACAACCAAGGATGCATATCAATTGTCTTGGTAATGGCAAAATATAAAAATATAAGGGCAGTTTGTTGCTCTCACGATGTTACATGATGATTAAGGATCAAAGACATTAGAGAATGAATGTTAAGTGAAAATTATACTACTGAAGCATGATTTCCCTTCTAACACGACTACTCCCAAGTCTGCGATCATGTTGGTCAATGTGTTTGTCGTCAATGTCATTGGAAAGATGGTTCTTCTAAATGCGGAATTTGCTTGGTGATAGGCCTACTCTGGATCTGAGAGGACGCAATGACGTAGCAGAGATGGGACGGAGAATTTGACGACAAAGATATTTTGTAGCAAGACCCAGTTGAGATTTGAGCATGAAAATGAGAACTTTAAATTGGATGCGCACAAAGAGAGGTAGCCAATGAAGTTGTTCAGCCATAAATGTAGAGATGTGAGAGAATCGAGGATGGCGAGCTATAAGTCTCGCGGCAGCATTCAGAACGTTATAATGATTAATTCTGCCGCCATGCAAGACTCGATTTGTTGATTTCTTGTACGTACAGATAAAATGGCTCAACGTTCGTATCTCGAAGATAACAATATCTCTCTGACTGCTCAGAACGCCAACCAACCTTGGTCATTGATGTCCCACTTGAATCATTAGACTGTCTTCTTCAAGCCGATTCTTCTCGATTGCTTAACCGATCGCTTCGTCAGCAACAATTCTGACAGCTTTCAAAGTCTATGCAGTAGCTCACATGTTGATCTAATGTAGAACGATTTTTAACGATATACATGTAAACCATGACCGTCCTTTGATTATGTCCCGTTATATGTCATGTTACACTTCTTACACTTCTTACAAGCTACATGTCATGATCAATCGTCGATGGGAATCGAATTTATACGATAGGAGTGTCTCTAAAGTTCTCACCTTGACCTGGAGATGAATAGCATGCATGTCTCATACTGTTTCAATGTTACTCGTAAATTCTCTGATTCTTGTCGTCGATTCTCGTTGGTATTTGCAAACTGAGATTTGCGCAAACTACAAATGGTTCAGAATTCTCTGGCAAGAGACATAACAAAAGGCCTGAGTATCAACATGTTACACAAATACTGCACTAATTACATTGGCTGCCCATCGATCTAAGATTCCAGTTCAATCCCTGTCTCAAAGTTCACAAAATTAGCCGAAGAATATCACAAGTCAAATCATGTATTTCACAGTGGAAAGATAGAATAAATAAAAATAATAATGTCAATTCTGATGCTAGCATAATTATGTAGTGCATAAGTATATACAATGTATAAGATTGACTGGGCTGGGAATGTCATTATTAAACTACCTTGATGACTTTTGGGTTGATTGTAGATTGCAGGATCTGTTGTTGGATATCAAATATTTTACAGCCTACATAGTTGAGAAGCGCCTGTTCTTCATAAAAATAATGATTGTTAGGCACCATCTGTTTCTATGGTCTACGTATATAGTGCAAAGCGTTCAAGCAGATCAACTGATATCCGCAAAATGTGCTACATGAGTGCTTAGGTAAGTAATTAAATTACAAAGTACCTGAAGGAGCGCTGTGGCAGAATATGTGGTATACCCTGTTTATGGTTCTCTGATTCCGCTTCTATTATATAAAAGAGCCGATTGACAATGTTTA
This sequence comes from Aporrectodea caliginosa, assembly GCA_020284085.1. NCBI lineage: Eukaryota > Metazoa > Annelida > Clitellata > Crassiclitellata > Lumbricidae > Aporrectodea > Aporrectodea caliginosa. The sequence continues at coordinate 928,402 of JACEVL010000127.1, read as the reverse complement.
TATTGCCCCTTTAGAAGCCCTGAACCATGTTATTTGTTGAAGTTGCGACTGTGTCAGCTCTTGAGTTTCAATAGAAGAGTATTGTAGTGTATTCAGATCCCGGTTCCTCGAGTAGGAATCGTCTAATAGACTGGCCTAAGAAAAACGCTTTGTTACACCGATGCCCCCCAACGGAATGACCATCTGCAGTGACCGAACAAGTGCTTTGCGACCCCATCTGGTGGAAAGATCGTGCACTACGTGTCGGATCCGTGTGAATTATTCGATAATATCTTTCAGACAGACGCGATTGCCACCAAATAACGAAGTAAACACGTTCCTCAGCTGCAGGGCAAGCGAGCGAATTGCCAATTTTGCATCAAGTATGCGCCTCTTGAGTTGAACCCGTTGGCAAAGGTGAGAGCGTGCGCCAACGACTTGCACACCATCGGCAATTTTCAAAACGCTTGTCTATATAATGTACACAGGTAAACTTGTCGGCTTTGGCTTTAAGCTCCTTATGAGTGTCCTTCATGTCTGCTAAACTTAAAGGCGCAACATAATTGGTATAGACAATTATTTTGGACGATCGGTTGGTTTTTCAGTTTAAGACGTGCTGATATATAGCTCCTTACATCGCAGCCAAGTTTTAATAGGCCGAATTAGTGCTATTTTAGCACGATATCAGTTTACATTTCTGCATTAACCCACAAATCGTATAGTACAGTGCGACTGTTACGAAGATTCGGTGTAACAATAACACTTAATGACAGACGATATAAACGTAACAGCAAGGTGCGATCCATACTTCAAGACAAGTTAATGGACCTTATTAATATTTTTGTGGGCAAGCTATTCTTTGAACGAAGAGCTCTCAACAATAGAGGCTTCAGGATTTCAAGCTCAGAGGTGAACCGCCATGGCGTGTGAAAAGGGTATTGCTTAGGTTCAGTCGACTAAAGGAATCAAACAGATTACTTACTGGCACTGCTGAGATTTGTGATACTTTTATAATGTTCGCGTTCTAGGCCACCCTTCACATTGAGCCGCCAGTTGCATGCATGTGCGTCGTCCGTCAGTAAGTAGGACGATAGAAGCCACCACCAGCGACCAACGACTAAGGTCACTCTAAAGGCCAGCAATACTTCTCCTCGGTCGTGAAAAAAATTACCCTAGTATACAGACGCGGGTCCATCGACCCCAAGACTCGAACGCGCGCTCCATGACGCCTATCCCTTCCGCGTGATCGCGCGCTCCATGACGCCTATCCCTCCGCGTGCAGTCACGTAGGCGACGATGACATGCGCAAAACATCGTCACCGCGTAGAAAACCCGCAGCATAAAAAAGAAATAATAATTTCGACGCTCAAACTCAGCAAGAGTAAACTCTCCAACAAGCCGGAAATTATCGGTGCAAATTCTGCCTTTAAACGAAATAATCCGCCGAGATTACGAATAAGGCGTATCAACAACCAGAATGGCTCCTGACATTCACAGAACCCGCTGGGTAGGCACTGCAACCGCCGATCTCCATTACAGTCCCTTGTAATGTTGAATATAATAGCCATGCAGCCTCGTATAACGTGCGATACGAAACCTCCTTATGTGAAATATATATCCGACACATGCAGCAGCTGAATTAATGCGCTAGACTTTCACTGCGTGGGTGGCATGCTTCGTGCTTTAAATGAGCAGCAGCAGCGTTCTCATATTGCAATATTGGAAGACATTCATCCTCAATGGCTATGCGGCATTTCGTATAAGATCCATTACATAGGACAGGCTGTAAGCAATGAGCAAGAAAGATTTGTCTCTCGCCAATTGCTAGTGTTGAAGCGCCTATGTAAATACACTGTTAATGCAGTCATAGGGTAAGAGCAACAAGCCGTCTAACCTTAGGTTTTCTGCTGTTATTGGCTTTTGGTGAGATTCGAGGTAATTGTAGGCCTACTCTCCTTCTGCTTTAATGCCATATTATGTCATTGACTAACGTTATTATTATTATTATTATTATTATTATTATTATTATTATTATTATTATTATTATTATTATTATTATTATTATTATTATTATTATTATTATTATTATTATTATTATTATTATTATTTTGCCCCGAGGTAAACATGATCCCTCACGGACTTCAAGATTAATTAAAATGATAAACGTCTGGAACGGTTAGGACTCCTCGGGCTCGAGCAAAAGGCTGGCAAAGGTACCGCAGATTGCAACAGCGTTATTATTATTATTATTATTATTATTATTATTATTATTATTATTATTATTATTATTATTATTATTATTATTATTATTATTATTATTATTATTATTATTACTATTATTACTATTATTATCATCATCATCATAAATATCATCATCATCATCATCATCATCATCATCATCATCATCATCATCATCATCATCATCATCATCATCATCATCATCATCATTATCATCATCATCATCATCATCATCATCATCATCATTATCATCATCATCATCGTCATCATCATTATTATTATATTTCATTTATTAAGCGCCAATTTCTAATGACCAAGCATCAATCGATGGCGCTGCAAACTGTCGAACATTCTGGGAGGAAGACGCTGATGTAGAAAAGCCTACGTTAACAAAAGAAAAAGAATGACGCAGAAAACGCATACAAATTTCCGGTGCCCTTCAATGGAGTGCTTTACCAGACGATGACATCGAATTGAATCCATAGGAAAGAGCGGTTAAAGGCTGAAGCTGTACCGTTCTGTAAAGGCGATATTAGTAATTTCCCCAAAGCTCTTTCGTCGTGTCGCTTAGATCTTGTTATGTCATGCAATGCGACGATGACGGAATGGTGACTGGGGAACCAGCGTCGAAGGTTTCCAGTGTTTTTGTTTAAGGCATTAGCGGAATTAGTTCGTAATAAGTGGCGCTATTTTGTGCTGCTGAGTGTCAGATGGACTTGTTCGGTATCAACCCGCCTGAGCTTGTTTACACGAAACAGCCGTTAAACAGAGTTGCACCGAGAGAAAAGCACTTACTATTGGCAGATGCTTTTACTAGCTTTTGAGGTAGGCTAACTCTGTAATAGCAAGAATTAAAGTTTGGGTTTTGGTCTACCGTGTAATATAAGGGTTCAAGGTTGATGTTGGTGCTTTGCATAGTTTTTGTTTCTAATACATGCACTGCCCTAAGCCATATAATCTCATTTTGAGCACTGTGGGTAGACAGTCAAGAGACCAAAGCACCGCTAGTAATCGTAATCGTAAACTCGAGTTTTCTAGAGCGCCCACAAAATCTAAGTCGCGGGAACCAGCTTATTCGCAGGCGCTCAATCAAAACAAAATTGATAGGCAGGAGGTCAAAGATCCGGAGAGTCAGGCAGGCAGACAGTCAGACGGCTAAAGTGGATGATGTTTAGAGTTGAAATGGCGAGCGAGGTGAGTGAGAATGGGCCGTCTACTTGCAGTATCAACTGATGATTGAGACAGTAGATGTCAAACTCGCCCATACAACATGAAGCCCTTCCTTGATCAAGCAGTCACATAGGCCAAGATGACTTGTGATGAAAATACTATGAAAAATGAAAGTAAAGAATCCGCAGTATAAATGGAGAATTAGTCCGACACGCAAACTTAGCGAGAGCAAACTATAACACGTGAGTAATTACTGAGCAAATTCTGCATTTAGACAAAATTCAATCTGCTGACTGACACAGAAGGCGAATCACTCCCAACATGACCGATGATATGCGCAGAATTAATTAATTAATTAATTAATTAATTAATGAAATATGATAAAGACAGTATTAATATTTTCACTTAGGCCTACTCCTTATAATACTTGCATCAATGATGTAAATGTATACATACATTTATAATTTAGATATAGCAAAAACATGATGTATCATATACTTCTAGGTTTCAACTAAGGCCACTGCATGTATGCAGTTGTATACCTAGGCTACATATGAACTCCTGTGTAACAGATACGCCTGTATTGTATGCAACATACACTGTAGTAGGCCTATATAATATATATATATATACATATATAATATATATATATACCTATTCTTATACACAGAATGACTGTATACGTATGTAGAACGCATGTAAATTTTATAGATCTTTCCTGTAGGCCTATTTAACGCAGAGCGATGTAAAGGTACACGTATAGCATAATTATTTAAGTCCTCATCGGGCACATTTCAAAAACGTGGTCTTCAGTTATATCCCCAAGCCGCCGCCATAGCCGCCAGGCCGAATATTTGTCCAAGCCGATTAGCCGCCGGAAATTTTACGGCTTAGCCGAAAAACCGCCGAGAATGTTTTTACGGCTAGCTGCCGGAAACATATTCAGCTAATTCAGCTAGAACACGCACAAAGTTGTGATTGTAAAGTTTTCCCGCTGGTTTCAAAGAGTTATGACTTTGTAGATTACCGTAGAAGTTCGGACTTATTGAAACTGTACTGTTTCGAATGACTTTTGGTGCCACTATTAATTGTTCATTTTTATGGCATTGTAGCAGATGTCCTAATGTCTAATTAATTGGCTTTTGGGAACTCTATAGTCGATACACGTTTTGAACAAACTATGTTTCAAGCCATATTTTTTACGGCTAGCCGAATAAGGTAGTTTACGTCATTTTACGGCTAGCCGAAAAGTCGCCGTAAATTTTCTCAAGCCAGCCGTTAGCCAAAAAATTGCGGCTTGGGGGTATGTCTTCAGCGTCTACATACTTCTACAGATTCGATTGACTCTATAGCTAAAATACCGTCATAATTTAACAGACGATGTTCAGGACACATTGTATATGTCATGACTGCATTATATGCTGAACCTAGGCATACAGTATATTTCCATGGACGAGTGTCACCGCTATACATCTATTGACTTGTTTGTGTGCTGGGTAACTCTCGCGAGGGGAGGTCGATGGTCGGTGGGTTCTAACCCTATTTACGAATTCGTTTTGCCATAAAAAACGCAAGAAAAACAAATACCAATTTGTCGGATTATATAGCAATCGTAATTTACGAGCTCAATGCCATCGCGCTATTGCATTGGTGGCTGGTGTCTGCTGCCAATCCTCTATATCCCGCATTGTAGTTCGACAGTTTATGCCCACATTCTGCCAACTCTCGTCGATGATATATGTACGTATTTATTGCAATCATGTGGCATATATATGTATGAGGTTTCGGTATGGGAATTGCACATTTATATCCAATGCCGATGCAGATAATATATTAATCTATATTGATGCCCGCCAGTCTCATGGGTCTTTTCCTCAAACGATACTAAAGCGAAGCTCCTATCTCTAAAACCAAACGTATTTATTGCTCTTCTTACTCTTATAGCGATGCGCATTCGTTCCAGTGTTGTAATGAAACGTAAAAAGGAAATTGATTTCTCTATAGTTCTAAAAGCCGATATATTGCTCGTGGTCTATATGACATACACTTGTTCAGTTTGGCGTCACGTTATTCTAGAGGTGGGGATAATTTCAACCCCTAAGAAGAACCTGTTGTTGCTCCAACCTATATCGACGCAACTTGGTCCAGAGAATCTCAACATGACGTTATCGGTCACCTGTTGGATGGGTTGCACGTGTATGCGTGGGCCCACCACTGGTGACTCATATTTCACTGTTAATTGTTTTGCTAACTGATGTTATTCTAGTTCTTAATAATATTTAACATCATACTGTACTTACGATGATTAGGCCAATAATGCTAATGAAAACAATGAATATGATAATGATAGTTCTGAGGATGATGACCTTAAACTGAGGAAAAACTGTCGATATCAACAGCTACATGTATGACGTCTGCTAATGGTATTGTTGTGGAAGAGAGGGACAGTGACGATGATGTTGACGAGTGCCACAGCGCCGACCGCTTATCGATTTAGGGTGAATCACGCATCAAG
>JACEVL010000127.1:735000-920000 GCA_020284085.1 Aporrectodea caliginosa | reverse complement strand
TGAGGAGGGAGAAGGCTGTAGGAAGAGACCCAGAAAGAATGGTAACACGTAGAGAGGAATTTAAGAAGGGCATTCCATAGGCTTTACATGAGTCCTGTGTGGCAATATGGGTCCATAATGGACCCCAATATTGGTGTGATGGCAGGGCTATATATGCATTCGTATTCCCTGCAATAATACAGTCCGACCAGTAATGATGTTTTATTCGTGTTTTATTTCTTGTTTATTGTCAAGCTCACTGACAAACCGCAGTAACATTTAAACATGGAAGCATTGCGGTAAAATATCATGATCATATTGAGCACGCGTCTTGGCAGCCTGTTAGGTGCCCACTCATTTTACAGCTGCCCCTAGGGAGTGGAAGGCTGAGTTCTTCAGGAAAGAATGTTACCATTTAGCTATCCCCTCCCACCTCCTGTGTTTTATAATTAGCAGTGTCTCGCTGCGGCTATCCGAACTCCGCCACTGTTTGCACTTTGATAGTGCCAGTCCCAAGCCCTGATAAAGGAGGAGGGCGACGCTAATGATCTTTGTAATCACAGTGTCGTTAAACTGAAACTACTACTGCAGCTATCCGTTTGTTTGTGTCACTGTTCGTTTGTCTTGTATAAACTTGTGTCAAAAATCTAAGTAAGTCAGTCAGTATTTTCTTTACTACGCACAATGAGACGTGCAAGAGGAAACATTGTTATAGTAAATCAAAGTAATAATTAGCAATTAAAGATGTAAATTAGATGATAAGCTGAGTTAAATTACTGAAATATTGGTGTCAAACAAGTCATCTATACAGAATCCTAGTGATAAATCCCTTTCCAGTCAACGAATCACAGCGCGGCATCTCTCGATTAAGGGAGTATCCAGTTATCCTTTCTGGCGGGAGAACATCATAGAGGACATGCCGGGGGTCTCTGAGGATATAGAAGTAAACAGGGTTTCATCTGCAAGTTAAATGCAGGAGGATCGGTTGGCAAAACTCCCTGTCGTGTGAGCTTTGTAATGAAAGCCGATTGGTCGAAGTCGTTAACTTATGTGATTGACCCTTGCGTTGCCTTACTTGCTGATGTGACTGACAAGAAAGCAGGATTCAGCGATTCCGGATTCCTCGTTATAAAAGTTTAAAAATTGTACTTCCTTCGTTAAATCACGAATCATCCGGAATGATCTCCTGTCTACAGTTTAATAATGGCGAAATAATAAGAAGCAACCGACCCTGGAACGGGCGGTCAGCGAAGATATGCTGAGAGATTTATTCAGACACCGAGATCTTTTCTTGCAACAAAAGCTATTTCGGCTTTTGCTATAATGTCGGATATGTATCTGTATTTGCATGTGTAACTGCGTGTCTGTGTCTGTGTGTGTCTGTGTCTCTGTCTGTGTGTATGTGTGTATGTGTGTATGTGTGTCAGTCTGTCTGATTGTCTGTGTGTCTGCGTGTCTGTCTGTCTGCCTGCCTGTCTGTCTGTCTGCGTGTCTGTGTGTCTGTCTCTGTCTGTCTGTTTGTGTGTCTGTCTGTCTGCCTTTCTGCGTGTCTGTCTGTGTGTCTGTCTGCGTGTCGGTGTGTCTGTCTGTGTGTCTGTGTGTCTGTCTGTCTGTTTGTCTGGCTGTCTAATAATAATTATCAGGTATGATGCTGACACAGAGTCTAAGCAGAAGCGCATACATTGGTCTGAATGACGTTAAAGTCGAGAAAAACTGGACATGGTTCGATGGAACGGAGTTCGACCTACAGATGAGGTCGCACTGGGATGCCGGTAGGTCGTCAGAATATGTAAAATAACAGATCTAACCATCGACGTATACGTCGATGGATCTAACATTTGTTGCATGACTCAAGCTGTACCTGCTAATAGGTAATTAAATGTGTCGGACCTTCTGTTTGGAATAGTCTATCCCATGTTATCCGTAGCTTGCCTAATCTGTCATCATTTAAAAAATCAGTACGTGCATACCTAATCGATCAAAATGAATAAATACCATATGATATTCTGCTTTAATAGTTAAGGTTTTTGTCTTTAATTGCAATACGGTTCTGCATTACTATTCAAGGTTTTTGTCTAAATTTTTCATTACTGTTCTGCTAAAATTTTCAGTTCTGTTTACTAGTTAAGGTTTTTGTCTTTATTTTACATTACGGTTCTCTTTATGCTTCATAGTCCAGTTGGACTTATAACGGTCAATCATTTGTCATTCTACATTTGTCTCATGGTACAAGGGTGACCCTAATAAGCGGGACCATGGTCCCTTCTGGGTCTTCCTGTTGTATCCCTTGCAATGTTACTGGTTACTGTGTTAAGTGTCATTATGTTGGTTGTACTGGGAACAATAAACGATGATTGATTGATTGATTGATAGTTGGACGCCCTCCTAATTTCTAAAATCATCCTTTTCTCACTTCGAGTTGCAGAATTTTTTTCACATTTTCTTTTGTTCTTTTTTTCTTCTCATTTTCATCTTTGCTTTTGCTTTTGTCGGTGTTCTTATAATTGTCATTGTCATTGTCATTATTATTATTATTATTTCTTCACCTCCTCTTCCACCTTATCCTCCACCTCCTCTTCGACATCCACCTTCACCTTCACCTCCACCACCACCTCCTCCTCGTCCTTCTCCTCCTCCTCTTCCTCCACCACCTCCTCCATCTCCTACTCCACCTCCTCCTCCTGCTCCTCCTCCTCTTCCTCCTCCTTCTCCTCCACCTCCTGCTCCACCTGCTCCTCCATCTGCCGCTCCATCTCCTCCACTTCCACCTCCTCCCCTTCTTTTCCCTCCCTCCCCTCCTTGCTTCCCATCTTCTCCTCCCCCCTCCACCTTCCCATCCCTCCTCTCCTTCTCCACCTCCACTTCCACCTCCTCCTCCTCTTTCTCCACCACCTCCTCCACGTCCTCCACCTCATTCTCCACCTCCTCTTACACCTCCACCTTCTTCTCTACTAAATCGATAGTTGTAAACATACCATACCTATTATGTCTACCCTGTCAGACACTTTGTAACCTTCCGCCGAGTAATGAGTGTGGCACGGTGGCCCACTGGTTAGAGCGGTTGGCCTGTAACGCGAAGAGTATGGGTTCAATCCTCGTCCGGGGCGGTTACTGTGTAGGGACCATGAGGAAGTCCTTCTCGCACAGTTATTGCTCTGCAATTTAATTGCATCTGCGCTATCGAGGCGTGAGCACTTCGGAGCTTTGGTCCACCTTTGGAAGCAGGGCGATATCAAAATACAGTTGTATTGTAATGAAAATTAAGAGTTTTAATAACGAATTCCAAGACAACTACAGCATGCAATGCTTGCATTACATAATGACATAAAACAATACTGCATTATATGACATGAAAGGCATTGTTTTTTTTCGCATCAATTTGCAAGTAGCTATTTGCTGAATCCGCTTTTCATCTGCGGTTTCTCGGTTATTTCTGTGCAATGTTTTATAATTGCCAAACTAATCCTTCAGCAACTGTGTAAGTCTTACACCTGTACACCTGTATATATAGACACCTACAGCGTTTTTTCATGAACTCTCATGGAACTAGACCGTTTGATGGCTAGTCATATAGCCTCAGTACCGTAGAATAACGAAGGGATTCAACGCTGAGGGGCAAGATTTAATGATGCGTCACTTTTTAATTTTCAAGTTCACTGGTAATCGTTCGTATCATAGTAGTGTGTAGCAGTGTGCACTAATTTAATGCAATTACAAATATGATATGGATTCCAGATTCTATTCAATGGTTTTTTTTGCTCTGTCTTAATAAGTAATGAAATATAATCTGCAAACGATTTTTATATATGAAACGACAAGTTTAAAGAACAAAGACGTCAGCAATGAGCAGTAGCTTTTACTTGTTTCAAAATTTTGCTTTTGTAACATGCACTAACAGTAGCATTATTGTCATAATTGTCTGGTAAGAGCCTATAGTTAAGAAGGTTGAGAAACTTCATAGGTTTAAGGCTACTGACTATGTAGATTGTAGAAGCTAATTTTTCTAATTTTGTTGGCTTTGTGCCAATAGAGCGGATTCTTGGTATTTACTATTCTTGCCACATTTTACATTGAAAACGAAGTTTTGCTTATTTTTAAATTTAATATATTACATTATTGAATTTAATAATAGAAATTCTGTCTTGTAGTACTGACCAGTGAAGGGCAATTTTGCGTCCCTTGTGCTGCGCCTGGAGGCGGTTACCACTCGCTGGCTCCCTTCGTTACGCCACTGTATAGCCTATGGACTATTTCATCGGTGGATGCTTTGCGAATTATATGACGGCGTCGTTAAATAAACGATATTAAGTAAGCGAATTAGACCTCATAGTCGTTAAACTAATTAAGATTAGACTGGTTGTGGTTACATCGTCTCAGGTGAACCGAACAGCGGCAGAGGCGGAAAGATAGAGGACGAGGATTGCGTTGTGGCGAAGGCAAGGGACCCTGCTGCGCACGGGGGACCGAGTCTTCAGCTGCACGACTATCCCTGCTGCCACCCATCCGGCATCCACGCAGTACTATGCCAGATGACCGATCAGCAACTAACAGGCAACCGCTTACCGTCGTTTAAGAGCAAAATGATGACGATGATAATGATGATGATGATGACGACGACGATGATGACGATGATGATGATGACGACGATGATGATGACGATGATGATGATGATAGTGACGACGACGATGATAATGACGACGATAATGATGATTACGACGATGATTTTTGCTATTTTTTCGTAGGAAACTGTGGCTTCATTAAATGCCCTTACTTACCAGTTGGGGCCTATAACGGTATTATTACAAGGATAATGCCTGAAATTAATCAAAGCTATAATTGATCTAAGATACAAATGCTGCAGACCTCCAAATTATAACGTCACATGCACAATGCTCAGTGAAAACTACCGTGGACTCTGGGGATGGGGCAGTGATGCGGGGTGAATGGGTAACTTAGCAATCACAGGACGATGGTGGTGAAGACCTTTTCAAGCGAGGACTTCGAAGACGAACAAAGTCCCGGCACTTTCTCAGGACTTCTGAGGTCATCGAAGATCTCAAGGTTCAGATAGGCCTACACTCAGCGCCGATTGGGCGTCTATCAAAAAGACCCCATCGTGCAGCACGTCGTTCCGTGTACTGACCTTAGACCTCCAGACGCCCTAACTCCGGGTCTCGCAGTCAGACGAACTAAGAACTGAATCTTGAACTGATCGCTTGACTAACTGGTTTCACAGTCAAGCGTGAATTCAAAACTGGAAACCTATGTCCTTCTGCGCTTCTATGGGTCCCCGTCACCCATAGTCCCAATTAATTAAGTTCAATTGAAGTCCTGTATGGTCTTGTTGGCTGAAGAGGTCACCAGTCTTGCGAGTATCACTGAAGCTGAAACCACTCTTATCCGTGTTAGTCGAAAAGGGGAACACTTCGCCGCAAATGGTTAGGGTTGCAGAAGTGATATACTAACATAGATCATTTATCCGATAACTAAACAAAGACATCAGTAGGTAAACAACAAAATTATAAATACTACAATCAATAAATCAATAATAATTCAATCTATATTGAATTCAGTATATAGAATGTCTACACTCTACAGAATGCTTTGTATCTAGCCATTTATATAGCGGCGTTTAAGAACTCACAAGGATGCTTGACTGTAACTGGTTATATATACACTGTGTCCGGAAAAAAGGGACCCTTTTGGTAATATGAAAATAAACTAGTAAATGTTCATCGATTTTTAAAATTCCAAGACCATTTTAATCCTGATATAATTTGCTAAATACTGGTTAAAGTATGAAAGTTTTTGTTATTTAATAATGACGTCATAATGACGTCATTTTCATCAAAATTCAAGCGTCAAGGACGGCACAAAAAATCATCTAAAAGTTTCAATATTATTTTAAACTGTCATTTATCAATTATAAAGTTTAGTTTAATTTAATTTTTATATCTGAATAATATTAGACTACAAGGCGTGCTCAAAGTGTCCGCCTTCGGCCTCAACCCAAGCTTCAAGACGAGCGCGCCATTGGCCAATAGCAGCATTTTCTGACCGTGTTGTTTTTACAATTTGGTATTTCAAGACGTCATTATGACGTAATTTTTTAACTGGGCCGTTCATAAATTACAGTTTTGTTGATAATTATGTCAGGATTAAAATGGTCTTGGAATTTTAAAATTCGATGAACATTTACTAGTCTTTTTTCGTATTACAATAAATCACTAATAATTCAATCTATATTGAATTCAGTATATAGAATGTCTACACTCTACAGAATGCTTTGTATGCATGTATCTAGCCATTTATATAGCGGCGTTTAAGAACTCACAAGGACGCTTGACTATAATAATATATATATATATATATATATATATATATATATATATATATATATATATATATATATATATATATATGAATAGACCACATCAACTGCACACTAGATTGACCCAGCTCTGCAACAGTGATGATGACGACGACGATGATGATGACGATGATAACGACGACGATTATGATGAAGTCGCAACAGTGAGGCGTGTGATAGCTGCTAACGGGCACAGCATGAGTCCTTGCACTTAATGACGGAAAGAAAGAAGCAAGCAAGTAACGAAGGAAAAGCAATTACGTCGAAAGCAGTTTGAGGTGGCACGGTGGCCAAGTGCAGTCATATGAAGTCAAAGTAATGCAAGAGTCTCGATGGCCATGTCCTGGACTTCTCCTTTCCATGGTAATAGGATTCTAGGGCTGAAGCAGAAGCGGATTACTGGCGTCTGGGGCATAATGAGAAAGCAGTTAGGCACGACGTATGTCAGTCCATCAAGTTTAAGAAGTCTTGCGACCAGCACGACTCCCTAGATGCGCCGCTTCGTCCCTACCTACACCGCACAACAACGAACATAATCTAAGCAATCAACCTAATAACTGTCGCCAGTGCTGTGCCTAGAAGTCCACTGTATAGTATATAGGTCTACATGAAAATTAAATCTCCATTAGTGGATGGAAATATACGAAGAAAATCTGTACCGGAGACGGATTTAACAATTTAACTTCACCACACTATTTTCTTTCGTCCCTAATATTTATGTTCCAAGTTTTAACATTTTCTTTAAAATACGAGAAAAGTCAGAAGACAACTATAAGAACGACGTATACTTTAAAATGTTCAAACATCATATAATTATTGTAAGCAATATCACATCATTATAATGTATATTTGTTATATTAGTAGTTAAGATGTCTGCATAACATGGCAATTTAAAATTTAATTATTAATGAAAAAGATATTATTATTATTATAATTATATTAAATCATTAAGTCTCACTGCCGCTCTAATTAATGTTTAATTATGCCACTCCTGGGGGCTATGATTCCATTTGTTCCTATAGTAATCCGTCACTGAAATGGACACAAATGTTATTCCACATGAGCCACAAAATGATATTAAAATACAATGAATGATACAGAAACATAAATATGAAAAATCTATAATTATTATACTAACCTTAGACACGTGATCCATATAGTGCATGCATTTAGAGAAGGTGACAAAGAGCCGTCGCCATCTTGTGAATAATATGAGAACAGAAGTGGTCGTATCTAACGGTGAGCAAAAGGGCTTATCCCCTAAAGGGAAAGTTTACCGAAATACGGCGAAGATGTCTTGCTTGGAATATGTAAACAACTTAATAAAACCAGGAGTGCAACCAGAGAACAATTTCTGGGGGCTTAGTTATTGCCTTATTGGGGGTATTCCACTGGACATGGTCGTATTTTTCTACATTTTTAGTTTTTAATAACAGTAATGCATTTATTTCGGGGGTTTGAACCCGTAAACCCCCCTTAATACGCCCATGAATCAGACTCAAACAAAAACCAATTAGCAGCTTTACATCGGTTTGACGACGTCTTTCCATCCAAGCCCATCAAAGTACCTCTTCTACCAAAAGGAAAGCTGCGATTGCATGCTTCCGTTAAAAGCAAACATTTGCCTATATGAAACTGAGAGAAAATGAGCAAGTCTTCAGATAAGTAGTTTCAACTGTACAGACCAAAAACTCTTGTGCAAGTGAATATAAATCCTCTTTCGTACTCTTTTGTTGCAGCCCCATTGGGAAAGAGAAAAGAACGCTATCCCGATGACGACGACCCATTAGCAGAAGAATGCATCTCCAGTAAATATCTCAGTCTTTTGTTCTGTATTGTTCGTCCAGTCATTCGTTCATTCGTTCTTTTGTTCGTGCGTGTGGCTCGTTCTTTAAGTGTTACGAAATACTAGCAACATGATTCACTTAAACAGTACGAAATAACTCATTAGTCGTTGACCTTGTCTACTTATATCCGGGCATGGGTTGCATAAAATTGGCATGATGACGTCAATCTAACATCAGATTCAACTGCATGCTTGCGCTTCTTCGATCATAGACCCTCGACTTGGAATAGTGTTAATTGATTACATAAACATTCTTATTTCTTTGTTCGCTTTTGGATATTTGGCATATTTTATAGTAAGCTAATCTTCACAGGAATTATTAATAACAGAAAACTACTACTCTCAGACCACCAGTAGGCCTACTACTGCTATCACCACCACCGCCACCGCCGCCACCAACGAGGTATAAATGATCCCTCAGGAACTCAATAAAAGCATGAGTGAAAAATACTTTTTCTGGAGGAACTATCGGTCTTCGTCCCCATTGAGGTATAGACTATAGACAAAAGTGCCCTTAAAAGCCACTGCATTGTAACGTTGAGTGGATATAGAAAAGCGTTGGAGCCTGGAAGAGATGTGATGACTCACGCGGATCACCAGAAATACAGCTGCCCAGTTCAGCAATAAACTCGAGTCCAGTCCAGTTGATTGGTCCCAGTGATTCGAAAGCAACAGGGATGAAGCTGCGTGATGGATGGACGCCTGATTTTTTGCCTGTTTACTATAATAGCGGTCATGCAGTTCAGCTGCCCTCCCCCCGCTGTTATCGACGTCAGATGGATGGATATGTGACGTCGGACAAGTGTGGACTCTGGTCACGTCCCAAGCGACGTATTTGCCCATCGACCATGGAACAAGATTATTATTATTATTATTATTATTATTATTATTATTATTATTATTATTATTATTATTATTATTATTATTATTATTATTATTATTATTATTATTATTATTATTATTATTATTATTGTTGTTGTTGTTGTTGTTGTTGTTGTTGGTTGTTGTTGTTGTTGTGGTGTTGTAGTTGGTTGTTGTTGTTGTAGTTGTTGCTGTTGTTGCTTGTCTGTGTTGCTGCTGCGTTTATTGTGTTGTTGTTTTTGCCCGAGGTAAGTTGTGGCTACAAGCAAAGTGAGCCCCTTGTTACTACTACTACTTCTACTACTACTACTACTACTACTACTACTACTACTACTACTACTACTGCTACTGCTACTGCTACTGCAGGCGGCTACTGCTGGGGATGTCCGCCTACTACTACTACTACTACTACTACTGACTACTACTACTACTACTACTACTACTACTACTACCACTATTATTATTATTATTATTATTATTATTATTATTATTATTATTATTATTATTATTAAAGTGTAATCAGCACAGCAAACATTTCCAAACAGATGCTTTAGCTGAAGGAGCAAATGTTAATTTTGTATGACACCGCCACCAGACCCGGCCTAACCGTTTTGGTAAAGGCTGAATCGTTTCTTAAAGACCAGCGCCTATATATAGTGGTCTAAACGGAAGTCGATAAATTTAGTCTGCGTGTGTATTCTCTGTAGAGGTGAACGAGTGCAACGGAGCGACGTGTGACAACAGCGGCAGCTGCGTCGACAGATTGGGTCGATACGAATGCTTATGTCCAAGAGGATTTACTGGCAGGCAGTGCGAAAGTGGTGAGCGATGTGTCTGTGTGTGTGTCCAACTTTCTTTTCCTAGGCGTGTTCTAATCGAAGAACTCTGAGGAAAGATCATCCTTAAAGTCCCTGGGAGATTGCGGGTTTAGACATATATATATAAGATATATATATATATATATATATATATATATATATATATTGTGTTCTCTTAAGACTTCTCAGTAACATCACCACATTGAAATGACTGAATGAAGTAAAGTTGTCTTCCCATAGAGATTCTTCCAGTTTATAAATACCTATATATAAATAAATAATTAAATATATATAATGTATTGTATATATAACGCTATAGCGTTAGTATATTCTCTATATGTACCCATGATCTTATATAAAAGGATCTGGTGGCTGTCAGTTCATATGTATATAGACCTGCTATACACAAAAGACGCAATAAAGCCCGGAAGCATAAACTTCTTGCCAATCCTGCGTAAGTATAAAGTTCCGACGGACTTAGTTGGATTTAGATTGAAATCCATCCATCATTCAAAATCCCGATGATCATTAAGTGAATAAATTGATCCATCAATCAAGTGGCTGTCACCATCATTCTCTTACTGGGTATAGCTATAGTCAAGCATTGTAAGACGACCGCTAACAACACTAGTGTAGGTCCTCTATTACTTGTTTGCACGGCACCGATAAGTATAGTCCTGTTATCGCCCCTATAGCCAGTGGCCCCATCCTTAACAAAAAAAGAACCGGAACGCCTGCTTCTGGCGCCATGTTAATCTAGCTAAATATACTGGATGAAAATATTGTAACGAAATGTTCCTGCCAAAAAGAATGAAAAGTTTCATTCAAATTATATAGCACCACTTCAAGGAAACTACTCAGATAGTAACTGTGTACTACTAACTTACTACTACTACTACTACTACTACTACTACTACTACTACTACTACTACTACTACTACTACTACTACTACTACTACTTTACTACCGATACTATATACTACTATACTATATACTACTATATATTATCGTGTGCTACTAAGACTACTCACTAACATCACTGCTGAATGAAGTAAAGTTGTCTTCTGCTACTGCTACTACTGCTACTTATAAATACCTATATATATAAGAATACTTAAATATATATACTATAATGTATATATACTATATAATGCTATAGCTACTAGTATATTCTCTATAATGAGCCCCATGATCTTATATAGAATTAAAGATCTGCTGGCTGTCTGTTTATATGTATATAATATACACAGAAGACTCAATAAAGCCCGGAAGCATAAACTTCTTGCCAATCCTGCGTAAGAATAAAGTTCCGACGGACTTAGTTGGATTTAGATTGAAATCCATCCATCATTCAAAAACCCGATGATCACTAAGTGAATAAATTGATCCATCAATCAAGCTGCTGTCGCTATCATTCTCTTACTGGGTATAGGCTATAGTCAAGCATTGAAAGACTACCGCTAACAACACTACTGTACTCCTCTATTACTTGTTTGCTACCCCGCTACTTCTAGTCCTGTTATCGCCCCTATAGCCACTGGTCCCGTCCTTTAACTAAAAACTGGAACGCCTGCTACTTCTGGCTACATGTTAATACTACTACTACTGGATGAAAATACTGTAACTACTACTACTACTACTACTACTACCGGACTACTACCGGTACCACCGCTACTACTACTACTCACTACTACTACTACTACATTCTACTACTACTACTACTACTTCAACTACTACTAGACTATACTACTATAATTATATAGCCCATGAGGTTCTAGTCTAAAATGTAAACTTTGTGTTTATATACTATGCTATAACAACGGAGACATGTTTCGGCCCAATATTTACTCATCTGTAGATATCGACGAATGCCTGGATGCAGGGTGCTTGAACAACGCCACCTGTCATGATTTAATTGACTCGTATCAGTGTGAATGTGGGATGGGATTTGTAGGAGAACTCTGCGAAACAGGTCAGACATTGTGCGCGTTTTGTTTATGTTTTATAACTTGTGTATTTGTCAGAATAGCCTACATAATGAACATAGCATCGGCTGAAAAGTAATTCGTGCTTATTACAGCATCATAGATGCGATATAGTCATATCCACCTTTATCTTTATACTTATACTATTATATATAGCCCCTCTGATCCTCTGGAAACCGGACTCGGACCTCCCTCGGACTGCTCTTTTGGACAACCCCTCTAACTAGACGCAGCGCTCGAGAATAAGCTGGTACCCTGCGCTTGGCTATCGAGTGGAGCTTTAGAAGTTTGGAGATTACATAATGTGTGATTTGCATAAAGCGTTTATACACATTTTGCCACTCAAGTGCGTCTCTCTTCCATTAAAACTCGGTAGCAATAGGCCTACAAAGGTTTATAATAGGAAACCAAAATGTTGAAATGCTTCTCGTGCAAAGCGGACAACATGAACAACTGAACATGTAACTTCTGTGTTTCTTAATAACATTTAACGTCGTTGAGGCTAGCGCAGTCTTTTGAACCCCACTGCCGTCATGGACAATTTTACAGGGAAAGGGCTGTGTTCTGTTTTAAGTAACGAAGATATCGTTACTGCTTTAGGTCTACTTTGTTACATTTCTCTTCTTCTGTTTTTCATATAGCAATATGCCAAAAGCCTCCTGGTGTTGGAAACTCTACTCAAGAGGGAGAAAATTTTAGCGACGGAAGTACTGTCCGCTACACGTGTAATTTTGGATATCGATTCCCTGGCCAGTTAGGTGATCAGCCGTTCGTTGAGCTCGTCTGTGTTGGACACAACTGGACCTTCGTCAACCAGTCAGATGGCAACTACAGCCAGTCACTCGATCTACCAGACTGCCAACGTAAGGACATAAGGGGTCACTGCATAATTACGTAACGCTCCATGGTGGGTGGATGTGGTCCTTGAAAATGTTACGAAACGTTAGGTGGGTGGGTGGGTGGGTGGAGCTGAACGTTACGTAACGCTTTTACCAACAGTTTAGTTATAAATGAATTTTAAATTAACATCGAATGGCCCTTTAGACACGATGTTATCAAAGTTCAAACTTCGTGCCATTGATTTAAAACTTCACTAAAAACACGCAATAGTATAAGTCAACACTAAGTTGGTCTTTAATACACTACCGCCGAAGGATCCAATACCAGCAGATCGTCATTTTTGCAAACTGTCGCGCTTCTTCAAGATACTCCGATAATCGCCTGGATATTATGCGTTCACATAGTAAATCTTAAGTGATTTTTCGTAGCAATAAATACGTAATGCTGGGGTGGGTGGGTCTAGGGAAACGTTACGAAGCGTTAAAGGGCGGGTGGGTGAGTCAAAAACGGTCATTTTCCGCGTTACGTAATTATGCAATGACCCCTAAATTGTATTCATCGTATACATTCTGTTCCATTACACTTTTCCTGCTAAGCCTGTCATTTTAAAAATTAATTGCCTTAAATAAATTGTATATAGGGTCCCAACTTCCATTACCCTTTTTCCCATTACTTTCCTTTTAAGCCTGTCCGTTTGGAAATTAATTGCTTGAACTATTTCCAGTTGGAACTGATCAGGTTTTCTACTACTATGGATGCACTCAACATGATTGTTTCAAGACCTGGACTATTTTGTCGTGATAAGTCAGCAATGTAAATGACTTTAATATGGAAATAGCGGCCTAACCTTCTTATTATAAGCTTCAGCTTTTGTAGAGCTCCTTTTGCAATTGACTTTGAGATTATGCCTGTTATTGATATGTGATAGTAAAATAAAGAAGAATATATATATATATAATATATATTGTAGGGTCCTACCTCTACTCCTCCAGTAATTCACATATCCAACCCTGCACAAGTCTGTCGATGCAAAAAGACTCGGTTTCGCGTCATAATGTATATGATTAAATGCAAAGCACTATTATACGGGCCCTGTGATCCAAAATAAGCGCTTCATTTTGACGAAGCAGAATCAATGATTTTTTTTATCCTTTTAAAGAAATTCTTTTATGCTATAACCATTGAGAGCGAAATATAAAGACTTTATGACCATACCACGCTGCTTTTATGACCAATCATGTCACTCTCTGAAGTTCTTCGGACCCTGGAGCAAGCTGTATGAACGCCTAGTCATTTCATTAGACTACAAATCACAGAGCTTAAGCCGAATAGGATCAGACCAAATGCCAGTTCATCTGACCGAATCGATGCGTGCTAAATGAACTACATGCATCACTTGTCCGGAGTAAGGCTGTCTAATTCCCTCTGGCCAATCACTAGGTGAATCGCACCACCTCGTGGCATGGTGAACCTGTCTTCGGTTAAAATGCAAGCATATGCCATATACTTTGGCTGCTGACTAATCTGCATTTCAGCCAAAAGATCGTATAGATTACTATATAATATTATATGGGGGGGTCTACCTTTAGAGGAAAGACGCACGATGGGTCACCGAAGTATCAGAGGAAAAAGTCGATTTAGGAAGAAGAGCAAATTCCGATGTATTATTACTAAAAGGCGAATTGTCTTTATTCCTGATACATAATAATGATATAGGCTAAGACATGCGGTGGCTTACGTTATAGGTAGTCATAACCCGTGATAACCGGTCCATGACCTTGACAACCTCCAGATGAAACTTAAAATATTGGATACCTACACAGGTTCTAAGCATTCTTGCTAAAGCGTCATATGCTGTAAGAACGGCCAAGATGGACTGCGTCATTGGCTTTAGAGGAGGAATGAGTCATTGGCCTTAGATGATTGCGCCATTGGCCTTGGAAGGAATGTGTTGTTTGCTTAGAGGAATGCGTTGATGTGTTATTGGCCTTGGGAGGAACGCATCCTTGATAAATGTCTTTATGTAATTGACGCATTATAGACTTCTCTGCTTTATCTCAAAGAGGAGAGAGAGAGAGCAGAGGCGTCTGTATTGAACTGACTGGTGCTTAGTTCTGTATAGTTGGTGATTTGTCAATGAATTCTTAGCCGTCTTCTGTTCGATCATTCCAACCTGGATCGGAATCGAAACGGAGGATTCTGACGGTCCACGCAGTCGACCAATGGGAGAAATCGTTACGTACAGATGCAACGACGGAATGAAATTCACTGAAGAAACATCAGAATCTGAGGAGATTGTCAATCTAACAACCACCTGTCAATCCAACGGAACCTGGATTCCTCCCTTTCAAAAATGCCATTGTTAGTCAGTTTAAAGGTTCTTTCTATAGCTCTGTGATTGCTTTGCTGCAGTCAACTTTCTTTCACTCGTTGGTTGTGGCGTCGTTATATTGGTGGTGGCAGCGGCGGTGGGTGTGATGATGATTGTGGTGGCCGCGAATTGTTGGCGGGTTGCTTGGGGTAGTATAGAATAAAGTATAGTATATTATAGTATGATATAGTATGATATATAGCATAGTATACCGGTAGTAGGCTATAGTAGTGATTTTGTTGGGTGGTTAAATGTTAAATGTTCGCAGTTTTTCTATAGCGACCGTACTCATTTTTCAATGAATTGATCGGGTGAGATCCTTCACCACCGCTCGCCCGTTTGAATGGACGCCACGACATTTAAGGTCCCCGTGCAAGGACCGTGCAAGCCAGAGATTTAAATCTCTGAAATAAGCCAGCATCGGGAAGCGAACCGCGATACGCAGGCTCTCTAATACAAAGGCGCATGAGACGCGCAGCCAACGCTGCTCTAACGAATGTAGTTAACTGGGCCAGGTTGTGGTGATATGAGTGGTGGTGGTGACGATGGTTGTGATAGCGGCGGTATTTATGGTGGAGGTGATGATTTGGGTTGTGGTGGTTGTGGTGGTATTAATTATAGTTGTTGTGGTGGTTGTGACTGTTGTGGGTTTGGTTATTAGGGTGGTTATTGTTGTGGCTGAGGTTGTACAGATAGTTGTAGTGGTGGCAGTGTCCGATTTGCCGTGGGGGTCACACCTATACTTTTTTTGGCCTTCTGACCTTTGTCCGACCCCCGGGGGGGTCGGCTGGACCCCCTTAAATTCATTACCCACAGTCCTACTCCAAATGACTCCATTATAAAAAATACAGTCTCCGTTATATATGACCAATCGGCCTGATGTAGGTTGATATTGGGATATACTTGTTAAGGAATAGAGTTATCCTTTCAGATAATGCAACAACTTGGTCCCTCTCGGCCTCCGTACTTTCATCTGCGTTGTCACTTGGTTACTATGACAGGCAGGGCCTATGAGAGGGTGCAGCGGGTTCATTGCTCCTGGGCCCAGAGGGCCGGGAGTGTAGTTTCTGGCTGAGCCGGAGGAGTTACGGATCAAGGTCCAGCAAGTGTATGATTGATAGTGCCCTGCTAGCCTACAGTGCCCTTCACATCTGTAGGTCAATGCTACTAAAGCTTTCTCCAGTCTCCTATAGGCCCCAGCCACCATTCATTACACGCACCCCAATTGAAATGAGTCATAGGATCCCGTTCCCAACATCGCCAACCTCGTCATCAGGAAGGTCAGCTCTTCTGCTGTTCATCTGTCTGACATTAGAGAACTTATTTTGCAGTTTTTCCATTTTATGCATATATATTTATTTAAGCCTTCAGATATAAAAAAAGTAAAAGTTGTAAAGTAAAAGTTGTAAATAAGCCTTCCAAAATGTATGGTGACAGATCAGGAGCCCTGAAAGGTTTGCTTTCTTGTCAAAATATATATCTAACCATGTCTGCCTGTTTGTTGGAAGAAAAGCTTTAACTTTAGCAAAGCAATATCTTGCTTTCTTTAATGGTGAGAATTTCATAGCAGAAATGCAGCATTTACCCTCCGTACATAAGACAATTTTTGGATGTGCCCTATTAACACCATTGACCTGTTGAACTTATAAACACAGTACAATCTTTCTGAGCTATTTCCAAATGTTTGTGTGAGCTTAGGTTATACTGTTAATTCCGGAAACAGTAACCTCTGCAGAGAGATCATTCAGCAAATTCAAGCTAATTAAGAATTTGTAAGGTCTAAAATGTCTCAAGAAGATTATCTTGTGGATTTGGCCAGGTTGAGTATTGCCAGAAAATTTATTTTGAAACTGTCATCAGAAATTTTGCAGAAAAAGGTCAGGAAAGCTCCATTGTTAATCAGATAATCTTATTAAGTGTTTTAAGGTATGAACATATTCTTATTTGTGGCTGTTTGACAGTGGCCAAGGTGTGGTGGCTTCCCAGGTTTTTATTTTAATTGAATCTTCACAATTTCATTTTAAATTTCTGATTGAAGCAAAACACACAGTGACAGCAGGCAATGGTTTTGTTAACAAAAGTTGCATTGTACTGTAGCAATTTACAAATGGTGTTCATGGTGTTCTGTATGCTTTGTATATATATATATATATATATATATATATATATATATAGACTAAATCGGGCCTATAATGACTATGAGATTACTGTAATTTCATACCTAGAGTACTATATCAAAATATAATTATATTGATTCTCTTAGTTTATCAATGCATAAGTTGCGTCTTGTCAGCTTATTTTTAATAAACTAAAATTGATTGATCTAATGTTAATCTGATCCTGGTGCTTTTATTGCGCACGCCTTGTCGCGCACTGATCAATCGATGAGATGATGGAGAATGAGATGGTATGCTTATGATGCGTTGATAGATGTGGAGACAGGGAAGAAGGAGAAGATTCCACCGGTAGAGGCGCCCGGTGCAGCAGCCATTGGAACGGTGGCTATCATCTTCATCAGCATCGAAGTGGCTCTCATCGTTCTCATGGACATCGATCACCTCGTCCGTCACGCCAAAATGTTCAAGGATAACGTCGCAGTTGGATTCAACCGCTTTACCAGTTAACCGTGACATTGTCCGCTGATTACCTATATGGTATTTGATCTCTGTCATGTGAAGCTGCATGCAGCTCGTGATTAGGTTGTAATAGTTAATCGATCTGAATTATGACGAAACGATTATGGTTGAAACCATTGTCATCATTTCTTCGTCATCATGACCGCCATCATTATCATCAAATACAACAGAGCATCGTCTATTGTATTGTATTGTACTGTATTTGATCATTTATAAAGCGCTTCTCATAGCATAAGCCTTTCAGAAGCGCTCCCAGTGCGAGGTACTCCGAGAAAAAGGAAGGTTTTAAGGTGAGAGAAAGAGGAAGAGATGCTACCAGAGAGTATTGTAGAGCGTAGACAAGGAGGAAGTCTATTCCATAGCGAGGGACCTATGGGCACAAAGGATCCGGATTGAGCCATTGTTGTCCTAACACGGGAACAAAAAGGTCAAGCCGCGGTCAGAGGATCTGAGAGGACGCTTTGACGTGGCAGCGAGGGGCGGAGAATTTGGTGACAAAGATATTTTGGAGGGAGACCCAGTTGAGATTTGAGCATGAAAATGAGAACTTTAAATTGGATGCCCACAGAAGTTGTTCGGCCATAAATGTATAGATGTGAGAGAATCGAGGGAGGCGAGCTATAAGTCTGGCAGCAGCATTCAGTACAGACTGAAGAGGAGATAGACGAACCTTGGGTAAGCCAACAAGGAGAGAATTGCAATAGTCAATTCGAGAACAGACAAAAGCATGGACAATTGAGGTGAAGGTAGATGATGAAACAGATCTGCGAATAGCTCTAAGACGCCTAAGTTGGAAGTAAGAAGAGCGGGTAAGTTTGGATATGTGTTCAGTGAAGGTAAGAGAGCTATCTAAGGTGACTCTATGTTATTCACGCCATCTTTATAGGCGCCTTTAGCATAGTCAAAACTAAAATAATTCATCATTATCCGCATTATCGTCATCACGATAAAGTGAAGGGTAACATTCTGACACGAAGAGCAGAAGATCAGCATTGACGCGGAATCGCTTCCCGCTGTCCTCCCTAAGGTCGACTCAACCTTTCATTCGCCAGGTGGCGTTATTAAAATGGGTAGGACGGATGGGCGCCTTTCATGACTACAATACAGTTAAATTCGATTCCTGTAATAACTTGTGATCATCCGTTCATAGTTTGACTTGTAATCATACTGCGTTCATGTCAGTTTGAAATAATAAACGAAGATGATCATTATTATACTATAATACTAACAATACTACCATATAGAAAACACGAATAAGTGTTTGTCATCTTGCTTTTCATCCTCTTTTTTCATGATGTGCTTAATACGTTAGGAGTTATGTCTGTGTTTAGGTTAAGTCTCAGCTATTATTATAGATCGTGTGTCTATAGGCGGATAGGCCCCTATCTATGTATGTAGGCTACATGAACGCTTTTATAACACCTTAAAAGCCTCCGTCATGCTAAGTTCTATCTCTGTCTCTCTCTGTCTCTGTTTCTCTGTCTGTCTGTTTCTCATCTTCTCGCTCTCTTTCTACGTATTTATATGATTTGCGTGACATATTCACAGATACTGAGAACTTTGACGTATAAAGTATTTTAATGTCGAATAAAACAAAACTGCACTATACCTGGTTTGAAATAGTATGGTGGAACGTCTTAATGGATCGACGCCGTGACCCACTTTCGCTTAAAAGCACAAAATAAGATATGCTAGGTTTCTAACGGGTTTCCTGCTGTTCACTGAAGCCATGCTATGCAATCATGTGTACATGTATGTGTCTGTCTGTCTGTCCGTCTGTTTGCCTGTCTGTTTGTCCTACACGGTGCCTCCGGGCCACGCTAATTCCTCTCTGGCATTCCCTTCTTTGACAGTATACGAATTCTAATCAGAATCCAGAAGCCAAAAACAAACAGTGAGCTATTTATGAAGTCGTTGAAGAGACTTATGAGAAGCTGTGTAGAATATACACTGTGTTCCGATGAAAAGTAGACCTCAAGAAAAAGTGACATAACTCGGTCAAATCTTTTAGTATATGCCTGAAATTTAAAAAACCACAACAGTAGCCATATTACCACCAAATGTTTACGCCGTTTGGAAATGTTGTGGATTTTATCAAGTTTGAGATACAGCACTGACAAGGGAAAATCTCCAGCATACTATCTTACGTTTAAGTGCTGAAATTTGTTTTTTATATTTTAAAAGTACAAATATATCACTTTGTTGTCTAATGGATAATTCTTGCGGGGCTTTTAGCAAGTTCTAAATCTCTTCCGATTTTCATCTAGTTTGTCAAATGACAATGTTTCTCAAGTTGGAACACAATAACAATCTGGCCGATATTAATTTTGAAACTTCATTTTTTAGACACACCTTAATATGCATACATCCATCCATACATACATACATGCATACATGCACACATAGAGACACATGCACAGAAATTCACATATATAAACGCCCGTACTCTTAAGACTTTTCTTGTCTACTATACCCAAGACTCCCAAGTCAGTCTGGGTCATCTGAATTTCTCTGTTGTTCTCTATGAACACTTCATAGCGTCGTTTAAGTAGCCCTAGTATCTCTTATAATATATCGATCTTTAAGCAACTCTGGTTGGTGTAGCACTCTGAGTGGCGCTATATAAATTTACAGATACAACAGAATACATAAGCACCGAGGCTAACTTTAACGTGCTGCATATGTCCAAAAATATAGTCCCTGTCCCTGACCCTGTCCCTGTCCTTCTCCTTGTCACCAGTGTTTCCAGTTAACGCCCAAATGCCAATTTTTACGTTCGTAGAAAACGTCAAAAACTTCCAGAATTTTTCGGTGTGATCGCCGAAAGAAATGAGCTACGTCCAAAAAATTCTAGGTCAGGGCGTAAATATGTCCTGTTTTTGGACTCTAACGGAAACATTGCTTGTCACTCTCCATCTCCTTGTCACTCTCCTAATTGCATGCACGTGTTAGTCCGACAGATGGATTACAGCTACTAAGCGTAAACCTTGCTTGCTTTTAGTTGAACATCGTGTATCAGTTCAGCTGGTGCTTCGTATCAGCTGCATAGGCCTATCTGCCTAAAATAAGCAGATGACCTAAATAGATAAGTCCACGGATAGGCTCAAAGCCTATAGACCGCAAGCAGGGCACACACACGCAAAGTCCGTACACGTGCCCGCACCCCACGGCAGTAATTAACCAGTCCAACATTAATTAATTGCATCGCAAATCCAGTATCGTGTGCACTAGCCGACGGTGTAATTATGATTAACTCGCAATTTCTGGCCCGGAGTTAATTAATAACTGCAACAACTGCAGTTAATTACTATAATTACTATGAAACTCGAAGCGTGATATAATTGCAGCGGTCTGACGGAAATGTGGGTCAAATAAATAGGCTTAATGTTGATAATTATTTTGATACTAGCTTGTGCATTTTGTTAATAAGTTTGTGTGTGTGCGCGTGCTTGTGTGTGAAGCACGTGTCCGTGTATCAAGTAATAGCGATGGTTGTCACGTGATATCTGGCATGCACCTTCTTTTCCTCGGCCTCGGTATTTATCTACTTCATATTATTGTGAATAGGCCAGCACAGATTAACACTAGAGACATAGTGTAGGGCCTACTTGAAGCGTATACTAGTGCAAGACTTAAAGGCACACATATCGAAACTGCCTAATAATTATACACGGCCAAACAATCCTTAGACTGCATAAATAGTCTAATCCAGAAATAGAGAAAGCCAATCCTTTAAACTTTCATGTTAGCCAAAAGGCGATTTTGCAATTGGTCCTACAAATAAAGAATATTCTATTCTATTTATTAGTAACACAAGGCCTGATAACGCACGGCTTATCGTCTTCATATGCTCTATCCTTCGATTATTATATATATATATATATATATATATATATATATATATATACTTTAACGATAACCTGGCCGCAGTGACAGCCTACAATTACCAGTTAATGTTCATGATTTCTCTATAGTTAACCAGACTTTAAGACCAATTAGACCGATGCAACTGGACAAGTAGTAGTAGTTTTAGTTTAACGACACTGTGTGATAACACTCAACAGGATTGGGGTGCGTGACCTCTGGTCTGTTACAGTAGGTGTGCTCCGATGGGCAGATGACTGTAGAGAGTGACGCGGGTAGACAATCTCGTCCCCATCTCCGCCCTGTAACAATTAAGTAAGTCTTCCCCTTCCCCGCCCCATCCCCGCATGGTTCGTCCTCATCCCCGCCCCATCCCCGCCGATTTTCTCCCCATCCCCACCCCTTCCCCGCAGAACGACGTTACATTCCCCGCAAAAAGTTTACACCAATTCAAATTTAAAAAATAACATAATTTAGCTTACAAAGCTATATTTTGTATTGCTGACTGCATTAGTCTGTTATTATCTTATCGACAGTTTACATTAACCAAGTCCTGACTATTTCTGACTAGTTTGCTTCAGGAAATAAAAAATCTCCTTATCAGTTTTCAAGTTCTTAACATCACCCAGGTTTATTGCCTGCTCATTCCCCATTACCGCGGTATTTCCGCGAGAGTAAACCCCAATACTGCGGTATTATCGCAATTGTTGTCTCCATTACCGGGGGATTTACCGCGCTTCCCCATT
Source organism: Aporrectodea caliginosa (assembly GCA_020284085.1). NCBI lineage: Eukaryota > Metazoa > Annelida > Clitellata > Crassiclitellata > Lumbricidae > Aporrectodea > Aporrectodea caliginosa. The sequence goes on along the minus strand of JACEVL010000127.1, from coordinate 897,684 downwards.
ACCGGGGGATTTACCGCGAGAAAAAATTCCCCATGTCACTCTCTACACAGATGTTACAGCCATGGCAGGCGCCAAGCCGTCCTATCGCGCACCTGCTTTGTTTGCACAAAAGCGCGTTCAATTTCCCGTGGTCAACATGTTTCCTATAGCCTAGTGATCGAGCTGTGTCTGACCCACTAAACTGACTCATTCAAAAGAATTGGTTTTCATGACTATTTAAGGGCAGTCATCGAGCTTACATGAAAACTCAGTCAGAAGTTTGTTCTTTGTCTTACTTTATGACAGACCAACTAAATAAGAACTAAGTTCTTATAGGCTAGATCAAAACATATAGAAAGTTAGCGGTAGGCTATAGTGGTACACATTTATTAGAGGTGAGTACACGCTACAGTCTGTAGCCTACCTTCAGGTTATTTTACCCAAAGATTGAGGGATGAGTTTCTAGTTTATAGTCTTATAAAGTTATAGACTAGTCTACACTATGCATTATTAAGCACAAATATGTCAAAATACGTTCTGGAGGAGAGTACACGCTCTGCGCATGTGTGCATACTACAAAAAAGTTTTGTGAGGTGAGTACACGCTGTATACCCGCGTAGCCTATACCCTAGTCTACAGCCCTGGTTGTATCCTGTTAAACCCGTGAGAATTAAGATTAGGCCTACCTGTCCTAGCCCGTATAGGCCTACAGCCTAACATCAACTCCGAGTGTCTTACACGAAGCAGATAGACCTCAGATGTTGGTTTACAATCTGCTGCCCCTATACCACGTTTTTTCCCGCCCCTAATATTTATGCTACAAAGTTTTAAATTTACCTAACCTTATCATAGCTATATTTATTTATTTAGTGGCGTATCGCTCGCAGCTTAAATTAATACTATGTTCAATCTGTTAATTTTTAAGTTTTGCCACCCCTTCGAACATGCCACCCCTAAGCCATGACCTTCATTGTTCATACAGGCCTTTATTAGATTTCACCATTGATGGTCCTATAAAGAAAGGAAGGATTCTGCTGACTGACAATAATGGGAGGCCAAGCTAGAAGTAGGCCTACTGCAAAATGCACCTTACCCTACTCCGTTAAGAAAATGAAAGACATCGGATACAAGACCATAGGTCCAGGCTACCAACGCCATGCTAGATAAAAGACATGAATTTTGACATATAAAATATACACACTTTTCAACAACGCGCCCTAGTCTGGGCTCTCGATCCAAGATGATTTGATTAATAGGCGTCAGAGATATTTATAACAGGTAATTTGTCATAAATATCCCTGACGTCGAGGTCGAATTCTGTTGGCTTCGGGTTTACTACAATAGCGATAACCAAAGCCAACTCATACCTGGATAAAACGCTAGCATGCAGAGCATTTATAGCAAACAACGTCGACCAGTTCAGGGTGTCCAAACGCATTCATTCTTAGCAGTGTTTTGGTAATTTCTTGGAACTTAACAAAGCCTAGTTCATAAAACTGCAAGGCTACTATTATGTGCATATATTTCTGCCAATACTGACTTCAGTTGCCACGCTAGAAACAGAGTAAATCATTTGTTTTTACGAAGATTAGTTTTAACAGGTTTTTCTCACATCACGCCGCCTAACGGCAGCTGCAAAAACCAAATGAGGGAGGCGAATACGATGACGAAGCGTGTAGGAGTGTCAGCGCTTGCATAATGGCGGATATCACCGGCTATTCATCGTGTGTATGAATCTGGGCGGCCCTACGAACCGCGCTGGCTTTCTCCCTCCCTCCCTCCCTCCTCCCTCCAAGGCCTAGTGTCCAATCACCGTCTACTAGGGTGTCCCAAAAAACAAAAGTTCTCAATTATCAATGGCCAACCTCTAAAAAGTTTCTCTTGGCTATAGGCCTACAGCCTACTGATAAAAAAAAATGCAAAGTTACAGGAAAACTGAACATGATTTAGACGTAGCTCAAAGCCTTTTCAAATTTCCTATACGGTACCCACATGCAATAGCCTGTATGGAAATTTTACCGACATAGCGGTTTTCAATGCATAACTTTCAAACGGGAAGAGATATAAAATTCCTTTGGCGAGAATTTCTGAAATGCTTGCCTACAACATAGTTTTTGTTTCATAAGGTTAGCCTACTCTTGCATGACCCCATGTGACATTACGTCAAACTTTTACGTCACAGTTGACATCGCATTGGATCAATGGTTTCTCTTAAAGTGTCGTTCTGAAAAGGATTATAGGTATCAAGTTATGGTTTTGGGAAAGAGATTCAAATAAAATATGTTTGAAACCAACTGGCAGTTATTTCTTCCAGAACACGTGACATGACGTCACTCACCGTGACTTTTGAAATAACCGCTCCTATCTCCACAACCGGAAGTCTTGGAAATCGACTGCAAGGAATTTGAAAAGTTCATTTTTGACACTGTTTGGCAGTGTAATTCTCGTTAACGATAACGGTAACGAAAATGTTCGGTAACGAAATAAAATGATTTCGTTAACAATATCTATAGGCTAACTATAACTGAAAAATATCATTAACTATAACTATAACTATAACGCAAATAACACTAACGAAAATTTATTGTTATTTTCGTTAATACAAAGAAAATAAAAAGTGCAATATCGACAAACATGCATGAGGATGTGAAAATGCGCTACAACTAATAGCCTATGTTCACCCTGGATGTTGGATTTGTGAATTAACCCAGTAGTAGTAACGCAGTTTATTAAATTTAGCTATTTTGTAACCAGTTCTATAGCGATTACGACCCAGTTTGACTAGCGCAAATTTTCAAACTTAGTAGTCGTAGGCCTAGTTATTTTGTAGTCAAAATGTCTCTAAAGATCTTGAACAACCTCAATTGTGGGAATGCTGTCTGGAGTTATATCAAATACGAATCAGTCACAAATAAAAGTTCGTGTATCATCAGCGTTGTTTTTATGTGGCCGGCTCACAGCCGATAAAAATACGACTAATCTACTCAATAATCTCAAGTATTACCACCCACCTACATACAAAGCAGTCTGCGCTGCAGATAGTGATAGTCATAGGCGCCGACGTTTGGTTTTGTCTCTGGGTGCCACTGCCTGGGTCCTACCCCAGTACCTTGAGCATTTTTTTATATTCTACAATGCCATAGGTGACTTTTAGTGCATTTTGGGAAAAGAAATCAAGGATTACGTGGTTAGAAAAAGTATTTGAAACTCACTATTGTGATATCATGCAATGTTGGGTATTTGTGTTGTAGCCTACTGCTTCACAAGTTGTGAGATTACTGTAACATAATGTAAAAAATTTGAATTTAAGGTCTGAGTTCTTCTGGATGCCAGGCACCCACTGAACTTTCTCTCTGGGTGCATTGGCACCCAAAGCTCCCAAGGAGTCGGCGTCTATGGTGATAGTGATAATAACTAGTCCTATAGAAACTTTCTTGAGGTTGGCCATCAAGATACATACACTTTTGAAAAGTCTATGTATTTTTGGGACACCCAACCGTCTACATCTCACTGCCCTTGAGTATCTGTAGCTGTCTGCCTGCCTGTCTGTAAACCTTTCTGTGTTCGTCTGTGTATACGTGTACCATGCAGTCGCTATGTATCTGAGTATCTGTCCGTCTGTGTCTGTCGGTTTTCATCTAGGGCCTACGTGTCTGTCTGAATATGTGTCTCTATATGTTTCTGTGTCTGTCTGTCTCCCTCTCGTTCAATCATTTGACCTGCAATTGACGTCAAATGTTTGCATAAGATTATCAACGTCTAAATTGGTCACGTCCACCCACCCTGGCCACCCACCACCAGGCCACCGTCTCACAAGCTCCACCTCTTCTTCATTCGCTGGCTGTGCGGTTGTGTCACTGGTAGGCGGAACTTTGCTTCGTATTTTATACGATAATCTTTTGCTTACACATGGGCGTCCGCAGGAATTTTTGTATGGGGGGGAAGGTCTTAGAATGTTGGCACGGAGACTGACGAGGGTGCCGAAAGTAAACCGATTGCGTCACCCTCAGCGCTCGCCCACGCGATTAGGGATGAGACACGAGCCCAACAGCCGTCAACGCTGTTTAGAAGCATTTGACATGATAATTATGGGGCTCTGGGATCCCGTTTTCAGCAGAGGCGTAGCTAGGGGGGCAGAGGGGTACATGTGTCCCCGGGCGCCAGAGGAATGGGGCGCCAAAATGAGGGTTAAAATAATAATTTTGTCTTGATTTTGATACTAGTTTAATTGATTTATCCCAAATAAATTTCTAAGACTTAATTTTGGCGCCCCAAAATATCCAGTTATATATTCATTAGTTACAAACGTTGTCAGACATTATTTTGGCGCCCATTGAGCACAAATGTAGGGGCACCATATACTCATTACAAATGATGAACCTACAATGCAATGTTAGGCTAGTCAGAATCAGAATTAAAAGTCGTTTTCTTACAAAATCATGGATCGGTTTCAGCTCAAGCTTAATGTATTAAAAGTGGCATCTGGTTTTAATATATAAAGAAATTATTTAAGAATATATATAAAGAAATTAGGTATTGTAATTTTCAACTTTCCTGTATGGGAAACATTTAACCGGCTCGGATGAATAGCTGCATTCTTGGCCAGTGACAGGGAGAGTGGGGCATGCAGTATGCCAACCCTGGTAGCAGTGGTATACGAGAAGCATCTGTCTGAGGGTTAAGCTAGCTGGGTCCGCCTTGACTCTTGACGCCCACGGGTGGGCCATGGCTGTATCCATGATCCACAGAAAGAACTATTATGGACACAGGGCTGCTGCATCCCAGTGATTTGTATATTTAATGGGCCAAGACGTCAAAATTACAAGCTAACTTTCAGTAAGAGGCAGACTGACAGTATCAGTCAGAACTCAGAACTCAGCAGTTCAGCTATCTTAGATTTCAATTCTGCTGCTGTAATTTTATTTGAATGCAAATACTTAATTACTATTTCATTAAAAATTAATAAGTCTGTTAGTTTAGTGAAACGTTACATAGTAAAAATCAAAAACGTAGTTTTTATATTTTTTATTTTATCGACAGCAGATGTGCTATGATATTTGTTTGATAAATAAATTTATTGACTTTCAAAACACAATGAACAGTCTGTATTTTAAATATTTTATTTCATTAAAATTTAAATTGCCATTCCGTATATTTGGGAAATGTGAAATAAATAAAACAGGGAGGGGCCAGGAGGGGCGGGGAGGAGGCGCCAATATCATAGTTTGTCCCCGGGCGCAAAATATCCTAGCTACGCCTCTGGTTTTCAGCTAGGCCTATATTTTAACGTTTAATTTACAAACAAAACTGCCAATTGCTAAAACTTTCAATGTTTTTATCTATTTTAAATTGTTTAGGTTATCTTGACTAGTTTGGATAAAAAAATTAAAATGTGAAAAAATCATAGCCATTAACAAATAACAATGAATGGCTAAGGTGATAATTACATTTTTTATGACTGAAGGCTGATTCTTATTCTTGAAATAATAATTGCAATCGTCTGTTTTCTTCAATCAATCAATCAATCAATCAATCAATCAATCAATCAATCAATCAATCAATCAATCAATCAATCAATCAATCAATCAATCAATCAATCAATCAATCAATCAATCAATCAATCAATCAATCAATCAATCAATCAATCAATCAATCAATCAATCAATCAATCAATCAATCAATCAATCAATCAAATCATTTATTGATATATAAATTCAGAACAAGTCTACAGATGATTATGAAGAGAAATTTACGTCAACAAGAAGTTGGAAAACAAATGTGGTTGCATTGTAGAAGATAGGTTAATACTGGAGAAATGGGTCGAAAGGAGACCTAGAAGGGACCTTGGTTTCGCAACATAAGGCCCCCTTTTCTCTGAAAGAAAATGGCCATTGCCCAGGTGGATCAAGTACAGAACAGTAAGCTACAGTATCCACAATTAATACAAACTGTCCAAACTGATTGATCACCGTGTCTATGAATCCGTCTTTGTTTTCTGCAATCTTTTTGCGATGTACACTTATCATACAGTAGCCTGATAAACGGTCATCACAGGTTATCGAGATTAATGCTAGCATTGTGAAGGGCTCTTGGCTGGGCCAGGCCCGCCCTCGAACGCTGTCGGATCTTCAAGCCCTCGACGGCGCCAACTTTCTCATCAATTACGCCGATGACTTATTCGTTAATTGTTTCCTTCCAAGTTCAAACAGCAATCGACGAATAAGAAGACATCTCAACTTGAGCAAAAAGTAATAATCTCCTACTCAACCAATCAATCAAAGATACAAGAGATGGTTATGATGATGAGGAGGAGCCGTGTGCATGGACGCAACCACGGTCCAGAAGTTGGGAAACCTACTAGCATGTCTGAATGGGGGGAATTGCGATTGCCGAAGTCGCGAAGCCCCTAACGACTAGGTCACTAGGGGTATGGGAGAGCGTCGTAAGCAATTTTGAGCTTTGATACCAAATGGAGTACATGTTGGGCTCTAATTTACCTCAATTTTTCACGGATCAATCAATCAATCAATCAATCAATCAATCAATCAATCAAAATGTTTATTTTGCAACCAAATTAAACAAAATCATCAGGTTTACATATAAATTTCAACACGGCTACAAAAAAGGAGGCCCTAAAGGGATAAAGAATCCCGCTAAGTAGGGACACCAAATTACAGATTACATTAGAAAATTAATGGTGGCCTTTAAAGAAAGATTATAATTTATGACATACTTGCAGTGACCAAGTGAAAGTTAAAGTAAAAAAAACAGTAAAGAAACTAAATGAATCAAAAACAGGAAAACAAGGAAAGGAAAGTGAAACTGAAACAGTTGCTCAACACTGTTGAGTCAATATACAATATAAAACAAAAATACTTAACTAGCTTACTAAGTAGAGATTATGTAGGTCTACTACCATGCACAAAAATCAGGCGAAAGGTCAGACAAGGTCGTTTATAATACAGTACATTGTATAAGGTAGGTGCTTAATTTCTTTTTGAATACCCACGGATGATTTCGATATAAAAGTACCTGAAGCATCTTGATCTGTTAAAAAATATGACTTTATTATATGAATAAACTTAGATTTTAGGTTTAGAAGAACACCACTCGCAGTCGCAGCATTAATAACTGAAATATCCTCCTATAGGCTTCTACCGCAAGCCTCAGTCGAATTTTAAAAAGCGAGATAAGTAAGTTTTAGAGTGAAATTATACAGCAACATTCTGCACTGAATTCTGAATTCTATCAGAATTTCTTATAGACAAGTTTAGCGGCTTTAGCCTGACCGTTTATTTTATCGGCAGCAGGGTCAGCGATTTGTTGGGGAAGGGACCTATACTAAAGAAGGTCCGAGTGAGGGAATTGCGAGCGCGGAAGGCAAGAAGCTCCTAACGACTAGGGGTATGGCACCGTACGGGGGAGGGGGCGTCGTAAGCTTCCGACGCAATTTTGAGCATTTGATACCAAATGGAGTGCATTTTGGGCTCTTGTTTGCCTCAAAATTTGCAAAAGTTGGGGGGGCCGTCCCAACCTGTTCGAAAGGTGGGGGACGCGTCACACGGATCCCATATATAGCGTGGTTGCGCCTATGGCCGTGTGGGCATCTTGATCGCCCGGGTCTTTACCGAGGCCGAGGCCGAGAGAGTAGATATAATCAAGGTCTAGGGAATTACCCTCCTCTCTGACCTCAGAATGACCTTCCATGTGGAATCGATAGTATCAGAATCTTCGTCGTCCATGTATGCCCTGGGGTCTTGCAATCGCATGGCCTTCGCCCACATTCATTGCATGATGTTGCCAAGATGACAACCATTGCACAGCTTATGTATGCCTCCCCGTCATGGTGGTGCTATGCAACCGCCGAAGACAGAGGAAGAATAGAACACAGACAGCAAGGATGAAGCGCAGGGCGGCAGAGGACTTATTGGCGGCAAGTTGAGGTAACGAATGAGGTATAGGTTGAAGATGATGTATTTAGTAGATGTTTTATTCTTTAGTCCGACTATATTCGGGCTATTAACGCAAATGAAAGTCATGTTTTGCGTGAACTCTTTCCTCCATGCCGACTCCGCCTCAGTATAATGAGCTAACACTGAGGTCACACGGTTTCCTCCTCCCGCCAAAGTTGATCGTAAGTCTATATCTCATGTAGGCCTATTATATAAAACATCTACTAAATACATCATCTTCAACCTATACCTCATTCGTTACCTCAACTTGCGTTGCCACTAAACTAATTCTCTCAACCCACTTAGTAGCCTACTGGTAACTAACTGATAGAGCTGATACAATTTTGGCTACGCGATTTCTGCCTGTTACTGGTTACAAGTTGCGACCTGTCAGCTTGATACCGTGAATAAACGAAATTGATTGATTGATTGTTGAAATAATCCATGTCCTAACCCTTTCTACTTCCTAAAGTACTAAATGATCGTTCTATAGTATATAACTGGTATAGCCAATGCAATCTGCAAAGCCGTTATGACCGACGGATAGAATTTTTCTTGATCATCCCATCGCGCTTTTTATTTAACCAAACATCATACCAACTTTCACTTTCTTCCAGACAATTGTCAATTTCATACAGATCTGCAACGGCCTTGACAAAAAGGTTGAAAGGTTTAACTTTGCGGTGTAATTATCTTACTACTTAATCTTAGCTGAAAAGTTATTTACTAACAGGTCAACTTCTTCAATCATCCGTTTAATTTAAATTGGTCTGTTTGACCTACAAATCCCTCAGCACCAGCGCACCTCCCAACCTTCACTCGCTAGTCACTACTACTAACTCCTTACATTCCTCCTCGTTGCCTACGATCATCAAGTACGACGGGTCTTTTAGCTGAGTCACGATGCAGAACAGTTATGGGCTCGCGTGAATTCCATGCCTCTACCCATGGGATTGGAATGGACTTCCGCTCTCTCTTTGTAGCTCAAATTCACTTTCTTCCTTCAAAAAGCGGATCAAAACTCACTATTTCTCCCTGGCTTTCAAGCACATGGATACAGGGGTGAAAAACCAAGTTTATTTTAAAATGAGAAGTTGGTTTTTTGGTTATTTTTGTTTGTTTTTTGTTTTTTGTTTTTTCTTTTTTTAAGATTGTCCTATTTCGGATCATAAAACTCATAAAAATGGCATGAATACCGTTCAAATTAATCAGATGTATAAATGAAATTAACTAGAACAGTAGAACCGGACGCCATTTTTGGCATTTATTATTTCTAAATTTGTAAAAAAAAATTTGCGGTTTTCTGGTTTCTTGGTTTAAAAAATCCCCCAAAACCAAAAACCAAAAAACTAAACCTTTAACAGCCCTGTTTAGCGTCAAGTCACGTTATGGCTATGACCGCTAAGAGGAAGTCACGGCGTGGGTTCTGCTTCAGGCTTAGAGAGACTTACCTGTCGTATATATCTAAGACATAAAGGTGTGATACAAAGGCGTTGAATAGCCCATGGAGCTGCTCCCACAAAATAAGAATAGGCCTACCAATCATAGCACAGACTGTTACAGTAGGGGCCCAATGCCCATACGCCATCGATAGAAATACGAGACGGCAAAAGGGAGAGGGAAGATTCTCTCCACAGGCAGACTATAGGCTAAGACATGATGTCACTTACCTTCCATCATGGAAGTGACAATCTTTCAAGTTCGGTTAAAAGGAATGGTCATCGTATGAATTGGTATATACGCCCCATCATGATAGGTAACAACTCTGGCGCCATTCATTCAAAGTAATCGACACGAACAAAGTTTTCCATTTTCAATGGTTCTACCTAAAATATTCCTATCCATTTCTTATATCTACAAAGACCATTCCTTGTTCACAGTTACACCGGCAAACATACAGTTTTTAAACGAAACATTAGCTTATACTGTGTTACCAAAACACTCTCGCCAATCGGCATAGAGTCAGAGCGTCATGCTTATAACCTAGGCTGTAGGAAACGCGAGAAATCGACGTTAATGAACTTAATGCAATTCCTTTCGAAATTCGCGACGGCCAAAACAAGGACCTCCGCAAAGGAATTTCACTCGATTTAGACTCATTCAGCAGCCACACTGCAAAACAGGCTCTGTTTCACTTGTCCACAATTAAACAGTGGTTAAATTGCTCATGCAGAGTCTTACACCAAACATAAGCTTCTACTGTGTTAACAAAACACTCTCGCCATAGCATGTCCACAAGCACTTCAAATCTAAAATTAAAGCTAGGCCTATAATATCTGGCGAATCTATAACCGATATAATTCGCTAATTGCTATTTGGATAAGCATAAAATGTGTGAAACAAAGTGCATAAGGTCGGTTACTGTTACAGAAACGCACTTATGTGACGAGTGTATATGCCTACTCTTTTAAGTGGCGGCTCTCTTAGTTCAGGTGGCGGTCCTCAAATCTGAAGTGCCGGATATCTCAGATCCAGCGGGATCCGGCTGAATTTAACCACTGTTCACAAGACTCAAATCTTCAGACAACCACTCCAGTTCACCTCCTATCCACCGAACTAAACTTACATCCGTAATAGGCTCATAACGCATAATGCGTATTCACTACCAAACAATTATCCAAACACTTAACTTCAAGTAGCTTAGACAACTATGTAAATTATATGAACGCACTTTAAATAAGCTTTACAAACATGTATATTGTACTATAATTTATAGCCTATCCTTGTATACGGCGTGTAATTTGTACCGAGCGCAGGGTTTTGTATACGTTTTGCGCCGTCTAGTGATTGGCGAGAAATGAAAATCTTATACTATAATCTGGGACTATTATTACTGACGGGATACGAAGCGGCAATATGTCAGCCAATCAGAGATCGTCTTCTCTGAAACATCGCGGACGATGTATGTGACCATCTATTTTTAGATTACACTGTCATCCGGGCACTCAGCAGGATAAATACTCTCCACGGAGCAAACACAAACAAAGCCAAATGAATCATTCTCGTCGTTGTTTTTAGTAATTTACAAGATACATACGTCGCAAATTATTTTTATTAAATTAAGTCGCTTTCGTTTCGTTACGACAATCGTCCAGAAAAGAAACGGGACTAAAACTGATCTGACCTGCAAAGGTCCCGGATGTAAAATCAGAGTCACAGACATAATCTAGGGCAATGACCCAATTTTCGTCCGTTTCGAATCCCTTCAGTAATAATAGTCCCAGTTATAATTCTTAAAGTTTGTCCTTCCGTATGTATGTATGTATGTTTGCAATGCATCGCTGTCCGGCTAAAGGCTCCGAAACGGAACGGTTTAGCGAGTTGAAAAAATTTACAAAGCATTATTACGCAACGTCTAGGTCAACGCGACTATTTTCAGTTCGCAATTTTATTTAAACGCCGATATATGGCCATTTTAAATTTAACTTTTCAGCGAGCTTATTTCAATACCGCCCATAGTAAGGCCATTTGTTCACGTCACGCATGCTTAATAAGCAATCTTACGTCACACGGAGCATCTAGCAACCAATCAGAAGTCGCCACGGGCGAATTTCTAGGTCAGCGCAACCATTTACAGATTTGGTGACCTAATTACACTAAGCTCACATTTTTTGCAACCACGGCCATTGCCGATTTTCTAGGTCAAAGCAACTCGAAACTTACTTTAGCTATTCGAATTTCTATCTCATCCCAATTACTTTCAGCTCATAATTTGCTTTCAATTCCGATTTATGGACATTATAAGCATGCCCATTTGTCCACGTCACTAAAATTAATATGCAATCTTAAATTACGTCATGCGGCTAAATATGCAATCTTACGTCACGCTGGCCAACGGCAAATAATACGCCTATTATAATTTAGAAATAACCCGTGTAGTACGGGGAACAAAATAATACGCCTATTTCAGGTAGAGATAAACCGTAAAGAACGGGGAACAAAATAATAATATTGCCTATAATTATAAGGTAGAGATAACCCGTGCAGTACACGGGCAAAGCAACTATGTTCACCTCTAAATATCGTTTCCATTCAGATATATGGACATTTTTTTAAATATTTGAAGCCCATCAGCAAATATAGTAAGTAAGTAGCCTTTATTTGCAGCCGTTAAAAATTACGCCTGGGGAAAACCCGGGCGAACGCCGGGTAAAAATTGCTAGTGCTGCATAAAGGTTTCTGTTAGATTACGCATGGTTTCAGTATTGCATTGTATTGTATTCAAACATTTATAAAGCGCCTCCAGCAGGGTTAACCGCTCAGAGGCGCTTCTAGTGCGCAAGACCACGATAGAAGAAATAGGGTTTGAGAAAAGCAATGGAGGATTGGAGGAGGATGGGTTATCGGCTAGAATTTGAGAGCGAATAGATGGAGATAGCGTACCGCATTCCAAAGAGAGGGATCAATTGAGGTAAAGGATCGGGACTGAGCCATAGCGTTTTTCTAGCGTTTAGGTCTTTTGCTTTTGTCATTCTGTTTACCTGTCAAAGTTTTGTTTATACGCCTGATGATGACTTCTGTTAGTTTTTGGTCCTGTTAGGCCTACGTGTAGCCTACTTTTGAAGACGTATTTTGTAGATTTTGGGCTGTTGCGTGAAACGGTGTGTAATCTGTAATCTGACTTTTATAGAGCGCCACCAGAAAACTCATCAATGCCGTAGATCTATGTGTAAGTTATCTTTGAATATTAGGCCTATGTCCTTAACCTGAAAGCGATTGATCTGACTCATTTCCTAATCAACGAGTACAATACATTGGCCTATACACGGTATCGTTAGGCCTGTGTATTTAAGTTCATCCGGCCTGTAGGTCTATGCATGCGTGATACAAATAAAATTCATACATAGCATTATATAGGCCTTCCATCTTTTAACAAACCAACGTATATAATATATTATATATGTAACATGTATTATATATAATATATATCACACTTACGAAGACAAAGACAAGATTGAAGTCAACTGTTCGTCGCTTCTCAATTTCTTATAGCATAGGCCTACAGTATACTTCATTTCATGGCCTCGCCTATCGTCTGTCGGCCAGAAACCTTCCCCGTATCCGCAATGAGTTAAGCACTCGGTTCGTTCCCTAACACAGCGATAAAACCTATCTCCTAAGTCAGCCTTCTACAAGAACACAGTGCGTATCAGACCGTCCTTCAATCCAGCCAGCAATTAAGCTATATGGCTCACCTGGCGAGGTCCTATAATATAGCGCATTTTGTGACAAACTCATTCAAGTATATCGGCAAGTGTAGGCCTATATGATTGAGTGCACATGAGGTGCTCCCATAAGCTTAATTCATCTTGGCCAGCTCTGTTAAGTAACTTTGACATTGGTGAATTTAGCAGTGAGTTATATGGAATTTTTGTATTTCCTATATATATGACTGTAGTCTATACGTATTAGAATTACTTGAGAGTTGAGACATTATCATACATGTAGGGCTTACATAGGCCTACATGTAATATGTCTCACATAAATATACATATCAATGGCATGTTCTCTTATATTGACGAGTTTACTTGCCATAAATAAACCAAATTCTTAACTCTTAACCTAACCTGGATGTAATCAGAAACTTCCATCAGTAATATTCAGTATGGACCGTGCTAGCTCCAGATACAAACTTTGAAGTCGGCTTACGTGTATACGGTGCAGTTTCTGGTTGATAGCAGCTAATATCTATACTCCAGAGTTTTAGCTTTAACTAATATCATTTTTCATTTATTGTCGCTTCGTTCGCCGTTTTAAATTAAAATTAACGTTTAATTTAGGTCTTAGTCTTTAAGCTTTGCCTCCCTCTGAAATATGCCTCTCCTAGACAGTGGTTCCACGGTCTGGGGCGCCGCGCCTAAGCCTCACCGAAATAGTAACTATGCAGACCAGCAAACTCGTTGAAGATGCAATTCAGAAGCTGCAGTCGCTGTTGTTCGGTTCTTTGCTGACTCGTCCTATATTCCATTTAGTTCCGTAAAGACAACATCTGCTTATATAAACGAAACTTTTTAAGATCCTAAACTTGTCGTAAGATGGATTTGATAGAATTCCTGATTTATTGAAACAAATGATTTAGAACCGTTATCGTTCTTCTAGAATAATCTATTTTAACAATCTTGTATTTAAGTATCATTCCAGTTACAAGCTTTGCCATTTTTAATTGATTTCTTGCCTCAAACATTTAAGCCTATGGTCTATAGATACAAATGAATAGGTCTAATAATATTTTAAGCACTTATTTTACGTTATTTTTAAACAGCCTAAGAATAGCAGTGTTTCGTATGTTCAATGTTCACACACACCTTTACATATAAATCCAATGTTCAACAGTTAAACTTGCTTGGGCGTTTCCTTCCTTTAACATACCAGGTAGGCCAATCTGAGTCCGATTTGTGTTCACAATATATCATGCATAAGGGATCTTTGCTGTGGTACAGATGACTGGGATGAACGAAATTTTATTTCAGGCTTAAATTAGCCGTGATAGTTGCCTGATTATCCTAATTTCCTTACTGGTGTTATTACGTCGCTATTATGGGCAATCTTACGCTTTTTCTAACATATCAGCGAGGTTTTCTCTTGCAGCGATCATCTTCTTTGAAGTCTTTCCATCCATCGAATGACAATTTGACAAGTCAGTCGCAGCTTCCATCCTTCCATCCGTCTTTCCAGCGTTCGTCGACCTTGGAACAGTCAAATTCTGGTCTTCCAAGGCGAATGTTGACGTCATTGTGCAGACGACACATCCACTGCGAGAAGTCGTGGCGCGTACGGATATCAGGAGGATTAGACTTCAACCTAGAACACGCAACGCAATTATCCTTCCGTTTATATCTGACTGTGATTGAAGTTCAACGTCTAATAATATTAATATTATTACTAAAAATGCCAATATAATTACTAATACTATTAATAATATTTTTCATTATTATTATTATTATTATTATTATTATTATTATTATTATTATTATTATTATTATTATTATTATTATTATTATTATTAATATTAATGTTATTATTATTAATTTTCATTATTGTATGTATAAGCCCTTGTCGACCACAAAATTATAAATTTGTCACGACCAAGTGTAAGACAGCTTTTGAAGTCCAGTGCAACGGTATTTCATATGGATTATGACGATGATGATGATGATGATGATGATGATGATGATGATGATGATGATGATGATGATGATGATGATAACGACGACGACGATATATGGCGCAATAACGCCGCCATACCGCTACAAGGGCGCCTCACAAACAACTAAGAAACGAGATAAACCTTAGCAAACAAATCTGATTTAAGCTAAGAATTGAAGGAGTCTACTGAGTCGGCCAATCTGATGGCGATTGTAAGACTGTTCCAGCATCTAGGACCAGCGGCCGAGAAATCGCGATCGCCAAAGCGCGTCCTCATCCTCCTGACGCGGAGGTCAGTCTCCTTAAGGATCTAAGTCGCAGCAGGATCGACAGAACTCGGCACACGTGAGCAGCCACAAGCATCCATAAGCCCACGTGTTGCCTCTGTTGCTATGCTGACTACTTGACTCTGGTGCAAATTTCTTTTTCTTTTATGCTATAGCTGGGCTCATGTAGCCTAGATAAAAATGGTTTCCAGATTGGTCGCGTTTTCATTTAACTGAATTAACTCTAATCAGCTAAAGTTGGAAAGACTAATGAAAGCTTCTTCATTATACCATTTGTCGAAATCCGACCAATTCCCTTACTCCTCTTAGACCAACCAATTCCATTACCCCAGCCAATTTCCTAACATCAATAAATTTCCTTACCCCGGCCAATTTCCTAACATCAATAAATTTCCTTACCTCTGCCAATTTCCTTACTCCAGCTAATTTCCATACGCCGACCAATTCCCTTAGTAGCCTACGCCGACCAATGCCCCCACTCTGACCGATTATTGACAGACTGTTTTACTGACCAACTCCCTTACTGACCGAATGACTTACGTCTTCCTCAGTTCCGTAGCGCACATGTCGCATGGATAGAACTTGGACAGTGTTCCCATAAACTGTTCCAGTTCCTTGCGCTCCGTTCTCGTCGGTTGTTCCGGAATGTAGGCGGCCATTGTGTGCAGAAAGGTCCACGTGTTGCGTCCCAGTTGTTCACGACCCACAGGACACTCGTTCGACAAGTCGACGTGCTGTGTCGGCTCCTGGTTAGAATCCTTTTCCGTGTCTTTTCCTGTTTCTCCTCCGCCTGGGTTTCCTGCTCCAGCTCCACATCCTCCATCTCCTGGCTTTCCACAACTCACATCTGCCTTTAAAGCAATTTGACAAGGTGTCTTAAAAGTAATGCCTGTTACAGGCATACATAATATGGTTATCCTTACACATAATGATTAAAATTAAACGAAAAGCAATGTCAAGTCCGACGCTCTCAAAATGTTCATATTTATGAAAAGGTATGTGCAAATTTTGAGGAAAACAGTTTAATATTTACAGGTGGCTCAACGATGTCAAAGTTGGACCATAATAACGTAGGCTTAAGTGATAGAAGTCAAAAATATTTGCCATCAGTTTAACTAAGTCATGCGTGAAATCCTGCTGCAATGAAACTTACTGTTCAGCAGTCTCAAACCAATACAGAATAGTTTTCAAAATCAAACTATACTATAGTATGTAGTATACACTCCACGGCTTTTAAGGTAACGTTGATTTTCTCGCATCAAGAAAGTTTTCCCGATTCTGTTCCAGTGGCGGCGCCAGCTATATACAATCTCAGGAGGTCGCGTCAGAGTCATGGGAGTTATTCAGCAGGTCGAAGAAATTGATGTTTGAGTTTGACGCATCAGGTAATTTTACAGTTTACAAAATAGACTTCTGTTGGCATACTAGATAAAACGTAAAAAAGTCGATTAGATATAATAATTGCACTAGTTATCTTATAATGGGACATACTTTCATGTTTTAAATGTAAAGTAGATATTAAGAATTCCAAAGAATTTTACACAGTAGTATATATAATTATATATAGCTAGTAAGTAGGCAGGTCATAAGGAAGGTCAAGAGTAAAAGAGACAGGTCAAATGACCTATACTGAGAATCATGGTAGCGCCGCCACTACTCTGTTCGATATCTTGAAGTGCATACTGCAACTGTTCTTAAATCTTAAAGCCCATTGACTGTGCCACATCCTGGATCATGGTGACATCTCCCTCTACGTGACCGTTGGCGACTGCTATAGTACGCGGACGATTACCTCTGCAGCCTTGAAGTCATCCATACTGTTCTATGGATTGGTTAGGATTCCACCGGTATGCTATAGCGTTACAAATACATTTCTGCTCCACTTTGTCACGAAATTGTAGTCGTAAACTCTAAATTTCTAAAGCGCTATACCATAAAGCTAAGCGCAGGGCATCACGAGGGCTAAGTCATATCAGAAAGGGGAAAGATGTGACGACATGCATGTTGACAGGGCTAAGTAGAACTCTATTGAACGTTAGATGTTGTCAGGCCATGACTACAACGACCACCTGAATGCTACAGATAGCTACAACTACTTTGTGCTGTATTAAGCTAAAATATTGTGTCGGCGTCAACGGCCTATGTTGTCAAAAGATGTTGTTAAATTCTGGATCCATCCATCCACTGGACAAGGACACGGTCGCATCGCATTCGGTGAGAGCCCGTATACTGATTAGTGTTATAGCTTTACTATCTTTTACAGCTAGCTTATAGAATTACATTAAAAGTAACAGTACATTGCATAATGCTACAGCTACACCGCAGGTGTTCCTCGTTATGAAATAGGTTGCATAATTTCCAGTGCTTTTTTTCAGCCGGAGCGGTCCGGAACGGCGTTCCGGTACCTTTTTTCAGCTAATAAATATAATTTAGTTCATTTATATTTTTAATACAAAATTATTTAAAATTACATAGATACTTTAATTTAATTTCAGTGCTTTCGGTGTTTATTGATATTGATATAGATCTGATAAAAATATAAGCATAAAATATGCCCCTATAATTGTTCTGAATTAGTTGAGTTCCGGAACCTTTTTTCCTAGAAAAAAAGCACTGATAATTTCCATTAATTTGCTCCCTTAAATGTAATTGTAGGCCTACACGTTTTAATATAGCGACAGTAGGCTATGTCCTCGACCATACTCATTTTTCAATGCATTGATCGGGTGAGATCCTTTTATAAGGGCGCCACGCCATTTAAGGTCCTCGTGTACGGACCTGGCTATACTAGCCCCGAGATTTAAATCTCTGAAATAAACTACCTTCGGGAAGCGAACCACGATCCGCGTGCACTCTCACACAGAGACGCGTGGACGCAGCCTACGCTCTAGCCAAGGAAGCTTAAAAGTGTAGCCTCTATTAGATTTAAAATTGAATTTCTACGCGACACCTCTCCAATAGCCTACCAAGGTTTATTTTACCGCCTGAGTAGCCTACCGCTGAGTAACAGTAGGCCCTAATTGTTCGTTTGTTTCTCTGCATCAAATGAAACCGGTATAGTATAGGTATAGTAAAATATCCATATAGTAGGCCTATCCTCTATGGATATTTCCCTACCTGCGATTTCCTCCAAAAGGCGATATCCTTCCAGAAGGGGCAGCCTGATGCCATCGTCGTGTGGAGGCCAGTGTAGCTCACCCAGTTAATCCACACGAAGAAATGGTTGATCGACGGCGGCGACGAATCATTGTGGAACCTGGTTCGATCGCGTCGTCTCCTTCCGGTATCGATGCTGACCAGCAACATCAGCAGCCGACTGAGCTACGTTTATGGGAACAATGGAGGAGGAGATGGATTAGGATCCAAGAAGTCCCAGGACTCCTTCGCAGCCACCTATTCGCTCATTCGCACAGACGCTGACGAACATACTCCTGCTGACACTGCGATGTTGACATAAACCATCCTATGTTGCATGCATTCTAACACCCGAACCTACTTCCTGTTAACCAATGCCATGATATTCCCGATCTACCTTTACCCACGTCATACACGTGCAGCATATAACGCAGACTTCAATAACAATACACTGAAAAGCTAATTAAGGCAGCGTCACCCTATTGTGTGAAACGTAACGTTGCTATGGCAGTTATTTATAATTATAGGCCTGTACTTAATTTTACACCAGGCAGACTGGAAGAATGCACTAAAAACCACAAACACTTACAAAAAACATTACAAAAGGAAACTTAACAATCAATCTATCGGTGACGTAAGTTCTATATGCACGCAATCTAATAATGGACATGTTGTCTTTTATTGACAACTGAAGCATAATATTAGCGAAGGAATTAAACACATTCCCATAACAGTTACTATACCGCGACGTAATCGTCTTGAGTGTGATATTTCATGAAGTTAGTATGATTTGCAAAAAAGCATTAGCATAGCAAAATACATCCTAGGCATGAAGACAAAACTGCCTAAACCTTCAACAAAAACCCTTAACTGGTTTATGTAGGCAAAGTGAAATCCAAACACTTCACTATGCTCGTTGTTCCAAAAAGACATCAAGTTTAATAAGCTGATTATGAGTGAACGTTAGTGCAACAGAGCTGTAGACCTTTATTGTAGGCAGACTTGAAGAGGTAAGTTTTCAGTTTACAGCGAAAGACAGTCTCGGTATAGGAGAGTTTTGAACCCGATGAGGTAGAGCGTTCCAGATGGAGGGACCAGCAACTGTGGATGAGCGCTGGTCAAAGCAAGACGTGTACCCGGTACAAAATACACTCCAGCAGATGCTGATCGAAGAGAGAATCGGCCTTTGGCAGAGCTAGAAGGTGTACTGTAGGCTATAACCTTGGATGATGAGTAGGATGGCTAATGATTTGCACGTGCTTTGCACTTGAGGAGAGCCAGTTTGAAGCGGATACAGGAAAAGCGGATACCAGTGTATAGAACGAAGAGCAGGTTCGCCATGGTCTCGGTACATTACAGACAATGACAGACACACGTATTTAGCGATAAGATGCCGATCAATCACAGTTAAGTTACATACGCTGCTACCAGAAACGTTTTTGATCCCTTCTGAAACTTGCTAACTCGTTATTTCTACGTTGCGTTAAGTCAAGCTCACAAGGAGCTTAATACCAAGACGTCAACGAGCACTGATGCTTTAAGAGATGCGCTGCTAATATGCAATGTTGAAACACCTTATAATTATTTAAATGCAAACTACTTTTTGTACAGACTGCTTATATAAGTATATTATTTCTAAAAAATATGTATTTTATATATGACTTAAATATATACACTTTATTTCGTCCAAAGCAAAACAGACTGAGCAGGTAACATGAAGACTAGAAAAACAAAAAACCATTAGAAACACTCACATAGCAGAACCGAACGAAAACTTAAACCCATCGCTTCACTGAAGGCGTAAGCGTTGTAAACCCAAGTTCTGACAGCATGACGTTTTTGTCCTTTACTGACGAACCAAGTCCATTAACTGGAGAAATAAACTCGCGTTTAACTGAATGCCAACGACAGCATGTTGATTGTGCTATAACCAGTAGGTCTTCTGTACTTGACATGCATTTAAGGGGTTTAAACTGTCTCTCATAGAATTAAAGTCCAGACTGCCTATTGACTTACAACAAAACAATACTATTGCCGATTCTCATATTTGAAAATCAAACACTTTACGATACATATTGTTCCAGCAAGCGTTTAGTTTACTCAACTGAGCAAACCTCACTGCTATATGCTGAGCCATACCTTAAATCTGGGAGGCTATAATAGGCATATGTCTGCTGTAAGTATAGCAGCATTAATTAACTGGGGCAAAGTCGAGTAATTATTGAAAATATCATTATTAGCTGCGTAAAAATTGCGCATTAGGCCTATAGGTCAGCTTTCCACATCGCATCTCAGTTTACTACCAGCACATAGGATAATAAAATTAACTCCCAAGTATTTCCTCTGTTCTGTTCACAAAAGCTTTGTGACATAGATAAGCCTACATATAGCAGGGAGGGAGGCCTTGCATCGATCGAGGACCGAATATGCACCAAAATTGAGCACAATTAAATGTTAGGCCTAACTGACTAATAACAACATCACATTTATCTAGTAAGGCCTGAAGCACAAATTACCGATGCCAATTCAAAATAATACCATCCGCATACAAGATGCAACTCAGCCAGGACTGATTAATACAACGTACGGCCTAGACCTGCATGATGCTCTCAAATACACAATCAACTTTGTTTTATTAACATTAAACAACGAAGGCGACAAAGAACTCCCCTGCCGTACACCACTCCTAACTGTATATGACTTTGGCATACTGTGTATGTCACAGTCATTATGTCATGTGAATTATAGGCTACAATATCCTAAAAAGTAGAATTTATCATAAACGTTCAGGATTTCATTAGCGGAATAAGACCTTCGCGAAAGTAACCTACTCATGCACGTTATTTGCTTTGAAAGCAAATCTAAGCAATTTAGACTAAAACAATTTCAACATGAATGCAAAAATTTGTACCCTGAGAGTTTTCTCAGCATACGAAAAAATAACAAGTTAAAATATTTTGGTTTTGATGCATATTAGGACAAGTCAGGGCCGTTTTAAGGTCGTCGTAGGTCCTATAGGCACTCTTGCATTCGTAGACCCCAACTGCCAGCTCTGCATTAGGCCTAAAGCTAAATGCATAATTACACATTCACATTATTTATTGACGTCATTTTTATGCCTTATCATGATTCACGAACACATCCAGTTTTGATTTTAAATCTCAATCTACTTTATGTAATGTTGGTTATTTAATTCATTCATTGCGAAGATTTATATAGCGCCCCTTCAAGGCTACTACTCAGGAGCGCTCCCGACCCCAGTACTGCTGAAAAGAACAGTTTTGAGGTGAGAATAGAAAGAGTTAGAGTGGACTCTGGGAAGGTAGCGCAACATCAAAGGGAGCCCGTTCCAAAGCGAGGGGCCAACCAGTGAGAAGGCGCGATTCTGCTTAGTAGCTGTGCGGGCAAAAGGGACGATGAGCACTCCCCGCTAAGTAGAGTGTATGTATGTATGTATGTATGTATGAGCACTTGTTATAGCGATCCTTCAAGATTTCTACTCAGAGGCGCTCCCGACTACAGCGCAGACACTGAATCGGAGTTTCACGCCGAAGCGCATGAGCAATTGCGAGTGAAGGACTTGCCCAGGGTCCCTACGCGAGGCGAGGTGGATTCGAACCCGCAACCCTCCGGCTGCAAGGCACCGAACATACCCCTACACCACCGCGCCCCACACAAAAGTGGAGAGAGCGACGACCCTGAGCACTCAATGTAGGGCAGCAGAGGTCCCGAAGATGGGCTGGGGCGAGGCCCAGCAAGGACCGCCAGACCAAAGCGATGATCCGATATGATATCCGCTGCTGGATGGGAAGCCAGTAGAGCACATTCAGCATTTAACCAGAGACATGGCCAAACCTGGGAATGCATCCGAAAAGGCATGCGGCAGAACACCTTTGCGGACGCATTCCCAGATATATCCACTAAGTGTAGTGATACAACTTAGTTTTCAATATCTCATTTTCAGAAGGATCGTTTGCTCTATAGTACAGTGCCTACTCTGCCTAATGGATAATACGGCCCTGGGACAAGCATATAAACATAAAGCAATTTAAAGTGCACTTTGTGAACTGGCTTCATGTCATGATGTAAGAGGTATTTTATCTCAACTGTTATGAAAACAACTATAATTGAGTTGTGCAACTAGCGATTGAGGCTCTGTTTATTCATTTTAATCTGAACTGTAAAACCAATTGGCCGATGCGTGCTCTTACTTTTGGCTACCATTTTATCTGTACCCTCAAGCAATGGCTATATTTAGAACATCGCCATAATGTAGTGCGCATTTAACAACCGGTTTACTTTACTGGGCGAAAATCGCATCCATCAAATTGGGGGGCATGTGTCTTCTGTTCTTCATGGTAAATGAAGCAACGATTCTCGATTAGGTGATCCTGTATGTTGGGTGGCAATAGGAAGCTTGGTTTCATTGGATCGGCGTTGGTTATCACGATGACAAGTAGGTTGGTGGTTTCATAATCGTCGGGGGAAAGGTTACACGAGATGCTGGTCTAAATTGTTGGTTGTTACGGTGTGACACAACTTGGGTTACAGATGAAGTGGTTCAAGTGGGTTTAGGTCTGTTAAGAACTTGACTGTAGAGCGGTTTGGATCGGTGTTGGTTATAGGCCTAAGTCCCATAGTTGGATCCGTGTGTACATATAGGTATCCAGAGGAGGTAGGGTTGTTTTAAACACTCAGTGTGTGATTTATCCAAGTTTATTCCAGTTTCTGTGTCCTATAGCCTATATCAGTTTGTTTCTATATGAACAGATAACTTAATTTTCCTGCCTGGATACCTGATTTAGATGCTTTAGCTATTGTACGGCTTAGGCTTGGGTCATTCATTTTCTCTAGGCCTACCTAAGATCAAAGTGGAGGTTTCATAAGTTTCTAGAGTCTAATGTTGGCGTCCAAGATGATTTTCTTGAGTAGGGTCTTTCCTTGTATGTCTATGTTTTGAAGATATTCTTCATACTTCTGTTCGAATGAAACAATCATTGATCTGATGGTCAGTTATAGTGGTGGAACGGCTCTTGCCTCTTATAGTTCTTCTTAGTATATTTTGGCAGTTATATGTTATGTTACAGTTAATGACAAAAGTCTGTCTCCTTTCAGCATGCCCTTAGTTGGAATAATTAAGGCTAGGACCCAAATTGTGCGTATTAACACGCATGAGGGGTCGTCCATTAATTATGTCAACATTTTAGGCAGTTTTGACCCCCTCGCCCTCAGCTTGTCAACAACACTTTCCAAAGTAACTGTCAAACATTGACGGACCCCATTTTTCGTTCTCATTATGTCAACAATCCATATTGAACCCCCTACAAAAAAGAAACAAAATGGCTCAATACATGTAGAATCATTTTTTATAGTTTTAGTTATAGTTACACTAAAAATAGCTATCTCGAATTTCAAAATATATGAGTTTAGTTTATTAACAGCTTTTTCAGTAGTATTAACCATTAGGCCTAAGCACTTCATACATTTTTAGCATTTCTTAATGTTTTCGCTACCATTTGGAAGGGTCTGTGTTGATTGTATTGGTAGAAAAATTTCTTGACGTCAACTTGTACCGAACCCCCTCCCCTTGTCAACAACTGTCAAACTTTTCCAAACCCCACATCCCCATAATTTTTTACATAATTAATGGACGACCCCATAGAGCCCATATGGGTCCCATCAAATGCCCACGGAAAGGACGGCACGCGGTCAGAACAGACTGTACAGTGTGCGGTAAAAAAATTAAATGCATTATATTGTTAGGTAACTAAAAGACCTAGGCTCACCTGCATGATTACCCGAGACGTCGATATCAAGGGGGTCCATCAAGTAGTGGTAACATCACTGGCGTGAAGAGCAGTATAGGAAGCGGGTTCGCTTCCCGCAACCCTCCAAGGTCCACTCAGCCTGTCATTCGCGAGATGTCGCGTTGGTTAAATGAGATGTAGGCCTAAGACGTGATGAGCGCCTTGCATTGCTGCCGTAGGCCAATACAGTTAAATTGGACTCCTGTAATAACTTGTGATCATCCGTTCATACTGAATTGTAATCATACTGCGCATTTTGTCGGTTTGAGTTAATAAAGAGCATGAATATGAATATGAAGTCGATAAGTCAGTGGATAAGTCTAAGCGATTTAGTTTAGTCGATAGCATGTGACTTAATTAGTCGACTGAGCATCTGAGACGCTAATTAGTCAGTCGTTAATTAACTCTCTAAGTCAGTCGCGAATTCCTAATTAGTTAGCGATTCCGGGGACTAACGCCCACGGGAATAATGAAATCTTACATCTTTCATGTTTAGGCCTAAATTTCATATTATTCAAATTTGTTTAAAATTTGGCATCCTAGCTATTATCCTAGCTCTCCATATCTAATCGAATCTAAGAAAGTATCAAACTAGGCCTACATGTAGGCCTAGCTCATTCACAGGCGCTCAGTCAAAAAAAATAGACAAGTAGGCCTAGGCCTATAATAATTATTGTGTGCAGCACTGGTAGGACCCAAAGGATCCAGTTAAGGATTAGGCCTAGGCCAGGCCTATTCGGTCAGGCATGGCAGTAACCTCAAACTTAATCGTAGCCTAGGCATAGACGTCCATAGATTCTATGGGCCTATATAAATATGAACCAATATAGAGATGATGTCTCATCTAGCTACATTGGTTAGAGCGCACGTCCCATGCCCTCTGTGCGAGAGTAGCCTAGGCAGCGGATCACAGTTTCTTCCCGATGGTGACTTATAATATTATATTTCAGGGACTTAAATTTTAGGCTAGTACACGGGCATTCACACGGGCAGCGGTGGTTAAGGATCTGACAACTGACAACTTTTTATTTCCAGAAGCACAATGCATATAACAATTAACAAGTTAACAACAATTATAACTTGACTATTAGGCTACATATCAGTGCATTGGCTAGGGAACAGGGAAGACCCAAAAGTCTCACCCGATCAATTCATTCAGAAAATGAGCAGGAACGAGGCCGTACGGTCGCTATATAAAAACGGGTGCATTTACATCTAGGAAGATAATAATAGAAGGAGAAGATGATGACGACGATGTGGTTGCTGCTGCTGCTGCTATTGCAAGATCGAACATCACGTGACTGTCAGCGTGACGAGAGGGCGGCCATCTTGGATTTGACCATTTGATTATAAACAGACTGATACCGGTGAATGAGTAAGTGGAGCGGTGGATCATCCATTGGCGTATTATGCCGGATCTTTAGACCTGAGGTAAGTAAAATTCTGCTCGTTTCAGTCTTAGGAAAGTCTCCTGTTGGTTTCTGCTAACGTTTACTACGCAGAAGACCCGATGTCGTGGGCTGGGCTGGAGTTGAAGCACTGGCCGCCCCTCCCTCGGCTTTCGATCAGCCCTCAAACACCCTCAGATCACAAGGAAAATTTAATGGCCTAAGATTCGGAAACTGAGGACATCAAAGAAGGTTTGGTCTGGACGTTTACGTGATTTAGGCTGCGATGAAAAACTGGATCTAACTGCACAGGTTTTTCATACTCCAAACGAATTGATACCATATTAAAACAGCATTGATCTCATGAGTTATTTTCTTAAATTAAATTTATACATTACCTACAAATCTGTTCTTGTTTGGCTGTTCACAGTTTATTTTCAGCTCCTCCATCCAGTGAGCTGAGAAAATCATTTAAACACCAACTTAAATTCCTGACTTAATTTCTATAGGAGTCGAATTTAACTGTATGGCAGCCTGCGAGTCACCCATCTGTCCTGCTCAATTTACCATCGCCCCTATGGAGCGGAAGACTAAGTCAACCCTATGGGGCTAGTGGGTATCGAACCCTCGTCCTTCTAATCTTCGTGCTAGCGTGTTACTATTCAACCATCTCCCTGTCCCAACACCTGCTCTTGGTCAAGAACAGAAGAACAGATTATATTAGTCCAGAAATGGTGTAATGAATGTATAAGTAAATTTATGTTATATGGAAACTGTAAATGTACACATATTTCTATAGCAACCGTATGGCCTCAACTCTGCTTATTTTTCAATGAATCAGTCCAATGAGATCATTTACCACCACTGCCTGTTTGAATGGGTGCCATGCCTTTTAAGGTCCGCACCGCACTATCCTGAAATTTAAATCTCTGAAATAAGTCACCATCATATTTTTCGTATGCTGTATGCATTATTATTATTAAACTTCAGGTTTATAGTACCAAAGCATGAAACCTTCAAGTCAGAGATAAAGCATCTCCACTAACAATCAATCCAATCTGCCAACCAACATAATGACACTTAACACAGTAACCAGAATTGGGAAGACCCAGAAGGGACCATGGTCCCGCCACCTTGTGAGACAAATGTAGTGACAAATGATTGACCTTCCAACTGGACTGTGAAGCACAAAGAGAACCGTAATGTAAAATAAAGACAAAAAACTATAGTAAACCTGAAATTTAAGCAGAACTCTTAAGACAAACCTAACTAGTAAACATCAGAACCGTAATGTTTTTAAGAAAAAACCTTAACTAGTATTATCATTCTAAAAGAGTACGTTCAAATGAATTCTTGTACAGAGGTGCTTGGGGCGTATGCTCTAACCGTTATACCTAACCATTATTAATTTATTATTATTAAACTTCAGGTTCATGGTACCCAAGCAAACCTTCAGGTAAGAGATAACTTTTAAATGATAATATTAGTGGTTTAGATGGCAAAGTTATCTCTGACCTGAAGGTTTGCTTTATGCTTGGGTACCATGAACCCGAAGTTTAATAATTGATTGTGAACTCACTCTTTTAAAATGATAATATTGGTGGTTTAGATGGCAGAGTGAGTTCACAATGAATTCTTCTACTTGTGAATGTCATTTAATAATCAGAACCATGCTTGTGTGCATATATGTGTGCTGCCAGATTTATTGTAAAGAATTGGGAGCTTATTTTGAATTGTTGAATACCATGTTGATCATAGATCAGATTGAGATGTGAATGAAGTTTGCATGTTGTTTGGTGTGGTTCTTTTCAGTTCTTGCCTTGCATATGTTTCCAAAAAGATGAGAAAGCTGTTTTCCAAGAAGGAAACGCCGTCTGACACACAGCAGAGCTTCATAGGAAAGGTTTACACAGTTGCTGGTCATCAGTATGTGGTGGAAGAAATCATAGCAGAAGGTACGTCTCCACATTATATGTTTTCACTTGCAACCTGTATTGTTCAATATAATACAATGCAACTGTATTTAGATATTGCCCTCCTTCGAAAGTTCTGAATTGCACACGGCCATGCGACAGAACATCAGTGGTGCTGAGCAATTGTGAGTGAAGCACTTAACCAATGTCCCTACACAGTAACTGCCTCGGGTGAGGCTCGAACCGTACTCTCCACATTACAGGCCAAACTCTTTAACCAATCGGCTGCCATGCCACACAATATGCTCAGCACTGTTTCCGTTAGAGTTCAAAAAGAGGACGTATTTACGCCCTCACCTAGAATTTTTTGGACGTAGCTCCTGTATTTCGGCTATCACACCATAAAATTTGGACGTTTTGAACGTTTTTTACGGACGTAAAAACGGCCATTTGGGCGTTAACGGAAACGCTGATGCTCAGACCCCTTTCTATTGCCGATGGTGGCCTTTGATGAGTATGTCTGTTTTTCCACTCGAATGTGTCCAGAAATGTTTCATGTCAAACTGGAAGTTCAGTTTTGAGCCATGTGACTGATAGTGAAAGGTTTCCCAGCTGTTGTTATGCTTGACAGAGAACTTCCTAAAGAGAACAGCTTCAAGTTGACATATTATGGATTGATAGAGGCCTGTACTAAATTGACTTGCTATGTTACTTTTCCTTTATGTGACCGTGTATATTACAACTGTTGTGAATAAGCTCTGCATCTGTTGAGCATTTATTCTTTCCAACATCAGCTAGCTCTAATCTTTCACATGACTTTTGAGGTGTAACTTTACTGTTCAAAGTTCTCATATGTTGCCATTTTTAATGCCCTGCTAATGCCCTGACTTTTCCTCGTGCATTTTTACCACAAATATCTTAATGCCTTTTCATAATTTTTACTTCAAAACTTCTCCAGCAGCAGTTTGCAATCCGATGCTGTTCCAAAGCATCTGCTTAAGCATTTCTCAGGAGGTGCTAATATAAATATAGCCTTACAAAGGCAATTGTTTCATTGTTATCTGTTATGTACAAATGTGAGACAGGTGGTCACATGCAGCTAAACATTGCATATGAATGTATGTATAATTGTATAATGTATATACATTGTATAATGTATAATATATAATGTGTATAAATGTATATGTACTATGTATGTACATACATTGTATATACAATATGTATAAAAATGTATCTTTATGAATTGTCATTGTGTATAAACACCAGAAACTCATTATAACTCTGGTTTTGGGAGCCATATCAATAATAGCCTTATAAGTAGGTCATCTACTTAATAATGAGTTTATTTTCTTTCTCTGAACTAGTAGTGAACTGCACATCCCTGGCCATGTTATAGCTGTGTGTGTGTCATAATGAAGTTTATTATAATGAGTCTTTGTCACACATGTATTTATGATCAGTGGCAGTGTTTGTGCATATGTATAAATACTTTGTCACTGTGACCTCTTGTCCCATATTTTCATATGAAAGATAACAACAACAGGTTAGAGTGGCTTGATTATGAAATTTCCCAAGGTTGCCTACTACAAGTGTAGTACTGTGATGTCTCTGTCTTGTGACAACTTTATTGATCACTTGTTAGAAGTGTTTAAAACTTAAATCATGTAGAAGTGAGCTTAAGATTTTGACAGCTTTTTCTTAATAGAAGATGATATATTAAACAGTGAGCAGCTGTAAAAAACTACCCAAAAATCGTGACAATGCAAGAAATATCTTCACCATTATGTGGAGAGCAGATATCTTCACCATTATGTGGAGAGCAGTACTTTGAGATTGCTTCAGTGGGTGATTCCATGTTAATCTTTGCATTGTGGCCTTATGGTTGTCCCTCGCATGCGCTGTGCTACGGCCCACTCTAGGTGCTTTGCCCGTGTTGGCCCATCAGCTTGGAACTCTCTTCCCCAGCCTTGAGTTACTAGCTCTCTCACCCTCCCAGTTCCGTAGCCGCCTTAAGACTTTCCTGTTCCTGACGCAGGTCGAGAGCGCTGCTGATTTTTGAGCGGCGCTATATAAATGTTCGATTACAATTACAATTTGGAGATTTAATTCCTGGTTTAATGCCCATGTTGACATTTCAACTCTTTGATGAACTTGCTGCATGTATCACTTAGACCTAAGCCTACAGATGCATATACAGAATTGTTACTTCACGATGTCATGATTAAGCAAATATCTTCTCTACTTTAAGCTATGATACCCTGATTTCGTAATAAGGACCAAGTCAAAGCCACTACTTGCTCACAGAGTTTGACTCAATCTACTGAAGGTGTGTATCTTTCCTTTCATCGTTCAGACTTCCATGTTGGAATCGTCTGGATGTCCTCTGCTGCCTCCTGTTGGAGTCACCTCCTAAATCCGGTGAACTGGACCTTCTACCACCATTTTTAATTAAGGATTTATTGATGATTTATTACTATACTTGCTTTGCAACACCTCCCTGGGTCACGATTCACTTTGAACTGGGTTCTAATAAACAAGCCGTGGTCTTCCCCTCTCTCAAGCGCTGGGGTCTTCACCCCCAGTGACATATCTAATAATTATTAACGACCTATCTTCAATGTCTCATTTCTCTCAGAGCTTCTTAGGAGATGTATGGCCTTTCAACTGGTTGACTATCTTAACTCCAATTCTCCTGTGCCTCCTCTTTAATATAGATTTAGGAAGTTTAACTCAACTGAACCGCTTGCCACATGTATTTAGGCTGACATCTTTGGAGCTTTTGACCTGGACAGGTTACTCTTCTTGCCCTCTATAACGTTATTGCTCCTTTTGATACTGTGGATCACTCTCATCTTGGAGCGTCTGGATGAATCTTTTGGCATTGCTGATATTGCCATTTTCTGGCTTCAGTCATTCCTCTAGGACCATTCCGACTGTTTTCTTTGGGCCCACCTGTTCTGCTCGGTCTCCTGTTCCTTTTGGTCTTTCTCAAGAGTCTGTCCAGGCCTCTCATATACATTGTGTGTGTGCTGCTGACCTGAGACAGACTCTCCTTCCTTTTGGTGTTACAATCCATCACTATGGAGATGACACCCAAGCCTTTTCTCAAAGCCCGGCAGGTGCTGATCTTTATTAGGTTGAGATTATTCTTGATGCAACATCTGCCCTTGGTCTTTGTATGTCCTTCAACCACCTCTGATTAAACTGTAATAAGACTCCGTTCATTTTGCTTGGTGGTCGCTCTAAACTTGGTAAGATCAATCGATACCTTTTCTCTACATGCACCAGAGGTTTCGGTACATGTATTCTTTTCTCTTCTACAGTCTGTGGTCTTGGATTTTTCCTAGACTGGGATCTCTCCTTGACTGATCGTTTTAACAGTGTCTGCCACTTATGCTTTTAGCACATCTGTCAGCTTCGTACCATCTACCACTCGTCCTCCTTTCATGCTGTCACTAATTTAATTCATGCCTTTATCAGTCTGTTCTTAATGCCATTGCCTGCCTTATTGGAGGTGTCCCCAGGTTTGGCCATGTACCTTCCTTTATGGGAAACTTTTGCACTAGCTCCCCATCCAGCAGTGTATTCAGTTGAAGGTCCTGACCCTCATACGTATTGTCTTGTCGACTCTACTCCGTCATACCATAGAAACATCTGCATTTGGGTCCCAGGTCATTTGTGGCACCCATGGATGTCCTTCATGGACTGTCCCTCATGTGTACTGCTACAGCTCAGTCCAGAAGCTTTGCCTATGTAGAACCCACTAGTTGGATTTGCCTTTCTTGACAGCTGCAACTCAAGCTACTCAGTTTGTCCCTTCAACTGTTTTGCAAGCGCCTGAAGTCTGTATTATTTGACAGTGATTGCACTGGTTCAGGTTGGGAGTGCCGCTGATGATTTTATTCTTGAACTGGCACTTTATAAATGTCAGATTGCAATTGCAATTACCTAATCAGAATACAGGCACTAGTGGCTAACGATTATTTGCAGATTTCTCACTGGTTTCGATTCTGCCGTACCTGTGAAATTGCCACTTGAAGTCAGTATGAATTTGCAATACGTTGTCCAATGTGTTCATGTACCAAATAGATGAACTATTGTCAACCGGTTTTTAGTTACCTGTAGTGCTTGCATTCAGGTTTCTAAGCTGTTGAGTCTTGCATGACGTCCTGGTTGGCTGATTTTTAACCAATTTGTGGCACGAGTGCTTCTGAAGCAATAATTTGGCTGTTTTTGTGACCCTAGATCACAAGACAGGCTCGGGTGCCTTGTTGTAGGATAAAGACTGGTTGCTACTGAGCACTATCTCATCTGTTTCCATGTGTTGACTATAAAATAAACAAATGGCACAGCAACTATTTGTCTTCATGATTTTCTCATACTGTTAATAGGAGAAGGAATGTTTTGGAAAAGATTTACCGCCATTCTTCTGTAGTTGCTACGAATATAGTGTGAATGTTAACACCGTTAATCTAGCTGTGTGACAGTTTTCTAGGTCATTGTAATTGGCTTAGATGCCAGCAAATCAGGCATATCAAGTTTAGTAGGAGCATGCTATAAGTGATCATTTCCTTATTATGTCATTAAACCTGTTTTGAAGAGCTATAAATTATAGGTGTGTCTGACACAGAAAAATGCAATTTATGTTGAAACTTCTGAATTAGTAATGGTCAGACCCTTGCTAATTCCTCAGTTTCATACTGTGAAGATAATGACATCCTTGAATTGAATTATATTAATTATCAAAGAAAAATTACTGACAATAATTATGATGAAAAGACTTTTTTCTGGTTTACTTTGACCCTTTATGCCGAGTTGCATTGGTTTCCCATACATTTTAGTACACGCTTGTCGTTAAAGGGTTAACTAACGTTGTCGATGTGTGATTTCCTACAAAAAGTTATTTAATTTCTCAGGACGTCTTTACATCTTTGTTCTAACTTAATGTGATCTGATAACGTTTCAGTGTGATCAGTCATGTTGCTTTTGAATTGAGAATAACTGTCAATAGAGCAAGCTAGATCTGACGTGAATCAAATCCCAGTCTGTGTCAACCACCATGTTATCTGTTGATGGCAATTTGCCAATGGGTCTGTACAGGCCTGAGCTGTCAAAATGGACAGAGAGAGATGGGTGGATGATATATGAAGTGAATTTGTGATGTTTGCAGGTGGATTTGCAGTCGTCTTTCTAGTCAAATCCAGTCAGAATGGCCAGCGCTATGCACTCAAGCGAATGTATGTCAACAGCGAACAGGATTTGACAGTCTGCAAAAGAGAAATTCAGATTTCTGTGAGCATAATATTTTTATTATATATATATATATACATATATATATACACACATATATATGTACGTTATATATATGTGTTTACTTAGATGTGCATATATTTATTTATTACTTAAGTTTATCAGTATTTATCTATATATTTATTTTAATCAGTAAAATAGAGAGATGCAATCAGATGGGAAAGCACAAGACAGAAGATGGAGGTTACCTGTTCAAAAGTTCATTCATTCATTTATAGAATTTATATAGTGCCCCTTCAAGAAGCCTACTCAGAGGTGATCCCAGTTCAGCCATGGTGATGTAAATAAGTCTTAAGGAACCTGTAGAACATGGATGAATCATCCCAGGTAACAGGCCTATCTCCAACAAAAGTTATTTTGACATTAGTCAATCTGTTGCCACCTGAAGACTCTTTTCCTTCATGTTTCTGTCATGCACTGGTCTATCCTTTGTTGAAAAATACATCTGTGGATGCTGACACTATGTAAAAGTTTCATTTGAATTTTATGTCTAGACTTCTCAGTTGTTGTATGGTACTCCAAAGTATCAACTTATATCTCCAGTCGAAAACATTTTACACTAGCTACCCTTGGAAAGGAAAATAATTTTCAAGACCAGGTTAATTTTCTGTTAAAGCAGTGAAGAGTAAAGAAGAAGGTTGACCAGATTAATTTTCTATTAAAGCAGTGAAGAGCAAAGAAGAAGGTTGACCAGGTTAATTTTCTATTAAAGAAGTGAAGAGCAAAGAAGAAGGTTGACCAGGTTAATTTTCTATTAAAGAAGTGAAGAGCAAAGAAGAAGGTTGACCAGGTTAATTTTCTATTAAAGCAGTGAAGAGCAAAGAAGAAGGTTGACCAGGTTAATTTTCTATTAAAGAAGTGAAGAGCAAAGAAGAAGGTTGACCAGGTTAATTTTCTATTAAAGAAGTGAAGAGCAAAGAAGAAGGTTGACCAGGTTAATTTTCTATTAAAGAAGTGAAGAGCAAAGAAGAAGGTTGACCAGGTTAATTTTCTATTAAAGAAGTGAAGAGCAAAGAAGAAGGTTGACCAGGTTAATTTTCTATTAAAAAAGTGAAGAGCAAAGAAGAAGGTTGACCAGGTTAATTTTCTATTAAAGAAGTGAAGAGCAAAGAAGAAGGTTGACCAGGTTAATTTTCTATTAAAGAAGTGAAGAGCAAAGAAGAAGGTTGACCAGGTTAATTTTCTATTAAAGAAGTGAAGAGCAAAGAAGAAGGTTGACCAGGTTAATTTTCTATTAAAGAAGTGAAGAGCAGAGAAGAAGCTTAAGAACAGTCTTAATTTGATCCAGCCTCACTCACTTTTTTGTATGCTGCCTATCAAGGGTTCGTCCATAAAGAACGTCTGCAATGAGGGGGAGGGGTCATCCCAGTGTGGACAAATGCAGACAAGGGAAGGGGTTATGAACAATGTGGGCATTCACGTCTAAATTTGATCCATAATGTTTTCAGTACAAACACCAACGTCAGTCAAATAACAGACGATGTGTACTAAATTGGTTCATCATTAGTAATTAAGTTCCATAGCAGACAGCTCAATAACAATTTCATCAGCATGTACAGGCACTGCGGAATAAATGTAAAAAGAACAATGATGAGATTAAAAAGTGGATTTGAGTTTGGCATGCAAAAAAGCAGAAAGAAGGTCGGTTGATGAGTATGTGGGCCCATGTTGCCACACATTGAATTTCAGATTGGCATGCAAAAGCAGCAGAGAGGAAGAGTTGGTTGATGGGTATGCAAGTCTGTGCTGCCACACCACAGGAGTCTTGTAGCCAGTTGTCCTCTGATATGGACATTCACAAAGGGAGGGAGGGAGGTTAAGGTCAACTGTGGACAAATGCGGACAAGAGGGAAGGGATCCAAAGTAGGTCATATTTTGCAGGCGTCCTTTATGAACGACCTTAAAACCTGTAACTACATGGACAAAGACAGCTCTTGGCAGGCATGCCTTTTCTGTTGCTGGCCTCAGACTCTGAAACTCTAATCTGGCAAATGTTTGCTCTGCCTTGTCTGTATTGGCCTTGACTAAACACCCATGTTTTCTGGGAATCATTTCCTCTGTTGGCTGTTTCTGTATTCTACTGGATTTTGCTCTTGGCTTTTAACTGGATTTACCATGGAATTTGCTTAGTAGCCTAAGGCACAAACACTGCAGTGATGATAAGAGTTAAAGGAATGGCAACAATCAGCCGAAGCAGGTGGGCAAAAGGAAAACATTGTTGAATTGGTGTAAGGTTGGCATTGTTTAGATGCTGTTTTGTTGAAGCTGTTGTATTATTGATGATGTTGAATGGCTGATAATTATTATTGTGTTTGTCAGATGCTGCTGACTGTTTTAGTGGTTTTCTATTGCTACTATGTGGTTGCTGTTCTTTTGCTCTTATTGGCTGAACTGTCACTGTCAAAATGATCGCTTAATTTTCTGCTAAAACGTTTAACACTATCATTGTTCCCCATATTGTTTACTCTGGGTATGGGCCGCTCGACATCATGAAATAAGTAAAATAATTAATTGAACAAGCTGAAATTATCGATTAAAATTTTTGATTTAGAATTCTTAATGAATAATCAATTAATTAATCGTTAAAATCTGAAGCCCTCATATATATAGGCCCTATATATGTACATGAATACATTTGCATTCTGCTGACACTTGTACTATGACCAATGCTATTTGACAGATTGATAAACTGAAAGTATATTTGGCGGAAGTGTTGAGAATTTGTCTAATGACAGTGGAGCATGCAAAGATTCCCCAGTTGACAGAGAATTGCTTTTCACTCTTGTAGAATATATGTGTTGTAAACATGAAGATGGGGTTCTGTATAAATGTATGGAAACAAGCAATTGGCCCTGTTTTGGGTGGCATTCTCTGTTATTCTAGTCAGTAGTTTTCTGATGCTTTGCACGTTTAACATTCAAAGACCAGTTTTGCCAAGTGTTAGATTCTGTTATGTTTAAATATGACACCCGAAGCAACTCTGTCATCTAAACACATAATGTGACTGAATAGTTACGAACAGCATGTGTATCAATTAAGGAGATGAGTCCTAAGTTAGTCCCTACAGGCAGCCATTGGTATGAAGTGCTAGCTACTTCATTATTCATAGCCTTGCTATATGAGGGTGGGTGGGTGGCCAGCCATCTCCCTTGCTGCCTGATCTTTCCACTGACTGTATTTGGTCAATGTACTCATTACAGCAGAGTGAAGAAGAAAGAAGAGCAGTCCCTTAAGCTAGCCCTTAGGCAGCCATGGGTATGAAGTCTTAGCTACTTCATTTTCTTAGCCCTGGCATATGAGGGTGGGTGGCCAGTCCTTTCCCTCACTGTCTCATCTTCCCATCGACAGTGTATCGTCAGTGTACTCATTGCAACTGAGTTGGCTAGGGGGTGCAGGCGTAGCAGAAATCTCGATCCAAATTTCTGCCCTGGCAGGGAATTGAGCCCTGGCCTCTTGATTAGCAGTCTAGCACACTAACCACTGCACTACTGAGCACCTGGTGAATAGGGGAACAAGTGGACATGAGTCTTGAAACAGTTGACAGTCCAGCATGCTTTCCACTAGACCAGTATCAGTGGTCTCACCACTATCACATCAATATTGTATTTCTAACCTAATTTTTTCAATTCTGAGGGAGCAATTCTACCTCTGGCACACAAATTATATCAGGCAGAAAGCATGAATTATGAAACTGGACAAATCCACATAGGGTGAGAGAAAGGGAGAATATTAGAAATACAGCCAATCCTTAAAAGGTTTGATAGTAACTGTAAATGTCCTGCAGTCAGTTCCATTGCTTCAGGCAGATTCCTCTATGAATATAATATGAGCAGTAAACGTTTTCATGAACACATTGAAGTAATTTCTTCTTATATTCAGCTTACATCCAGAAGAGTTTTTGACTAAATACTTTTAATTAACCATATATGAAGTATTATTATTGTTGTTGTTGTTATTCTTTTTATTGTAAAGTTTTATGATTTAGATGGTTTATGCTTTCATGAACTGGGTGACAGTTATATATCCAAACTTCATGAATCTCACTTGATCATAGGTAAACTGGAATAACTACCAGTTAGCACTAGTCCCTGGAGTCAATCACTGAAGAATTACCGACTGACTTAATGAGTTAGTGACCAACTTAACAACTTAGTCGACTAGGTCACGTGCTTATCAACTGACTAAGTCGGTGAGACTTGTCATCTGGTTTACCGACTTGCTATCGACTTCTTAGGTAATCCAGTATGTCTAGTAGTTACCTAATAATGTGATGGTTTTTATCGCCTACTGTAGTGACAGACCAATGACTGTGAAATGCTAATATGAATCGATGAAACAAGGTGACAGACACGTAGTCGCATACAAGTGTTTATAAAAGGAATAAAATACACGACTAAGTCCAAGGCTGCACTGCAGTGCTCGTTCAGTCTGCAATCCATTCCGTATTGATTAATCCAGTGGTTCCCGACCTTTTTCAGAGCCAGGCACCCTTACTAAAAGTCATTTCTTAAACTGCACCTGGCCTTAATTTAATTTATTTTTCTTCCAGTTAGTTTTTTTTATAAATCTTAATGGTGAGCAACATTCCTTGCATTCAACCACATCATTGAAACTATTTCTACATTACTTTAAGTTTAAAAAATAGTAATAGGCCTATTGATATTCAGCAGTTTTCACATTTTTTATCTCTTCTATCACCCAGTCACGGCGCTACTAGAGCAGGTTCAGGCACCGTTAGGTGCAGCAGCACCCAGGATGGGAAACACTGGATGTAGAAATCAGCAGCAGTTGAGCAGTATGACAAGAAAGACCGTTCATTTCAAATTACTGGATAAACGTAAAAATTAACAGAACAAAATCTAACATGCTGCAATCACTTTGCTGCTGATTATATTTACTGTTTATAATTGTCAAGATTGTGTGACGTCTTGCAATGTGGCAGACACCACTTGGGCAGGTAGTACGGGTCACATTACATCAGCTGGTTGTTAGTCTATTGCACTTTGACTCGTTCTTTATAAGCAAGTGTTACTTCTCTCTTGCTGCTGGTGTCATAGTCGAAAATAAAAACTTAGAGACCGCAATTAAAGTAATCGGCAAAATATTAAGTGAATGAAGTCGCTAGCAGTCGATAGCTTAGCAACTAGTTTCAGCTTGAAGGCGTAGTGATGGCGGCTCCTGCGGGTACTAGTTAGCACTGTTCTCATATAACTAGAGTTTGTGGGGCATCTCAGAGAATCCTTTCTGTATGTTTGACATAATTAGATATTAATAAATGCACTGTATTCATTGGACCTAAATCCATTTGATCTTCTGTGTTGCATTTCAGAGCTGTCTCTCTGGTCACAAGAATATCATTAAGTTTCATAATTCCAACATCACAATGACCAGCAACCGAATCTATGAGGTCCTTATTCTCATGCAGTATTACAAAGGTATGTTGTTCTTCCACCTTTTCAGTTTATTATTAATTATATTATTAATTAAATTTATAGTTAGCCTTGTAGTTGGCAGTCAGGCAACCAACATAAACTTAAGTGCTAGCATAAAATATACAGCAGAAAACATGTAAAAATACAATATGACTGAAGCTTCTTTTGGGTGCAATTGGTTAAAACTATAAAATATGCATTGCATGTTATCTGATTGAAACTCTGTCCTTGGAAGTATTCCGCTTTCCTGCAAAGGATATGGTTGTCAAAGTTAATTCATTCTGCAGAGCATGAATTATTTTTTTCACATTCTATAATGGAGTGCATGATATGGGTTGAAAAGGTGGCATTGTAATAATGTCTTCCAGTGTTTTAATATAATGTAATAAGGCAGAGCAATTAACCAATGAAGTAAAACTAGCTATTTTGGCAAATACTTCTCCTTTTATTTATCGTGCAGTGAATGTTAAATTAAGATGCATACTTACCAGTAACATGAAAGATTTTATGAAGTGTAGGAATCTTCACAGTAGAAGCTTTCAATGTTCTACATGCTTATTTATCTCTGGAATGCAGTTGATGCATTTTTATTTAGCTCAGCTATTTCTGTTTCCATGGATCTTACAATCGCCATATGGCATCCATCCGTTTGGGAATGTTTATATTGGGTTTACGAACACTTGGAGCATACATAATTCTTTGTCTTTTGGTTTTTCGTGGTGCTAAAAGAACATGGGATGGGTGTTAATTGTTGGACTGTTGTGTTATTATTGCAGTGCAGGATTAAAAATGACTGGATGGCAATACATTAGAGATTGTTTACTGGTGTGCGTTATGTCTTTTAGGCTCAGTGATTGCTCAAATGACGGACCGAATTGGAATTGGTTACACTGAGAGGGAGGTGCTTCAGATATTTTGTGATATATGTGAGGCTGTGTCCAGGCTTCACCACTGCCAGACACCCATCATACATCGTGACTTGAAGGTAATTCCAAGGACAAGGCAATGTATGGCCAAGCAATAGCCTTGAGCTGCATGTTATTACAGTTGAACTCTAGGTGATTTGTGTCCAGATTAAGATCATTTTACTCCCAGCTCAGTTTTTATAAAGATAATGTGCATTTTGATAATTTGGACTGCACAGCATATTAGATAGGAATGCTGGTGATAAGGTAGGTCCTGGGTAAGATCATCAGTCCAGGGTAAAGATGATGGGAAAAGATGTTGATTTAGAAGTTTTTCTTAAAACACTAAGTAAATTTGGTATGTTCGAAGTAGATAAAGGGGGTCTTGGCTATGAGTGACATTTCTGCAGTAGGTGAGAAGGTGGTTTATAAATCATATTTTGTATTATAGCATTAATTGTTGTTATGTAAAGCCTACAAATTTTGAACTGCTAGATGCATGTTGTCTCTGGAAAATCTCATTCGTGATAGTGTAGAAATCGTTTGGATGTTATGATTAGGGATGTTAAACGATAATCGGAAATCCGATTATCGGTTTCGAAAACGATTATCGGTTTTCATTATTGACAAAACGATTATCGAATTCTGCCTCATATATATATATATAAAAAACGGAGTCTTCCACAGCCAACGAGG
This sequence comes from Aporrectodea caliginosa, assembly GCA_020284085.1. Taxonomy (NCBI): domain Eukaryota; kingdom Metazoa; phylum Annelida; class Clitellata; order Crassiclitellata; family Lumbricidae; genus Aporrectodea; species Aporrectodea caliginosa. The sequence goes on along the minus strand of JACEVL010000127.1, from coordinate 857,734 downwards.
TACTAGTAGAACCCCCACAGCGACGTATTATTGCCTTGTATATAAAGCGGTATTTCACAGCCAATGAGGTAATAGTAGAACCCCGTAAGTGTAACATTACGGTACGAAGCCATTATCGGTTTTCAGTAACTTGCATTATATGATAATATATTAAATTTTCTATGAAGGCCAATAAAAAAACGATAATCGGTTTAAAATCGGATTTCTAAAACCGATAATCGGTTTGCCAAAAAAACACGATATTAACAACCCTAGTTATGATTGATGTTGAGCAAATCCTTATTTGAAAATAGCATGTTAAGATTGTCTGTGATGAATTAAGAATATCTCTGTGATTATTTGGACCTGATATCCAGTCAACAATAAGTTTTCTTGATGTATTTTTGTACAGGTTGAAAATATTTTAGTTGATGATGACGGAACTTACGTTCTCTGTGACTTTGGAAGTGCCACTGCAAAGTTTGTTTCTCCTCAAAAGGTTGGAGTGCAGCTGGTTGAGGAGGAACTTTGCAAGTAAGATTCAGTGTGCTTTTGTAATTTAAGTTAGCAATATGTAGTGTGTACCAAATAGTGTCACGTAAGAAAACTCGTCAACTTCCTGACCCAACAGTACCAGTGATAACATCAGATAAGATGGCTTTTGGCTTCGTAGACAACTTGCTGATTTTAACTTTGTAGCTACTTTACTGTTTGCGTTCTACAGACTAAGTCATTATTTTTTCTGCTTTGATTTCTGCTATTTAACTCAAAGCAAGCGCTGACTAGACAGTTGTGCCTACCCAGGTTATATCATAAAGTAGACAAGTTAAAACCTTATAAGCTCAAGCTTGTTGTTTAGGACAAGGTTGAATCTCATGAATCTTGTCTGAAAGACTTTTACTTTTATGCTTCAGGTACACGACTGTGTCTTATCGTTCACCAGAGATGATCGACTTGTACAGTGGGAAAGTGATTTCGACAAAAGCTGATATTTGGGTCAGATTAAAACGTCATACATGAGCTTCTGCTAGCATTTATGTGTGGTTTCATTTGCAGGATGCTCTTGTCAGTGTGGCCATAGGGGAAGGGTAATGTAATGTACTGTTCACCTGCTTCTGTATAATCTCACTGAGGATCACTTTCGCTTCCCTCTTTCTGCAGCTTCTCATCGACCTCTCCACTCCTGGACTGTCATGTTCTCTTTGTTTCGTGAGTTAGGACCATTATGGCCCAAACTAGATCTTTTTCCACTATTGGGCCCTCCCTATGGAATGCACTTCCCTCCTCTCTACATGTTCTCTTCCTACATTCGTCTTCCTCCTCAAAACCTTTTCTACTCTCGGGGTTCTCGCACTGGGAGCATTACTGAATGGCCACTGCTGTGAGCGGCGCTATGTTAATTAATAAATACAATAGAATACTGAGGATTCCTCAGGATCTATGGGTTCACGGGCTTTTATGGATAAGACAGAATATTACATCATGCAAATTATGTATTAACTTTTTTAAGCTGCAGCTTGTGCTGATACTCATATACCAAGTCCAGAGGTCTAAATTAGCCCATATAACCTGGAATTCCATGTAAGCTCACCCATCGGAGAACTACGTAGGCTTAGTTTTGCTTAATATCGTTGTGCTTGCCAGAACTGTATCTACAGCAACAGTCTGCTGCCATTAATATAGTGCTTAATGTCATTAATGACCAGATGCTGTTCTTGTTTGCCATCATATCTAAGAAGATTATGAGTTTCATTATTATTTCAAATACTTTATTATTCAGTAAATCTGAACATGAAATATGGACGAAGGACTCGTGGGTTAGACTTGATCTATTTCTTGATTGTTGCCTAACTTTTTTGTATACGAGCAGAGCATATTTAAGATTAAGTCTAGCATTTCCTCTTTTTCAGATTTTTTCAGTTATTTTTTTCGAACCAGGTTTCTAGATTTGTTGCATTAACGAGAGATTTTTCTTGCTTTGTAGGCTTTAGGATGCATGCTCTACAGACTGTGTTTTTAAACCACCGACACCCGAGGTACCTTGCCATTTGGTGAAAGCTCACTAGCAATACAAAGTGGACACTTTACCATTCCAGAAAACTGCAGATACTCACCCCAGCTCATCACTTTCCTCAGTAAATAAACTTTTTACCTGTGTTTTTTATAGGTTAATATAGCTTTTAGATTGAAATAGGGCTCATTGCAACAAAGACTTGGCACTCGAATATTCTTACTTGATCCTTTATCATTATTTTCTGTACGGTTGATTGTAACGGCACATGATGATTTTAAAATGTTCTTGGAAATGCTGTGTGCATGGCTCTAAGTTGAGTGGAAATCAGTTGCACCTTTAGATTTCGCAAGAATGTATTAAGTGAAACACAAGTAAATCTTTCTGGGAATTTGTTCCTATAGCACAGAAGCTTAAAGACAAGGACAGGGAATCTCTAGTTTGTGTATTGTCGTCCAAGTTTAGCCTTTGTGGTATGCCATCAAGTTTCACAGTTATGTGACAGTGCTAAGTGAGTTTGTAGATAAGAGAAGGGGAATTGTATTTGACAACTTTTGTGGTGTCATTGTCTAATGCACAAGATGTCAAGCCTAAAAATCAGTCCATTGAAAAGTGCAAAAGTAAAAGAGAAAATGATATTGAAATCCATTTTTGGAATTCTGCTGTCTAAAGAAGACCACAAAAAATTAAGACTTTGATTTTAAATTAACACTGTGATGGTTATGCAGATTGTAAATTTGATGAAATTCTGTGATTTTCTAATGTATTAGAATACCAGATTTAAATTAACACTGTGATCGTTATGCAGATTGTAAATTTGATGAAATTCTGTGATTTTCTAATGTATTAGAATACCAGATTTGGTCTGATAGTAATTTATTTCTCTTCCTAGAATACTTATTGATTGTTGATCCTGACCAAAGACCAGATGTATTCCAGGCGTCATACGTGGCATTCCGAATATCCGGCCGGGATTGTCCTGTACAAAACTTAAATGTAAGTACAATTCCCTATCTAAATTTGATGCAGTAAAGGAGGACAGCCACCACAGCAAGATACCATTACTGGAGCTGAATCTTTTCCATTTAAAGACCTTATTACTTGCACTAGGTAAGTAAATCTAGAGCTGAGGTGCGGATGTATGTTTGCTAGAGACAAATGCCTCCTAGCCAATACTAACCTGTTTTTGGCAGTCCTAGGAAACCTGGTCATGTCCTTCGCCAAAAGCAGAAAATAGCATGAGGAAAACTTTTATAGTCAGAATGCTGTACACATACTAACCAACTGGTTAGCTTCAACTAGCCATAGATAGACTTTTGATTGTTTAGATGATTTCTTACTTGACCATGATGTCTGTTACCTGAGTGCTGTTTGGCAACTAGTTAAATAAAGAATGTACTTACTTAAGTGGCCAACGTTTGAATCACTTTATCCACTTTTAGTGGTTGTGATTCGCATTAATTGGCATTTTGTGGTCTGTTGACAGAAAGCACCCATCCCAGACATATCGCAGTTTCTGAGGCCTGTGAAGCCTTCACAGGATCCAGGACAAGAAACAAAGCCACTCAATGCTAGGTTTGTCAAACTTACTTCTTACTGCATCTGATGCTGTTTTTTCATTTGAAGGTTACCTTTAGTTATAAAACAAAAAAACTTTATTATTGCACTGTACGACTACAAAATATTTGACACTGATTGTAATTTATATAGCACCTCTTCAAGATAGACTCATCAGAGACACATAGCATGTAAACTAGGAATAGGTAATTGCTTGTAATCGTATATTTAGAAACTTTTATATCTTTTTGTATATTGAATTGTCATTGCATAGTAGTTTTTCAAAGAAAGTGAACGAGATTCATTGCTTCTATGGTCAGTGTATCCCTGCTTTTGTTGACTGACCATCTAGATGTTAGAATTTATAATATTTGAATCAGATTTTTACTGCATTTATTATCTTGTTAGAATTACGTTATGTAAATTAGTTGTTGCTTTTATATTATTTTCAGAGAAGTTGAACAAAACTGATTGCTTTTGTTCGGTGTTTCGGTCCCGTCCTCTGTTGACTGTTTTTTTGTTTTGGGGGGAAGTGACTGCACTATTAAATAGAGGTTTTATTGTTTAGTCGACCGAGTCAGAAGCCCATTCCAGAAGTTGTAACATCGGTTACACCTCGTGAAAGGCCGAAGAGCAATATGGTTCCTGGTGCGTCTGGCCTCACCCTTCCCATTCAAACAAGCATCACTCCAAGACGCCGGCCTTCTGCAAGCAACCCAGCAACACCCATTGCCCCAGCTCATGGTAAGCTTTGTCACTTAATGTGGTTTATAAAATAATCTGATTTGTTTTGAGTGCAGTCTAGGTGGCCTGTTTGGTTAAGGCCCTATATAGTGGAAGTGATATTTATGTTGTGAAATTTCTATGAGATGCTATGCCTAAGTTTACGAAAACAGTTTATTGTGACTGTTCTTTTGTTAGGGTTAAGTGCAGTAGAAATCCTTGATTCCTAGCGTAGCTCTTTACATCATTTTATCCCAGTTTTATTGTGAGATAGATGTAATGTTATGTGTCAACAATGGCTAGAAATGCTGTTAGTTGTGTTGTAACAACTTTGCTAGAGTAACACAGAGCTCTGTCCAATCATGTGCATTGTGCAATGGGTAAATCTAGTACATGCTGAGCAAACAGAATGATAAAATAGAGTAATAATTTATTACAATTTGTTACAATCCTTTATCAACTCTGGTCTTCAATGGTATGTATGTTAGTTTTCTCTCAAACCATTTATAAAATTAGAACTATATGCTCTTGATTTACCCAATTACTGAGTCATTTTAAAACAGTTACTTTAAGTTCAGGGTTTTCTGCTTTCAAAGACTGTAAAATTGATAGTTTCATCTTTCTTAATAGGTTTAAATCTGTTTCCTTTGTACTATGTATCCCATTGCAAGAGTTGATTAACAGAGTTGATTTCTTGCTAGTTCTCAGTGTTGACATTGTTTGTATTTACATGTTGTATTTATATGTTTTGTTTGTTTGTATTAGTATTATTATATTTTTTATTTATCAAGAATCACTATTTAGTGACAAAGCGTCAATCAGTGACCAGTGACACTGAGCAATTGTGCTTAAAGGACTTGCTCAAGGTCCCTACTCAGTTACTGTCTCAGAGGAGGCTCAAACCTACATATTCCATGTGTTGTGTTTATGTGCATGTTTTAATGGGTGTCTTTGTTACATGCTTAATCTTGTTCGTGTTAACAGATGTAAGTTCATCACAGCCAGGTGGCTTTGCTGGGCCACCCAATCGACTGGTCATGTTACCTCCACCTAATTTAAATACCACTGCACTGGCTTCTTCTTCTTCTGGAGCTTCTAGCAGAGGCGCTATACAACAGCTGACATTCGGTCATCTTTCATCTGGTCTGGCGACCATTCAGTCATCTCCACAATCATCTGTTCAGTTATCTGTTCAGTCATCCATTCAGCAACCGGTTTGGATGAAGCCCGATTGCCTCCAGGGTCCAGGTGTTTTCCCAGGCCAGCCAGCCAACCTGCAGAGACAACCGCAGCCTGAGTTATGGTTGCAACAGACAAATGAGCCAGTTGCAGTGCAACAGGTTCTGCAACGGCCACAGTACAAAGTACAACCACCTGCTGAGCAGACAACAGTTCTGGAGGTACAACAGAAACCTGCAAAGCAAACGAATGCTTTGTGCAACCATCGGCTTTTCCCCGCTGAAACCGATACGAAATCAAAGCAGAGTCTGCCAGTTGCAACAGTTGATTCGAGTTCATCAGCTGATGTTGCTCCAGCGGTTGCACCCTTCTGTTGGCAGCAGAATCAGGCGGATGTCGAGGATGGTTATAGTCCAGTTAGACCAAACTCTGATGGAAAGGAAGACGTGACCTCAGGATCATTTTGCCCACCTATTCCAGATTTCATTCCACGTGATTCTGTGGTCAACCACGACGTTGTGCATAAGAACGATGCGTCAGATTATGTTACCAGAAACACATCTCAACTAAATGCTAGTCAAGAGTCTCACACAACTGAGAGTCATGATGCTGATTTGGAGACTTCATCACAAGAGGTGGGTCCTGTCAGTGTCCTTGTTTTAAGTTCATGTCTAGTGCATTGTTTTATACCGGCCATGACCCTGATAAACTGACTGTTCTGTTTTTCGGAAATGTAACCACAAAGCGCAGTATTATTTAATCAGTGGCATTCAAAATTGAAATGGCCAGAACCAGTTGATGGTTTTTGATGGTAGTTAACCTTTACTAGGATTGCAGTTGAAAATTTATATAGCACCACTTCAAGAGAGTTTGTTCTGAATACAGTAAGCATCTTTTCTTGTCCTGTTTCTGTCATGTTGCTAATTCAGTACGTTCACCTTTGCCTCTGTCACGGCTTTGCTTTCGGTATTAGTTTATCAATGGATTATGTTTAGAGAGTAAAGAGAAACTTCACATTCTTAGAACTTGTTTTACTCAGGGGGATGAAAGGAAATTGCAGCCTTCCTCTTCTCCATCTCGGTCGCAGTTTATTCAAAAACATCGACGAAACGTCAGCGATACTTCACTGGTTTTCGATTCGAATCGGCCAAGTGCATTTCGGTAATTTCGTTTCTTACAGTTGCATTCAATTTCATTTCTTATTATTTCTTGAGTATTTGTTATCTAATTTCTTACACTTGCACACATCCTTTCTCCACTTTGACGTGCACTTCTTCTTGTGCTTACACTTGTGGTTTTCGTAAATGGAGCTAAGTTTCTTTATTTCCTCCTGCTCTGGTTTCCTTATCTAATAATTTTATTTTAGTTGCTATCAAGTTAGAAATTTTGATGCAACTTTTAATATTCGTTTATTAATTCAAACTGACAAGTGTGCAGTAAGATTACATGATATAGTAGTAACAGCTGATAACAAGTTTAACAGGAGTTAAATGTAACTGTGTGGCAGCATGCAAGGCGCCCATCTGTTCTACCAGTCACCCCTAGGGAGTTGAAGGCTGAGTCAACCTTTTTGGCCTTCTGATCTTTGTGCCAGCGTGTTACCATTCAATCATCTCTCCGCACGGATCATGAATCTACCCCATTTTTTGCAAAGCTGTGGTAATAGTTGTGTTTCTCTGTGTAGAATGTTGGATGAGTTGATGACCTCATTCATCATTTGCTAACATTTTGTAGGATCTATTCCACTTCTGCTCAGCCATTTGAAGGTGACTCAAGTGCTATTTCGACTACTGTGTTGCTACTGAAGTCGCCAAAGGAGTAAGTTTTCCATTTATGTATACTGTCACCATAGAACGAGTATGCGAATATTACGAATATTAAGATTTATAGAAATTTACGAAGATTGACGAATATTTAAACTGGCCAACGAATATTAAATTTTGTAAATCTTTAAAATCCGGGATTAATTGTACAAAATTCAGTGCCAAGAACTAGGCATTAGAACAAGAACAGTTAGCCTACATGTTACAGTTACTCATCTTATATCAATATCTTCACTTAGTTTATTGTTAGTTTAAATAGGCGATGCAGGCCGATCATGCGGATTCACATTCGAGAGTGATATAGTTAATCTTCATCCTCAAAACGGAAACGGTGACGTCATCAACGAATACTTACGAATATTTACGAATATTAAAAATACCCTAATATTCACGAATATTGACGAATATTAAACCCTCAAGTCACGAATTCTCGTTCTATGACTGTCACTGAGACATCGTGTAAGCATTAAGCTGTTGTTTATTTCTGCAATGTAGAAGCACTGATTTTAAGGATAAAACTGGTTTTGTTTGTTGATGAAAATTTTAAGAAATATTTGACTAACAGCTGACCAAGTTCAACCATCAAAACAATCCCAGCTGTGGTGCAGCAAAAATATCAGCAAAATAAATATCTATTGTATATCAGTTTATAGTTGCCTAAAATGTGGAAAGACTTCCATGCATCATTATATCCAAACTAGCCTCTGTGGCACGGAGCATCTATATGCTAGTTCGGCAAAATTTCCATTCTTGGGAAAATCTTTGCTGCTTCCTGTTAGTTATGTCTTCCTAGAGCTGTCCTTATCTCCTTTCCTTACACCTTCTTTCCTTCCCTGCCCTTCCTTTCCCTCCATTCGTCTTTTGCCATTCCTTCCCTTGCATTCCATCACATTCCTCCCTACCTCCTTCCATCTCTGCTTTCCTCCAAACCTGCCCTAACTCTCTCCCATCTATCATCCATACCCTTCCCTCCCACTTTCTATCACTCCTTCCCTCCCATTTCTCTCTTTCTCATTCCTTTCTAAATGAGTTTAATTTTCTAGATTATCACAGGTGAAGCTGCAGATTATTTTGAGTGAAATAGCTAAGACTGCTGACCTTACCTTTGAGAGGTTCTGAAAAGGTGCTATATAAATATTCAAATACATGACCTTGTTAATTTCTAGGTCACCAAAGCGGCCACAGTCTGCTGACCCAACAGAGTGGAATCCTTTTGGCGATGACAACTTTGGCGAACTGTCTGAGGACTCCATGTTTGGCCGTGAGTTCGACCAGATACGACGAGGATCGAACAGCAGTAAGTTATTTCCAGACTTGTATACGAGACATAAAACTCAAGACCGAGACCGAGACAGTGGGGTCCGAGACCGAGACAGTGGGGTCCGAGACCGAGACGAGACACCAGATCCGAGACAGTTCGAGACAGTTCAAAACGAGTGAAATGCACATTGGACCCAAGTCCCGAAACAATTTTTCTCAATTTTTGAAGTCTAATACAAGGGTCAAGTCACTGAAATCAGCCGATCACCTGAATTTTATAAACTATACAGAAATTAAATATTTCAGCCATTCTGAAATCTTCTAAATGATTCTAAAATTTAAACCAAAAAAATTCCATATAGGCCCTAGGCCTATTAGCGATTTAGCGACATAAGTCACATCACTCACCTTGAGAAACTATTATGTTGTTAAAACGACGAACGGCATGCTATTTATTTTGGTTTTCATTGATTTCAAACTGCGTAAATGCAAATTTCACGATTTCAGGTTCTTTATGAGACATTTTAAGATATTCGGAAATTTTGGACTGAAAGAGCAAACTGCTTTTTTCAATACTCTTAAATGTTAATGCCAGAACACCGCTTTTTAAAACTTCCTATCTGTTTGGCACTTTCGATTAACTAGTTATCCATTCGGCACAAGACAATTTTACAGCGCAATACTGTACGAAGTTCCGAACAAAATACAGTTTGTACGAAAACTTTGGAGACCGCTTCTACAAGAGAACAAGACTTTCGCTTCGAGACAGTTTCCAAAAAGACAAGACTTTCGCTTCCAGACAGTTTCCAAAAAGTCGAAGAAATGATCTCGAGACCGAGACAGTGGGGTCCGAGACCGAGACGGAGACATCGAAAAACCTGTCTCGAGACGTCTCGAGACCGAGACAGTGTCTCGAGACAATACAACCCTGGTTATTTCATGCTACAAATAAATTCTGGTAAACCATTGTTTATTAGGCAATTGCTCATTATATATTCAGGTAAATTATTATTGATAAAACCAATGAGAGTCTGTTGTTGAAATGAAGGAATACTACTAGTAAATAATTTTTAGTGAACTTCTTAACAATGAACATTGTCTATAGCAATTGTTATGTAAAAATCATGAGCAGGCCCTTTATACATAGTTTTATATAATATTCTGTTTCTGAATCATCATGATTAGATAGTGTATAAATGTGTACAGATTTAATCAAAATAATTGCACTAATACATTTATGCATCTTGTGATTCCTCAACTTTTATGAAAGATTGGTGTCGTCTGCAGGTATTTCAGGTGTGAAGAGCCGAGAGGATTTGGTCATGTCAAGCACGGATCTGACTGCAGCTGCTGATCCCTTCACTGCTGTTCCAGGCAACTTCCTTGGTTAATCTAATTAATTAGATATATTAATCTATCTAATTATTTCAAACAGTAACCATTTCATTGAGTGCTGTTTTATTGACCATTTCTGCTTCGTAGTAAAAGTTTTGAAGAGGTTCTTTATTAATCCTCTGGTGCAACCAGAGTTGGATTGTCTCGAGACACTGTCTCGGTCTCGAGACGTCTCGAGATAGGCTTTTTGATGTCTCGGTCTCGGTCTCGAACCCCACTGTCTCGGTCTCGGTCTCGAGGTCATTTCTTGACTTTTTGGAAACTGTCTTGAAGCGAAAGTCTTGTTCTTTTGGAAACTGTCTCGAAGCGAAAGTCTTGTTCTTTTGTAGAAGCAGTCTCCATAGTTCTCGTACAAACTGTCTTTTGTTCTGAACTGTGTACAGAATCGCGCTATAAAATTGTCCTGGGCCTAACGGATAACTAGTTAATAGGAAGTGCCAACAGACCTTATAATAATAATAGCGGTGTTTCTGGTAATAAGAGATGTTGAAAAAAAGCAGTTTTAACGTTTAAGTTTTCACTTTCAGTCCAAATATCTTATAATGTCTCATAAAGAACTTGAAATAGTTAAATTTGCATTCACGCAATTGGAAATCAATGAAAAACAGAATAAATGGCATGCAGTTTGTGTAAAGCCAACATAAGCGAAACGCTTGGAACAACATCTAGTTTCTCAAGGTGAGTGATGTGACTTATGTCGCTAAATCGCTAATAGGCCTATATGGAATTTTGTTGGTTTAAATTTTAGAATCATTTAGAAGATTTCAGAATGGCTGAAATATTTAATTTCTTTATAGTTTATGCAATTCAGGTGATCGGCTGATTTCAGTGACTTGACCCTGGTATTAGACTTCAAAGGTTGAGAAAAATTGTTTCGGGACTTGGGTTCAATGTGCATTTCACTCGCTTTGAACTGTCTCGAACTGTCTCGGACCAGGTGTCTCGTCTCGGTCTCGACCCCATTGTCTCGGTCTCGGGTCTCGACCCCACTGTCTCGTCTCGAAGTTTTATGTCTCGTATACAAGTCTGGGTGCAACTGTTTTTAAGTTCTCTGGTTGATTTCTCTTCATAATTTAAAATATTAGTGTCAAATTTAGAAGCAAGTACCAGTACATGATGTGGTAATCAAAGTATAGTGTTTAATGCTTTTTAAAGAACTCAACACAGGCACTTACATCACATTAAACATGGAAGTATAGTATTTTCGCCTAGAATTGCATAATATAAATTTGTTCCATAGCTCCTCAAAAGCCTTGACTCACTGAAAGAGTAGTTACTCTGGCTAAGCTTGGATTGTGCTGTGGCAATGTTAAGCACTTGTACATTCTGAACATGACTGTATACTAGTGTGGCCCAAACTTACACGGGAAACTTTTTTTCTTGAAACATGCTGCTCCACAAGGCTGCCCTTGTTCCATTTGACAAGAAGACTATGTGGTGAAAAAATTGAAGAGATCTGAGCATGTTTAGAGGTCGCGCCATTTTGACACTTTTTTAGAAATCGCAAAAACCGCACGTCGCGTTTTAATAGCTACATTATAAATTAGGATTAACACCATGAACTGCAAGCACCTTCTTTCTAAATCATAATCTAGATGTCAACTGTATTTCAGTAAATTAGAGAATAATAATTACAAATTTGTATAATACAATACAAATAAAAAGGCTTGTTTCAAGTTCTTTGTCTTTAGAAAATGGTTACTGAATTAGAGGTAATTTTTAAATTTTGCACGCTAACTTATACACTAAAGTTTTCATGACAATTCGTTTAATTTACAATTGGATTATTCACTATTGCTCCTCATACCGCTAAATTTGCACGATTGAAGTATTTTTTTATTGGTGAAGCACTCCTTAACTGTGAAATACAACGCATGCCTTTTCACTTTGTATAATAAACGGTTAGGCTATAGGCCTAATGTTGCAAAAACAGCAGCTATCATGGCATCAACCAGAAGTTCTCCACAATTTTGGCTGTTAGGGATGCCTAACAAGGACATTCTTAGGTCTGGACTACCAACAAATGGGGTTATGTTTCATCATCAAAATGAGTGATTCGGGTGTTAGCTAGCTCCGGAAGTCGTATGACGGTTACAGTCTGCTGGAGAAGAATAGGCCTAGACTTAAATTCAAGATTTCTGCCGACTCAAAGAGGGACAGTTTAAGGTCAATTTAAATAAACTATTTGACATCTCACGGAAAGATGCAATGACTTTGATGACAAATCAAGAAGAGGACAAGCTCTTTCTAAAAATGAGAAAAAAGATCCTTCAAGTTTGTTGCCAAAATCTTGACGAACAGAGAGACTCACAAGAATTTCAGCGGCGCTCAAGCGGCAGTTCGAAAGTAAGAGTAAGTAGCCGACCAATTGCAACTAAGTAGTGTAGTTACAATTCAACGATTTGAAGCTTCTTGCATAGTTTCTTGTGTCATCAAAGAAAAAGCAGTGGAGGCATTCAGTCGTCTTCTCTGGTATTTCACCGTGCACCCTGTGCACTTGCTTTGTTTGATGAGAGAACAGTGAAACATCAAGGCCACTATGGTGAAAACCTTACTTACCCACCTAATCAGCTATCCACGAAACGGCTGGACAGGAGATCCTTTGACCACCACACTACACTGGAGGCGTATGTCACAAGGAGTTCTTTAAAACTGCTTGGTCTTCTTACTATCCAGGGTCAAGAACAAGCAAAAACTTTCCTATCGAAGCTTTCTGCTCTCTAACCATTGAACCCTACATTCCAGTCGATGAAGGCTAATGTCAAACTTTGGATGTAGTCAATGACTGTGCAGAACGTGGAGTGGCTTTGATCTGGTCTCACAATGATGTTATCCCTACTATCTAAGGATGAGTCACAGAAACAATACTTGCTGCAACTTGACTCCAGTCATCGCACAGTAATTTCTTTTCCGACAAGAGCAAAATGAAATAATCGCGGTTTTCGCGTTATCCGACACTTCAATGACGGTTATTTATGCAGACTGGAAAACTACTTTCATAATAAAAAATTATATTGCATTACAAATTATATGCATTTACTGCACTCTGACTAAGCAGTAACACTGCGGTAGGCATATATATATATTTTATTAGGCTGTTCAACGTTCAAAATAGTAACTGCCTTGCTATTCAAAATGATACATGTCTTTTGACTTTTCATACTATATAGTGTAAAAGTGTGCAAAAGGCGCGACCTCTAAATATAGTTCAATCTGTCCAAAATTTTGCATACAGGGTTATATTTTCATGTGTAACAAGGGCAGCCTTGTGGAGCCAAACATTTCCAACTTTTGTTGTTTTGGGCCTCCCTACTGTATACCGTAGTTATCCGATATATCCTTCCTACTTCTGAGGAGCTATGGAACAAATTTTTACCTTTATAACATTTATATTATGCAATTCTAGTTAATGCCAAAAAAGTCCTTAAGCATTTATATCCTTGAACTCTCCATAACCAACTTAAACTTACTGGCTGTGTGAATGTTTTCTATAGGACAATGGAAACAGAATCCTGCCAAACATCAACGAAATGATTCAGATACGTCAGTTTCAAGCAGCGAAGCTCAAGGTTTGTTACTTTTGTCAGACGTGTAGTATTTAGTGCTTGTAAGATAATTTAACTGAAGAAGTTTGTGCACTTGACTGTGAGGCAGACAGAAAAAATGTGAAAATTCACTTGTATTGGTTCATGTTGGTTGGAGCAAGCTGCAGCTGCAGTCATCTAAAGGAGTTGACAGATGCTACTTTGGCTAATGATTGCCAGTCATGTGATCATTGCTGTTCTCACCTGCTTGACCTTAACACAGGAAGGCAAAGCCTATGTAAAGGATTATTTCTCAAAGTGGTTGAAGTCCTTACAGAATTAAACTGACATGTTTCAGCCAAAGATTTTTCATCCTTAGGGCCACACTCCAGGCACTAGTGTTGACTAAGGCACCTAATTAGAGGGAGTCTATTCTGTACCTTACTTGAACACTAATCAATCAACATTAATATTTGTGTGAATGTAAAATGTAAAAGAACATAACATGTTGTAGAAAATTTTATGGTAGCGCTTCATATACAGTATTCACATTTTACTACTGGAATATACTGCATGTTACAATCTGGGTAAACTTTAGACACAAGAACATTGAAGTTAGTTGCACACATTGCTAGATGCTCATTTTCATTCATTTGCATACATTGATTTGTCCATTATCATTGTAGAATGAATGATCAGTAACAGTTGCACATTATGGTCTATGATGGTAATAATGGTTCCTGTATTTTGAATTTAGGGGTTGGTTATTCGAAGCTGAAAGAGAGGCAGGTTAGTGAGGACCTAACAGAAGCGTCATCTTCATCAGTCGGAGGAGGCACAGGAAAGGGCAATCCAAAAGTGGACCAACAGAAAACACCACAATCAGAACTTGCCATCAAGACTGATGCCGTTAACAAAACAACGAGCAAGTCGCATGACTTACTCGCTGAAACTGCTCGTCTTGTCAAGCGAGCAGTGGGTACGTCGAGTGACAAGTACAAGCAGTTTGTTGACGCTGATACTGATGAGCTTGACAGTTTTGCATCGGAAGTTGCTGAAGCTAAAGACGTTGTCTTTACTGACACAAACCCTATAGGTGTTTTTAAAAAAACGAAAAGTGCTGATAAGAAAGGGACAGATAACTCTTCTAGTGGTAAAAAGCCACCTAAACCTTCAGTCACTCCTGTATGCAATCCAAATATAGTGGAAGGTCAGAACCCTATTACTTGGGAACAAGACCCTGTTTCGTGGGGTCATGAAGGACTTGCGGTGAAGGGAAGCAGCATGCGACCTGTTGTCGGAAGTCAGTTGCAACAGCAGACTCTGCTCGGAGGACAGGAGCTTGGCGAGCAGTCACTGTTGGAAAATGATGAGTTACTGGAGTGTGAGCCAGAGTCTTCTGTGGTTAATCCTTTCCTGGGGTTTAATTTATCTAAAGACTTTTCGACAATAGAGTATCAGGTGATGGAGACAAAAGGTTTTAATACAACAGTTACTACTCCTCTTCAGTCGAGCTTTGATGTGTTCAGTTCTGCACCTTTTCGAAGAAAATCAAAAAGAATCGGTGCAGAAAACAGCACTCTTCTTCAGCCAGGTGAGAGTGACACAAATATGCTGATTAAGGACGGAGCGGATGGCTGGTCAAGTAAAACGGTGGCTGGAGAACATTTTCTCGCATGCGAGAAGGCAGTGGAGTGTGACACAAAAAGAGATACGTTCCAGATATTTCGATCAGGCCAAACTTCATCAGTAATTCCACCAGCGCAATGTAATTCTGGCATTACGGGAGCTACATCATCCAGCAGTGGAGAGGTGGGCAACCGATTGCCAACAGCGACCGAGGTGCATCATGTTGCAGCAAATGCTGTAGCACCATCTGAATGTGGCAGCCAAAGAACAAAGTCAGATGCAGAAACTCTTCTGCCAAAGGGAAAGCCATCGGATGTAAGGAATGTCAAGTCCGTGTCTGTAGCTCCTGTTGTGTCATATTCTCGAACACCGCCTAACTTTATGACAGACACAGACGTCACCGAGATTGACGTAGTCGCTTCGGGACACAGTGCTGACCGACCGCAAGCAGATGCAGCATTTGATTCACCGGAAGATTTCCTGTTAAACGCTACCCAAGGCAGTTCAAGCAGTCGACCAACATCAAAAGTTACTGGTGAGCCAAAGCTGAAGGGTCTGATATTGCCATTTGGACGGAGTCTGGCGGACGAGGGCAGGAACAGTCCTCGAGGCGGTAAAAAGGAGAAAGCATTCCAACCGGATGATGAAGAAATGCCCACATCCACCACGGATGATGAGAATTTCAGGAACAAGAATCGAAAGAAACAGGCGAAAGAAAAATCAATTATGTCTCAGTTTGCTAATTTAGGATTTACTGATGATCCAGATGCGTTGAACCAGCCTCAAGACGAGGAACCACAAAGACCTGGGCAACTGATGCCCGACGATGAAGAGGAGGACTTTACGTTGGAAGGAAACCATACATTCCCTAAGACTGGTGCCAAGAAACAGAGAAAGGCATCGGTCACTCCGGACGTGGAGCCAGTGCGAAATAAGAAGGGCACTTTGGTGTGACCAGCGGAAGCAGAGGACAATAGTCTAACGTTTCTTTATAGGTCATTTTGTATCCATGGATAACATAGATCTTTGCTTGAAATTCTGCTTTTGATACATTTTCAATACAGTCTTCCAGTTTTGTAGCCACATTTCCAAACCTGTTGTTTCCTACAGATTCTATCATGCTGTAATTACGTGCTTCTACTTTCTGCAGAAGCTGGTCTAGGAATCCGTACATGTTAACTGGCAAATCCTAACAATTCTCTGTGTGTTCTTCTTTGAATATTGACATGTAAGTCTGCAAATTCTAACATTTTGCAGCAGTGTTTGTATACGATTATCTCCCAGTATGTTAGATGGAGTTGTTAAGCTTTTTGAAAATTTTGCGTATGTTGAATACGTTTCTATCATGACCATGACTGACATCCTGTGAGTGAAGGAAATTGACAGTGCTAAATACACGCACCGAATCATGAAGGCATTTGATTATTACTATCAAAGGTACCGAATAATGGCACTTTATCACTGGTACTTTTCTCCATAGGAATAACAATTATAATCATGGTGACAGTGAAACTTATAATTATTTGGTGTAATAGAATAGCTTGTGTTTGTTAACTCCACTTTTCTCCGGTGCCCAAGGAAGCTGAGCTGGGAGACCTAGTTTATTCACAGTCATTCAGTCACAAATTTCAGAATCGTGAGTATCACAGTGACACCTTATCGTTCTTTCTTGTTTAGCAAAGAAGGTGTGTAATTTGCTGCCAGATCAAAATGTGTTTGCACTGGAGTTTTCAACCGCACTTTGCAATATATGTTAATACCAGTTTCTGCTTACTTTGCTTATGTACTAATATTTATGTACACGAATATTACAAGTAGCATCTTTGCACTGGCAATGTGTGGTACCTGTATATGAAAATAATTTACTGATAATATTTATACGATATACATACATATGTATTTATGTATGCATGTATAAATATATGGACGTATGTATTTATAGACTAGTTTAAAGGCCTTTTTGAGTTTCTTTGCTGTCTCTTTTAGTAACTTATTACTTCATCTTGTTTGATGATGATTGTTGACTTTCTGACCTGCTGAGTGTAATATGGCCAAAGGACCAGTTTGGGGCCGTCCATAAATGACGTCACGACCTAGGGGAGGGTCGGAAATTTGTGACTGTGTGACATGGGGGTGGGGTTCTGAGAGGTGTGACGTCACACCAGGTCTATGTAATTAAATTTAACAATTAACAACAATTTGACTTTAACAATAACAGCACTAATTGTGAGTAATAAATTTTCATTATTTTTAAAATTATTTTAATGTAGAAGTTAATAATTTTCTAATTATTTATTTGGCACCGTTAGATTTTTAAATATACTAACGCGGGGGTTGATGAAGTGTGACGAGGGGGTCCAAAATCCCAAAATTGCGTGACGTCATTTATGGACGGCCCCTTTGGTGTTATACCATGAGGTGATGCTATATAGCACACCAGTGCTATAGAAGTTCTTTTTATGGCAGAACTTACTAACACGGTTGCCTTTTGCGTCTGCATCTGGGCTCTAATCCTGCAACGTCATTAATAGTTTGTTGTAGAGCCATGTAGCTTCAAAGGAAAGGTTTTCCTGTTGTTGAAATGCTGCTGTTCAACGTCAGCCAAAGATCTTTCAACACTAGGACCATGCTTTTGAAGGCTGTCTTTGTGGGTGAAAAAGTGTGTAAGACAATTGATTACGCATACCTTCTCTTACCTTACCTTTAGGGTTAGGGATGCATAAGAGAAAGAATTGCTTGTCTCACATCATCTAACTGGCTACATGTATTTGAATCTGGTACTGTAATGTATTCATAATATATTTGTGTAAGTTTGTAATTACACGTGGTATGCATAAGAACTGCCATTGTAGGTACTAACATAGTTAGATACGCATGCATGAAACCAGCCAGAACCAGTCCTTTGTTCTGAAGAATATGTGGTGTTTTTCTGTGTTTGATATAATGTTGAGCTGTTTCTAATGAGTTCTTCACAAAGCAAAAATCCTACATATATATTGTATATATATATATATATATATATATATATATATATATATATATATATATATATATATATATATATGTTTATGTGTATATATATATATGTATATATGTGTGGTCTGGCCTTCATTCTAAAAATGTCTATAAATATTTGTAATCTGCTACAACTAAAGCATTACCTGTCCAGGTTTCCACTGTGGTCTTTTTTGCAACCAGTCTTTCTGGTATATCTGTTTTTGTTTACCCAATCATCCCAAAGGTAATTGGGTGTTTTACGTCTGTCTCAAATATGCAGGCATGTAGACAAAAATCATCTATTATTATGTTTGGCAATTGTAAGAGACTCCTACAAGGTAGTTTGCATAAGTTTTCAATTACGTTGCGTCCTGAGAAGAGAAACTTTGCCAGAAACTTTTTTCTGCTGCTGATGTCAAACCCAATTTACTCAAGTTTAAGCCATGTCATCATTTCGTTAGTCATATCGGTCAATTTCTTTTATAAAGCAGTTCTGAGACACAGCTTTTGCTACTCTTCTTCATATTTGTTGATATTTCTGTAATTTTATTTGTAGGCCTATTATTATTATTATGATATTTTATTGTTGATTTTATTAGTATTTCCAATTATTATTAATTTTGTTGGCGATTATTTATAAGAGTATGCCCATGGTAGAATGTAGAGAAGGCGCTCATTTTCCACTCTGGAAAGTGAGCACCTCTTCTTTAATATTACTTTGTGACAGAGGCAATAGAGCACAAACAACTTGCCCATGGAGATAAGGATTGTTTCACTTATCCTTATCACCAGTAACTTAATAGCTACTGGTTATAAGGATCAGTGTATATTTCTTTAATAATGCTAGGATTTACATATTATAAAAGCTGTTATGTAGATATTATTTTATAATTAGTATGTCCTCTTCCAAGTCTTTTTTTAGTCACTAGTCTGCTCTTTCATGTTTTTTGCAACACTTTATTGGGTGCACTGAATCTGCAGTTTCAAAGGTTGACAGATGAATAGTTTTCCTCACATGGTCTTCATTTAGAGCTTAGTAGAAATGTTTTTGTTTTGCAACTGTCTCAGTTATAGAGTAACTAATAATGTTGAAAAAAGTGTACAAGATTATTGATAGTAAAATTCATGGTAAAATAAGGAAATTTTGAATCATATGCTGGTTTGTATAAGTATTTAAATAGGTAAAACTAACTGCTAACCACACTTATATGAACAAGAATTATAATTGTCACATAAATAGTGATTTGTGTATGCTGCCATTTTCCTCTAGTTTTATTTGGATGTACAAGTCATAGTTTTGTGGTCCTTGCTGAACTGTTTAGAGTCAGTTGTGTTCAGATCCACATGTCATTGATAATCTATGAGTATGCCTCTTTGCCGTTTTCGAATGATTGTCAACTTACGTTCTTGCTAACACCTAAAGCTGTGATGCTTGGTTCTAACACATGTACGCTGTGCTATGTATTTTAACATAATGTCTGTAACCTTTTACTTTTGATTCATTCGGAATCGTACATTGCTTGCAACTGGAAAATCATAAATTCGACTTCGCAAAAGGGGTTCGCAGTATTGAGGTTGGCATTGACTGTACGTTATGGCCAGGTCCTTGGCATATGGTAAACAGTTAGTCTCAGTTGTGTACGGAAGCACCTTGCAACGCAGACCCATTTTCTATGTTTTGCTCTCAGAGTTTGCACTGTGTGAGCAAAGCCATTTTGTGCAAGTGGTTTGTTTGCGCAAGAAATGAAGAGAGAGATTTACCATAACCGTTTTTAGTTTGAATCGGTCATTGTTGAGCTTGTGGTTAACATCTGAAGCCTCTCATGGAGGAACTACTGTATGAACATAAAATGGTTTATTGATGGATTGATTCGCTTGATATAAGGAAAAATAATTGTTTTATCAAGTTATTGGCTGACTGATTTGAACGAAAGCTTAATTATTACATTATTTATCTCTGCTATATTGGCTGGATTTTAATAATTGTTTCTACAATTAATTTGATATATCTTAATTTGAAATGGAAACCAATGTGGCCTTGAGTTAGAACAGGAAACCAGGCAAAGTTAGCCTTCAGTTATTATTCAAGCTCCCACCAAAGAAACATACCGGGTACTTTTTGAGAATTTGTGTTGATATTTTTTACATATAAAATTATGACTTGCTTTACATGTGACAACATAAGATCAATCTGAAACATGTTTCGAGCATTTGATTTTTTGGCAGAAAATGAACTCCGGAGTGTGCATAATAATGGTATGTGTTATGTAATTGAGTAAATCTGATAGATTTAATGATTGTGAGCATCCAGTTTGATAGGGTGATTGATCAGATTTATAGAACTGGATGCTTTTACGTATTGCCATCTGATACGTAGAGTTTTGACAAAACCAAACAACTGAATCCATCATTAGTGTGTAATTCAGCTGGTGCTTTAACAGAATTTTGCATTTGATTTCAGAATTGTTTTTGTAAAGCTGTATTGTAATTTGGTGTTGTGTAAGTCATCAGACAGCTACAGAACATTATTGCTTAAGGATTGCAGTGGATTTAAACACATAAGAAATGTTGTGGAATGAAAGCATAGAAAGGCTCTGTTCTTGGTCGTTTTATCATAAAAAATAATCATGAACATGATATGAGAGACAGACAGAGAAACAGACAGACAGACAGACAGACAGAGACAGGCAGACAGACAGAGATAGAGTGATATAGAGCAGAAATATATTGGCTGTTGAGGCCATAACATCAGACAGTCTATAACACAATAATTCATTGTATATTTTTTTATGCCTTGAGACACTGCTGAAATAGGAGATCATAGAGATTACACTTTCTAGGAATCTTTACAACTTCACCTGGAGTTCATGAACACTTATAATTGGTAGAGATCAATAACAAGACGTTTGTGGTAGTGTTTCTTATCATGGTATAGCAGTAGTCCAAGATCAGTTGCTATTTACCAGCTTCTTTCATAATACAGAATTTCTGTGTCATATTTTACCAGATTTTTTAAAGAAATTGCTATAACCCCTTTTGTCTGTTATGCAAAATTGCATGATTTGATTTATAAAATACAGCAGTCACCAGGCATATTCAGTTGATCGAATTTGTTTAGAATATTTACACAGACTAACGACAAGACAGTTTTCGAGATTAATTAATACTATTTTCACCTTTTCATGATATGATTTCACTTATCTGATATTTGTGCAGGTGATCAAAGATAACAATTAAATCAAACGTCTCTGTGATTTCTTTGTTGTTATTGAATGACAGTATTTGAATTACAAGCTGGCCATCGAGTATTCAACAGGTGAGATGTCCTATCAAATTGTATTCGTATGACAGTGTCTCATGAGTCAAGCAACAGTTACTGTTTTTGAGTCAAACAAATAAAGCATAATAATTCTGACTAAATTTTTTAAGTGGATACCCTGTCTTTGGGTTTAACACTTTAACGATGACAGTGTACTAAAAGCAACTGGGAAGCCAATGCAGCTCGTCGTTAAAGTGTTAAACTTATGGATCACACACTGTCCCAAAAGCATTGAAAAGTGTGCCATGGGTGAAGCATGCTTGATTGTGAAGTACTGTACTGAGGGCACCTGTTTGTTCATCTGATGCCAATGCAGTACATGTATTTTGTCGCATGGTAGTGTTATGCTGGCCTTCAGTGGCGTAACGAAGGGTTTCAGCGCCCAGGGGCAAGAGCTGATGACTGTGCCCCCTTTTAATTTTCTTGTTGACTTTTTATCGTTCTTGTCATAGTACTCTGTACCACTGAAAGCTAATTTTGCCCCCTCTGGTGCTGCGCCCGGGATTTTGTCGCCCAAATGGCCGCTTTTACATCCGTAAAAACGCCCAAAACGTCCACATTTTTAGGTATGATAGGCGAAAGAAATGAGCTACGTCCAAAAGTCTAAGTCAGGGCTCAAATACGTCCTCTTTTTTGGACTCTAACGGAAACGCTGGTGGCTGCCCCTCTGCGCCCCCCCTTCGTTACGCCACTGCTGGCCTTTCAACACTGTGACTATGGTTCAGAATCTGGTATGTTTTAAATTGGCAGTTCAGTGGTAAACCGTGCAATCAAGAAACAACTGTAAAACTGGATTTTGTCTGGACTTCGGCCGAAACCATCGAATTTGACCCCAGTGCCTCATACCGTGCTTGCACTTTGACTTTCATTATGTACCGTAAATTTGAAAAATGCTGGTCGTCACTCTCTATGTTGTCTGTTTATTTACATCACATCTAAGAAGTACAGCTGGACATTACTATGATTGGCCATACTTGACTTGGCTGAAGAACTTTGTGTGTACTTAGTTGTTTGTTTTGCTCAGTCCTGTAAATGCCACGTTTCGGTTTTTAATGTGTGATTCTTCTTCATGACCGGATTGGTTGACTAACAGTTGTGGCTATTAAACTGTTGACTTAGATTCAAAATGTGTACGAGTTACTAATGAACTAGCACTACTACATACTACTTATGTTCTTTTATGCTGCTTTTGGGACTCTGCAGAATTGTGTCCGTAAGGTTTAGTGATCTATTGGCTGAAAGATTATAAACACAACTGCTGTAGTCAAACAAGGACACTTCTGTACAGTGACCTGTGTATTTAAATGTACATGTGTAATACTGTAGGTCCTAACCTTTTACTTCTGGTTAATTGAAACCCTAAATATGTCACACACTGGTATTTCAGTGTTGGTGTATTGATAAATCAGTACTAATTTGGGTTGGCATTGAGTTACTGTTACAGACTGATGGAAGAGTATAGATCCATGTTGCAAGGTGCGTGTGAATGGTGGCCTGCCTACATGCTAACTGCCCCTGCCAGGCAATGCTTTATGCATTTATGTTGTATTGCAGCCACCCCACAGAACCAGTAATTCTTGGTGACAACTTGTTATACCCTGCCAAGGTTTTATTTATTGCTTTGCATAATCTTTTCATAACAGTAAGTTATCAGTGCTTAAAAGAACTTACTGTTAAGTTACTTTTCCTATTTCAACTCATCCTACTCTGATCTTATTTTATCTCCCTTATCATTCAAATTCCAAACCAGTTTAGGTGTCAATCAGTGATGCGGCCCAAAAATTCAAATAGATGGACTTGCCCACTGGAGTTGTCACAGCCATGTGTAAGCTTTGCACAAAGGCATGCTGAACAGGAGGCTATGGGGAACTCCGAACATGCCACTACAGCACAAGAGTGTGACTTATCTCAGTTATATGGTAGCCCAGGTTAACTTTCAGTTATTGTAAACTATCCCATGCCTTTTCCAACATCTTGTTTACACAAATAGATACACCAGTAGACCTAAATATAAATATGTTATTTATTATGATTTAATGATGATAACAATAACAACAATAATAATTTGATGATGATTATTATTATTATTATTATTGTTTATTATTATTATTATTATTATATCACAAGATTGTAATGATCTTGCAACGAAATCAGCAGTGTAAATAACAACAGTTTCAAAATTTTTTGACAAGATGCTGTACTGGGCATATAGCCATGGTCAAATCAAAGAATTGCCTTTGCTTTTTCATTGCTTGCCTCTTATCAGACACGCTATCAATATCCCCGTCCAATCTTCTTTACATTTGCTCTAAGTATAGTTAGTGTCCAACCACTAAGCCCCCATTATTTCATGGTCCTAAATGAAAAAATACAGATGTGCTATGGAATGGGTTTACCAGTAGTTTTATAATGCATTAAAATGTAAAAAAAAATGCGCCATCTCAAGAGAAATTGTTATTTAGAATGGATTTATCATAACAAAAGGTCATTTGAAATGCTATTCGACTCAAGAAAGGAGCTAATCAAAGACCACCAATCCCAGTTTTAGCATCTAATTGATTTATGTTTCTTCGTAACAAATTTTGGTTCTGGTTGTTTTATGCTTATTTTACAGACTTCAACTCTGGTGTGTGCGAACTGTTTACGGTGAAATTAATTTGTGACGCTGAAACTATAGGCCTATGCTAAATTGGGTGAATAATGGGAAAGGTTAAATGATTGATTACTCTGATTTGAAACAGAAGCACACCTAAGTGGTGGCATATGGTTATTGAAGGCATAATATTAAAGGCTTTACTGCGACTGTGGTCGAATTCAAATTATCCAGTCACTGGAATTCAACACAGGTCACATTGTCGAACCGTGCGACACCGCGCTGGCTTTCATCTTATATGGGAGCGCCGCCTTTATGCTTTGTAGACATTATACGTTACACTGCTATACATGGCCATTCACAGACTTGAGTTTGACCCCAGTTCTAGGTAGTGCGAAGGTCACGCTAGCGGTGTATGCGTATTCACAGCGCAGCGTAAAATTGATCCTGCACGGTTAAGGTTAGGCCCCCGACAGCAGGGGCCGCCTAGCACCACGCTGGGCTCGACCAACATGAACCTGAGAATGAAGTCTAATTAACAGTGTGACCACTCTCCATTTTCTGAAATCCCAAGCTCTTGCCAGAAAATTCCCAAGATTGCCCAAAAGCGTCCCAAAAAATCCCAAGTTACTGAAAAGGTAAAAGTTTTCGAAGAATTTCAGAAAAAATTTTGTTTACAACCGCCAAAATTTCATTTCTGATGACCTTTTTTTGCTTTCTTGTCATTTTTTTTTTTACAAAATTTCTTCACAAGGCCAATTTTGCACCTCCCCCTCATTACTAATTAATTACAATTTTATCTCTAGGGTTCTATATCGTACCATTCGGGATGTTAAGTTTTAACTCTCAATCCTGACTATAGGCATAAACTTATAGTTTTTAATTTCATTACTTTCATTATCTCATGTAAACAAGTTGCGGTATGTCAACTTTGTATCTTAATAATAAACGAAATCTACTACTCCACTGCTAAAACCCAAATTCCTTCCCTTAGAAAAAATCCCAAGATTCCTTTGCAAAATCCCCAGATCCCAAGTCGACCCCAAAATCCCAAGATCTTGGGAAAAATCCCAAGCAGTGGTCACACTGCTAATTAAGTCCGCGCTCGCACTGTCGCACAAGTATCCGAGCCAATCAGAGCGGGCGCTGAAATGCGATACGAGCTAGGCCTAACTAGTAAGTTGCCCTTATGATAGCCATGGCTCTGGTTTGCCCTAGTAGGCTAGTGCACTGGCGATCTTGCGACGCTGGTCGTTTGAAGATCAATTATTCTCATTCACGTAGGTGGTTTTAAATTTAGCAGAAGTTTCTACCGGTAGGCCTACTGTAAGCTTATAATCAAAGTAAAGTCAAAGACCTGATGATTTTATTTTCATCTTAAATTTAGTTTAGATATCGAGTAGACTAGTGTAGAATAAGATTGCCTTAACTTTCAAAAAGGCAGATATAGACCTAATGTCATCCAATGTGCCATGTGGAAACTTCTACAGTATCTCTAAATGTAGGGCCTGTAGGCTAATAAGCCTAATGATCGAGGCCCTAAAAGCTTTTCCGCCCTTCCGTCACCTAATCACTAAATCGATCCATTAGCCATAGCTGTTCCGCCTCTATGGAACAAAATCCCGCGTAAATTATGCCAAGTACCTGATCAATCCTACGAAGTACGAACTAGTAAAACCTCACCTCTTGCTATCTCGATCTTCACATGTCTTTCGATCACTCAAAACTTAAAACACTGCTCTTTCATAATTCCTATCCCGATTCCTCTTCTTCCCCTTACCTCCATCGCCCTTTCAATTCTAAACTCTATATCCACCTTAACAGTCTGACTATCAATTTTGTTTTGACTAAGAGTCTGTGAATAAGTTGGTTCCCGCAACTCCACTTGTTGCTATCTCTCCACAGGTCTTCCACTCAAAACTGAAAACACTGCTTTTTCACAAATCCTATCCCGATTCCTTCTTTCCCCTCACCTTCCTCGCCATTTCAACTCTAAGCATCATCCACCTTAGCCGTCTGACTGTCTGCCTGCCTGACTCTCTGGATTTTGACCCCCTGCCTATCGATTCTGTTTTAACGTTAAGCGCCTGTGAATAAGCTGGTTCCCGCGACTTCGCTTTTGTGGGCGCTGTAGAAATATCGAGTTTACGATTACGATTACGATTACGATTGCCAAATTCAAACGGGCGGCCGTGGTGAAAGATCTCACATGATCAAAAAATTGATCACGTGAATGTGATCGAACAAAAATCAGCAGGGTCGAGGCCAAATACGGTCGCTATGTGGTCGGTATAGAAAACGTGTACCAGGATTTTTAACTAGTCTGGCGCTTCATGACCATTTGTGTACGTCATCAAGTGGAGAATCTATGTCGATACATCATCACACACAATTATATATAATTTATATATATATATATATATATATATATATATATATATATATATATATATATATATATATATATATATATATATATTCTCTTGGATCGTTATAATTGCATACATGTTTTCTTCTGAATCTTCAGTCATGGTGGTTTGTTTGAGGTGGGATTGGGGTTAGATACAGAATATCGAATTTATAATCGATTTTTAAAGTTTTTAAAAGTTTAGGCCGATGACATAGGATAGTTTTCTAGCCACTTTTGATTGAGTAGACGAAAAAATCGGCTGTCAACGTTTTCTAGAGGTTTGTTTGTGTGTTCGTTAATTAACCGCAGCTGCTGTGAAGGGTCGAAGCAACTGCTGCCTCAGTTAGTAGGTCTCCCTTGGAAAGGGATTATAACGTCCAGTTCAGCTATCGTAATCAGTTTTCTCATATAATATTTGCCTTTTGCTTAATTTTTTGTAGTTTTATTTTCATTTGGTAAATGATATTTCTGCCTAACATCAACTTCTTTAGTTAAGAAGGAGTGAATAGCGCCGAACACTACTTTACCAAAAAGGTGTATAAAAAGGTGTAATGGTACCTTCCAATAACAGAGTTAACACGCATTATTTAACTGAATTTATTATTTAACCAAAAGGACAAAAAGACTTGTTATTTCTGTTTTGCTTTCAATGGCTTCAATAAAAAAAGAATTTCTTGATATTGATACATTTCTGTTATTAGTTAACATAGAATTCAATGCTAATAGTGTGGAGAAGAGCGAATGGAGCAGATTCTTGTGTAAAGTGCTAAACAGTCTTCAGTCATGCATTGGAAATTGTTAACTTTGGCTATTCTATATATGAGTCCTAACATCTTTTGATATTTTGTTGTATGTCTCCTTGTTTGTCTACCTTTCAACTGATTATTTTCTCATTTTGCAGGTTAATTGCCTTACATTTTTCCCATATTAAAACTGTTCTGTCTTGAAAGTCATTCTGCTTGACTGGGTTTGTGCTGTCAAACAGGGATACCCCAACCTTTAGGAATGAATTCGTAAGATGTGATATGGATGAACAGGAGTTTACCACTCAAAGAGAGTGATTCACAAGACAAACAGAATATAATGTATCATGTAGTATGTACAAAAGCACATAAAGTTAGGGTTCCAGCTTTATAACTATTAAGACAGCACACTATTAAGTGATTTATTTTAAATGAGAGTGAAATCAAATGAGATGTTGTTTCATGTTTCTTATGTGTGGTGTTATTTGCAGGTTGCAGCAGTGTTTCTGTGGATATATTTCTCACAATGTGTTACCATTGCTGACTGACTGCAGCAGCTATGCAGAGCGTTAGACATGAGTACCTCGAACTATCAGTTGTATGCCTTCGATGACATCCATGGAAGTTTTTCTGTCAACTCCCAGCGCCCACCAGTTCCTGGAGAAGAAAATGACCAGTCGCAGAAGAACTACGACAAAGGCGTGCTGAGAAAGAATACGGAGTCATGTATCTTGCGAAATCCTGCTCCTGGAATTCCTAGGCGGTTAACCAATGAAGTACCAGGCAAAAATTTTGTTGACCCGAAAGTTGTTGCGTCGAAACTGGACAAGCGTGACTCGAATGATGCTCCGCTGGGTTTTGAACCGGAAGGCAGTACGTCTCTTTCGTCCGTTTTTCAGGAGAGTAGTAACAGCAGTGGCACTCCATCATACCTCAGATGGGCCGAGAACTTCAACTATTTGCTGCAGGACAGCGATGGGGTCAAGCTCTTCAAGGAGTTCCTTGATGACCAGGAAGAAAACTGTGGAACTCTGGACTTCTGGTTTGCCTGCAGTGGTCTGAAAATGGTCGCGCCGACCGAATCCGACCGCATCTCGGGACTCGTGAAGCTCATCTACAAGAAGTACATTAAAGGCAACAATCTGCGACTGAAGCCGGAAGTCAAGAAACGAATCATAGATCGATTGAAGAGGGAACGGATAGACCAGACGATATTCAATGAGGCACAGGTCGAGATAGAGAATGTTATGCGAAATGACATGTACCCGCTTTTCCTTAAATCGGACATCTATCTGCAGTTTGTTCAGGCGGGCGGCGAAAGCCCAAAGCCAAGCCACAGCTCGAGTACGTCCGAGGGCATTCTTCCAGGTTCAGGAATTGGTAAACTTCCAACACTCCACGAAGAGGAGGAATTAAAATCCGATGCGTTGCAGGATAATGCTTCGGAAGATGCGCTACGTTATTTAACTCAGGGAACTCCAAGGGTTCGAGATGGATTGAACCCAGACAGATATCTTGGGTAAGCACTGTTTGCCCTATCAATGTAACCTGATTTCGCTTCTAAATGTTTAACTTTTATTTGTTTTTGAGATGTGCTAGTAAAGTGCTATGTAAAATTCTGGTAGATTCGTGCATGTTGCTTCTGTTTTGGTTGTACTGTACAGATAGATTCTGTTATGCCTTGCAGGATTTCCTACCCAGGGTTCAGGTCAAGGCTTACAAATCCGTACCATGTTTCGTATGCGCCTGTGTCGGCACAGGACAGTGAACTCCAAAGTCTGTCAAGTGATGCGCTCACCGATGACACGATGTCGTACACAGACAGCAGCGTGTAAGTCTCTTGCAATTTTTTCTGCATTTTGCAGAATTTTGGATTTGGTTCCATGGCTATGGTGAATACCTTTGTTACTCTTTGTGTTGGTCAGTCTTATGTTGGAGTGATCAGTGAAGCCTCAGTTCTGTTTGTGAGCACTAGAAGTTGGTCAGAATTTGATCGTATGTTCTTTCACCAATCAGGAAATCTGTATAGCTTATTTGTTGAAAGGCATAACACCAATAATAGGTTACAGATCTGTGTAGGTATGCCTTCAGGTGAAGAGAGCAGTGCTGGAGCAAGAAATATTGCACTGTTATTATTATTTTACTTTTAATTGAGCGCATCTAATGTCAAATCAATTGTCAATGGCGTAAAGGACTTGCACAAGGTCCACACACAAGGCCTCAGATCGAATCCACACACTCTGCATTGCAAGGTAAGTTTGTCGAACCAATTGGCTACTAAGCCATACTCCACAAATAAAGAATTTATGGCTCAAGTGTATGATGCTGGGAATCCTATACTCTTGTGTGAATGTGTGTGTTTTCTTTTGTTGTATTTGCTTAATTATATGCTTATATTGCTGACTGAATTACTCACCAAAGGCACAGTCTGCATAGGTGTTGGTTCTTTATTTATAGTAATGTAGTTGGATTTATACTGATATGAAGGCAGAAACTAAAGGTTTGCCGCTGTTGGGTACAACCACGTACTTGGTTTTTCTTCTCTCCTGTTTTTCAAGCAACATTTATCTTTAGCTCTGTTACAGTTCTCACTTCTTCTGTCTGCTGTTCATTTTGGGTTTTTTTCTTATTATTCTTGTCTTGTACTAAGGATGCAAGAATTCTATGATTTCCTTATATCATCAATGTCTAATATTGGAGAAGTTTGTAGTTAAGTTGTTGCATGGCTTTCCATGTTGCTGGAGGTATTACGAAAAGAAGCAAACAATAAAAGAATAGAATTTATCAAAGTGTGGCTGCTTTAACCTTACAGTCTTTCTGCATTTAAAGCCAAATGCAGCAGGCACTTTTCTGCAGTATTAGCAGCCAGCTCATGCACAACCCTGGACACTAACAGGTTTCATCAAGGGAAATTTTAAATTCCAAAATGTCAAAAATACATTAGTTATGAATTATCAGCTGTATGGTCATGTTGATTTGAAATTTATGTTGAAACTTTTTTATGAATTTGAACATTAGCTTTGTTGTTAGTTAATCAAATGCTAATATAAGTTGCGTAATCAGCTAGTGTACTGTTACGTCATTCACAATAGACTGCTTTTTAAGAAATACTGTTTCAGTTATTGTCGTGTTGATTGGGCAGCTGATGCCTTGATGGACTTGAATCATTGTTGAAAACAAGTGTAGCAGTGATGTCGCAGTGAAAACTTGATTGGCAAAATATTTGAGCTATGTGATGCCCCTGTGATGTTATGTGTTGTTTCTGAATTTGTCCGCTGTGGCAGAACTTTGTTGCTCTGTGATGAGGAATCAGATGACAGACTAGTGTTTGCTTGACAGAGGTGGTGGCTCATGTGTGAAGTATCCCTTTTGAAGTCAGTTACTGCTTGGCGTAGGGTAGTTCTTGAATTGAATTTGCTGGAGTTGAAGTAAACTGTCTGTTTATCAGTATCAGACAGTGAAAGGCTCTGAGAAATTTACCCTGTAGATAGTCGCTATTTTTCATTTGGATATAATTGCCTAATTAGGGAACCTGCTGCCTTGCCTAGTACCATCCTTGTCAGCTCTCCTGTCTCTAATACATGAGATGTGTTTAGAATTAGGCTAATGGTTACTGTTTGCCATCAGTTGCCTGCCTAATTTTGTGATTAGAACCGCCAGCAACTTTTCGTGATGGTAATATTGCAGCACAGAAGCTGTTGGCAATAACAAGCTGAAGTGTTAAGGGTGAAACTGAATCCAGGGATGATGGCAGCACCTTCCAAGGTGAATGAGGAAGAGAGAAGTGGGATGTTGGCACTGTTGATGTGCATGCCTTTGTAACTTTCATCCTGTGTCCTGGAATGGTTCTTTAGTTGCCGTAGGAAATGGCTGTAGGATTACCAATGTTGGCTGAGGTCTGGCTTCCACAACCAGTGTTCAATACTCATTATCAAGTACCCTGTTTCTGCTGCATAAGAGAGCCTGGCATCAAAGGCTGCTCCTAGATTTATAGCTTCTTGTGGTGTTCTTGGTTTAGCTATAGCTTATGCAGTCCTTGCCTGGATACATGATTGGCTGGCTCACTGGCTAGTTTAGAATTTACGGCTTCTGGCCTGGAAGTGCTACTGTTGCCTGAAAATGCCCTATGGCCATCCCCCATGCAATGAACCTAAGCATCCTAGACAAAGTAATAAATCTAGTTATCTTCACTTGTTCTGGTAGTTTTTTTCTTTAAAAAAATTCTGTTTTACACCAGATTATCCTTGCAACATTCTTCGTTATAATACCAATCTGATATAGGAACATAGACTTTAAATTTAGTTTCAGGTCAGGAAAATTAGTCGTTTTCGTGACCTCTTTTGACCTGACCTGCATTGTAATGAGTTTTTGGTGTAGTTGGCTTTATTTGCTTGATTGTTCATATGTACATATTTATTTTCTATTTCATTGTTGATATATTTAACCATTGAGAATTTGAACTGTTCATCATAAGCCTTTCAAAAAATATTTTCTGTTTTTGTCTTTAGTTACGTATTTTAGAAATGTTAAAAGGCTATGTTTAACAGTGCCTATGAACTGTTCGGAAAAGATGCTATATACATTTCCAGATGCTGTGTACATTTTTCAGAAATTTCATCGTTCACCCATGTTGTATTTTGCTCTGTATAATTTTACCTAATCATCTTTTCTGAATAATAATTATCTTTTCTGAATAATAATTATCTTTGCTGAATAATAATTATCTTTGCTGAATAATAATAGGCTCACTGTGTGGTTTCATCTTGTACCGGGTGACTTCCTCTCTAATTCCTTTGTACTGCATTCTGTAATTAATGATGTATTGTTTTATGCCATATTTCTATCGAATTTTAATGAGACCATGTTTCTAAAGCATTTTCTCACAAATGGATTGAATTTTGTGGCTGCAAGCTGTGGCTTCCTTTATGCACTCAGTGTACCTAATATTCAACTCTATACTTGAGTATTTGTTCTTAGTGCCTTTTAATTTGTGCTTAAGCAGTTTACTGTGGAGTCTTGCACTTGAAAGTTGATGCTTAACACTTTGACGATGAGATTGTACTAAAAGCGACTGGGAAGCCAATGCAGCTCGTTGTTAAAGTGTTTAAAGGAAACTTTTCCAGAAACCATTGGATGCAATTATACCATATATCTGTTAGAGAGTTTCGTGTAATTTTGTATGCTGGTAACTGTTCTGTTATAAATACTTAACAAAGGAATATGAAACTCAGTGAAAATCTCAGGTCAAGTCAATTATTTATAAAGTTGAACTTTTTTGTTCCTTAATTGTTTAAAGCCTTCGTAGGGAATTTACAATTAATTCGCAGATATCAGATGTCACTTGCTGTTATGTACATTGTTTATTTATGGATACTAGATGACATGTTTAGCCAGTATTTATAGACTTTAAATGACATTTGCTTACCTTTATCTCCGTTATTTATGGAATTATGATGTCATTTAAAACGATGCTTCTTAGTTAGTTAATTAGTTAATTAGCTGGACATTTAGATAGCAGCAAAGCACTCATAAATTTATTTTGAAGATGGTTGGTAGTAGTGTAAAAAATTGATTGGATACAGGCCAAAAATTTGTGATTGTAGTTTGGATGAGACAGATGTCCTTAGCATTTGTTACTTGCCTACTTATTCAAATGCAGGTGCGGAAGTATTTACATTACACCCAGGTGTGTTTACATGGTGGAAAGCATGTCTTCACCTTTTGAACAATACTAATTGGTGCTTGGTAACATAAAACTGCCTTAGATTTTCACCCCAGACCGCGGCAGTCGGTCTCTGTGATGTTAAGGCGGCCGGCTGTTGAATTAAGATGAAAGGTTTTTACAATAGATCTCGAGGCCTAAGTCCATTTGACTGAGCGCGGCCGGCGGGCCTTTGATGTGCAGACTTGTAGTGAAATATTAAACCTCTGCGTCGGTCTTTCATCTCCTTATCTCTTCTTTAGCTGAGTGCCTTTGAGAAGCACATGACCTTTCCCACTGATCTCTTTACTGCTCGCCTCCTGGGCCGGGCCCCAACCATAAATGCACTACCGCCCAGCCGATCTGTGCCTCTGGCTCGCTCTGCCCATGCGTGTGTGTGTGTGCCTGCGTGTGCCCTTGTGTGTGGTTTTAGAAGTATGGGTATTTGTCATATATGTGTCATAACAGTGTATACATTGTTTAATTTATAGGCCGGTGGGTGTGTGTCTGTCTCGTTCTATCTCTGCGTGTCCGTCTTGTTGTATTGCTGTGCCTCTTTCTTTGTGTCTGTATGTATGTGTTCGTCGTTGGTCCGTCCGTCCGTCTGTCTGTTTCTCTGTCTCTCTGTCTGTTTGTGGATATACACTGCATATGTGTGAACTGTTTTTATGTAGGTAGTTTTTGTAGGGCACTTCATACCTTTGGCTGCCGCATGGGATTGACTTAAGGGACTGCTGTTTTTCTGTTTTCGAACACATATACATGTATATGCCCTGTCATACGATGAGCATGTGTGCTTGCTTGCATCTGTAGTTGCGTTCAGACTCAAGCATACATATGCAAACATATGCACGTTTAAATACACAAAGGGACTGTGTTGAGTGGAGGCATTATCTGTAGTGTGGTGTTGGTTGAACAAAGAGCGGTTGTAACAGCAGTTGTCTTTGATGCTTTTTATTCACTTCTAATAAGCATCCTGATTGAACTGGTGATAATGGCTATGAATGAGATGTTCTTGCCTCATTCACTGCACGCTTCAAAACCCTCTTCCCTCCACCTTTGTGGTAAAACAATTGGCCTTTCACTTTCATGGAATCAGTAACCTACTAAGTGCCTCTCAGAGACTACTTAGTTATTTTATGAGAATAATTGTAGTTTTAAAATGCTGAGTACAATAAATTTTATAAGTATGGTATAGTTATAATACCATGGAATTTGCTGCTCCATCTCTCATCATCATCATCAGTTCCTGACACCAGCCATTTGGCAGCAATGGGTACGAATAACTGACCTCCTTGTCCTCGGTCATTTGTCAAGTCCATTGCTCCCCTTAGTGTCAGTCCAAATGATGTCATGTCCTCATTTATATTGTCTATCCATTGTAGTCTTGGCCTGCCTTTGTTTCTTTTCCTTCGAATCTTGCATGTAGTGCATTGTGTGGAATGCGGTCAACTGTCATTCTCTCTACATGTCCAAACCATCGAAGTCTTCATTGAATGACTTTGTCTAGCAGAGTCTTTCGATACCTAATGCTAGTCTAATGTCATCGTTTCTTATTTTCTGCAGTCGTTATATCTCTGCGATCTTCAGTAGCCAACTCATTTCTGTTGTAAGAATCTTGTTTTCACATTGTCCAGCATTCCAATTCATATAGGAAAATCAGTTGTATCATCGTCTCGTATAATTGTATCTTAGTTTTCTTTGTTAATACTCTGCTTCTCCATATCCTGTTCATTTTTCCTACTGCTTGTGAAGTGCGTTCAATTCTCCTTTTATGTTTTTTCATTGTTGCCATCTGCGTCTATTAGCACAAACAAACAGACAAATCCTACTTGCTCCCAGAACTTCTCCTTGGATGTTGATACTTATTGGTGTCTCTTTGGTCTTTTCAATCACCATTGTTTTGGTTTTATCTTAGCAAGGTGTTGCTCTATGAATATCCACAGATGTGCTGTTCTAGGAAAACATGTAAGCTTTTACTTCTATGTGAATACAATCAAAATATTTTCTTGAAAACGTTTGAAAACAACATTGTGCAAGCTCAAAATTTATTTGTCATCAGCCCTCTGTGTTGTTTGTTTCAGAGATGGCCGGGAGTATGCTGTCCACAGAAATAAAATGGCATTACGGAAGCAGGCCAAAGTTATGCGACGAAATGCCGACACTAATCAATATACGGGTCTTAATCAGCAATTTATACCTGTAAGTAATGATATGTTGCCTTCCCTCACAAAGTCTGTCTTTCTATGGAATAAGATAAGGCTATCTTCATGTTGTATTTTTCTTGTTTCATTTAGTTAATCTTTTGTAGGAAAATCACCTTTCGGAGATTCTGAAAGTTGATGGTTGGTCAGGATTGATTTTTGCATTCTATTGATTGATTTTACTGCATATCAGAACATCTGATCCAGACACTGTTCATACAATATACTATTTCTTGGTCACATAGCATGTTTGACAACATGCTAGTATTTGGTTAATGAAGACAGATAGACATTGAGTGTGACAGAGCACTGGAACCACCGAAAAAAATTTGCCAGAACTTTTTTTAGTTGAGTTATGTATCGCTATGGAGAGGTAAGTCAGAGTGTTTGCCATACAGGTTTTTCGTTCAACTAACTTATGTTTAATAATAAAAAGTTGATAATTTTAATACACTGTTTGCAAATTTGTGTATAAATTAGTAAACAGGTAGCCTTTATTTGCATCTGACAGACACACTGCACAGGTGCATTACATTGTATACAACAATAACATTCATATTTGAAAAAGACTCTTACAAGAATATGCTTGCTATTTCAGTTTCTATATTAGTACTGTAAGACATTTTTTGTGTTTGACAGCGTACTCAAGTAGTCAAGCCAGACTGCAACTTGGCCGAAAAAGATCCGGCAAAATTTGCCTCATTGTTAATTGAACGATTGCTCAAGGTGAAAGAGGAACTAGACAAACAGGAACGCTTCTTGACGTCCATGAGAAGCATTCAGGTCAGTTCGAGATTTGCCCAAGTTACAAGTCACTGATTCTTGCTTTAACTCCACTCATGACTGGTTGTCAAGAATATTGTGGAGAAAATAAAGTGTTATGGCACCTCTTTCTGATTCTTTCTGTCCAGTACTATGGCTACTGTTCTATTGACTATGTGGCACGTTAGCTAACTGTTGAGGTGAGCCTCTTCTAGGTTGTTGAGCACTGTTTAAGGACTATGAGCAAGTCCTTCATTCACAATTGCTCAATGCCATTGGGTGTGTGTGCACTTCTGAGCTTTAGAAGCAGGGAAGTACTAAATAATAATAACTATAATAATAATAACAATAAAGAAAATGTATATAGCGCCGTAATGCAGCCATACAGCTACAAGGGCGCCTCACAAACAACTAACAAACGGGATAAGCCTTAGCAAACAAATTGGATTTGAGCTCAGATTTGAAGGAGTCTACTGAGTCGGCCAATCTGATGGTGGGTGGAAGACTGTTCCAGCGTGTACAGTTGTTTTTGCATTTGTAGTTTATTTGTATGGCTATGGCTATCAGAATACACAGATGAAGGACCATGAGCTGCTACTTAGGACATTCAACTGCTATAGGTCTTCTTTCAGCTACTTTAATATGACTATGAATGCTAAGAGTCATCTGTTAGCTCTTCCTTGACTGTCCAATGCTGTGACTTTGCCTTCAGCAAAATGAAGACAGTGCATTGTGAAGACTGTGTCATATGCTGTTTAAGGATTACGAATGGTGTGACTGCCTTCAGCAAGATAAGGGCAAGGCATTGGACTCTGGCCAACCACAATACTTGGAATTGGTCCTTATTTCCAAGACTTTTCATTGCTCAACCAGGTCATCTGATTGTCTTTCTCTGGCCATACCTTGTCCTAAGCTGCTCTGGGTGCACGTGATTTTTGCGGTTGCTGGACTTAGATTTTTAAACTGTTTTTAAACTCAATGTAAGACAATTTTTTTCTGATTACTTGGCTGCCTCTGTTAATGGACAGATCTTCTGGATATTGGCTTCATTACTGCTTGGTTTGGTGCCATTAGTTGATGCCTTGTGCATTAGACACTGGCACGCTAGAGACGTCGCCTTATAATAATAATAATGATGATGATGACAATAATAATTATAATAATGCAACTTGGTTGCATCCAAAGGCACCTTTCCTACAAACCCCGAAAATATGGCCTGACCCTTCAGACAATTTTCCTGCTCCTTATAGCAATTTTTCCTAAATCCAGAGGGATCCTTGATACCTCGGGTAAAATAATAGTAATAATAATAATTAATCATTGTTACTATTATTATTAATTATCATAGTAATCAATAATAATGCTGTAACAATGCTGCCATTTAGCTCTTTCTTCGATTGCTGCCTCTTCAGGTAGCTAGGTACTGGCCACCCACAACTGAGAGAGGGATTCACCTTCAGTTACATAGCGATCATCGACTTCCTCCCATCCTCCGGGTTGCGCTTAGTTCTACAAAATGCCTTTTCACCAGGCCGCATTTTCTGCAACGTATTAACCGTCAACAGTCTTGACTTTGTTTCTGCTTTGATAAGAACGTGCCACTGTTTAGACTAGAGGTCTGGCGCCGCATGGACCACCCACCGCGGTCATAACACTGTTGTTTCTAGTCGCATGAAAATTGTCCGCTTCTCTGACCTCTTACATTTCGTTATCGGTCTCCCACTTGGGGCAAAGTAGCTGCTGCTCGGTTGAAGTGATTGGCCAAGGAATTACTTTGCAGTTGCTGTGGCTGATGTTGGCTTACCAGCTTGGTCTCTAATCCAGCAAATTTTTTATGAGCACTGCTCTGGAGCCGTAGCTTAACGCTTTAAAGTGATTGCTACAGAATGTTTCTGTAGTCTATAGTAAAATCCTTAGTTAGGCTTTTTGATTTCTCCAGATCCCGGTGATTTTGCTTTATCTGTGCTTGACCAACCATTTCAGGAATTTGCATTCTGTTTGAACTGAGAACTATAAGAGCTTCATTAAACTTTGAAATGGTTGCTTTGATATGTTTTATCTCAGGCCATCTGTTTCAGTTTGCAAGCCATGTTTCTATTATCGTATTTGAGGAGCAATTTGAGACTAATTTCTGTTTGAATGCATTGAGATCAGGCTTAAAGAACATCTGACAGATTTCTCAGTTCACAGGAAATATGCCGTTGCATTGTGCTTGTTCCAGTTATTCTTTCCAGCCAGACCTGATGCCCTGGGGTAATTTTCTCCATTTGTGGAATAGATCTTAGACACCTTTGTTTTTCTCTACAGTGTTCTGTCTGTCTATCAATCAGTCTTTGTCGCTGTTTTTCCTGTCTATGTCTAAATAATGTGTTCCTTATTAGCAGAGAAAAAGTACAGTAAGTAATTGAGTGCTCAAGATGTTTGCTGTGTGAGAACAGAAGACTGGTTATTTCCCTTTTCATTGTACTTCCTCTGCTAAGGCAATCAGAGCTGTGGCTTTAAGCCTGTCTCTCAAGAGGTCAGTTATAGCTATAGGCACCTGTATTTAGATTTTGTATTTAACTATTTCTGTGGTATAACATGGCTTGCAAATGCCTAAGAGTCAGATTCATTTCAGGCATCTGGTATTGTGTACTTTCCTATGCAGAATATGTATATTTTGGAAGTTCTTATGTATGCTTATATGTATATATATATGTATGTATGTGTATATATATATGTATATATATATATTTAATGCCTGGTGTATGAGCAGCAGTAGTGTTTATTTTAGTTATTAGAGTGTGATGTTAGGCATATATTTGATTTATTTCTGTGAATGATACTGATGTTGAAATAGTTCACACATCTAAGATGATGAGGTGTTACTTATTTGGGTGGTGTGGAGCATTTCTAGTGCAAGTCAATACAAGGTTAGCAGTTTACTGTAATGCAGCAGGTGGTTGTGTTGGTAGTTCTTTGCCACTGTAATCTGCCTGCTCTTGCAAGGTCCAGTCAAGTCCAGTGCATAAGCCACCCACCCCACCTATTGATTCAGTGATCAAGCCCTTTGCAGGTCAATCTATTCAGCATAGGGCTGTTCAGAGGTCAGGCCATTCAACACCCAGGCCTATATTAAATTTCTGGGGAATAGGGGGTTTTGTATGCAAATGCAGGACCTTAAGAGCAGTATCCCTTGAAGCTGTCTACTCTTGTGACAAAGGTGGTGAATTTTAATAGACCCAGATCTAAATAGAATATTCTCAGGCGGCTGGTATGTGGCTAATGGGCCAATTAGTATCGCATTTGACTGGGCAGTTAGGTGCAGAGCCTGGGTGTGCCACCTAGCCAACTGTTCTGGCATTCCACTTTACAGAGGTATCAGCTTACTCTTTGCTATTAATATCTCCTAGATGGAGACATTAACATAGTGAGAAAGGCCTGCTCATTTGTCTATTGCCACAGGTCAAAACTAGCCCAACAATAAGCCTTTCAAGTATATAACTACTAAAAGCTTATAAAATTTATGATATACTAATTCTCTGTGCTGTATATGAACGCACTACTTGCATGAATACTTACTTATGTACGTATACAGTATACATGTACAGTGCATTTGTGCATACATATTTGATATCTATGAGGCCAATTTCCTGAAAGAAAGCACACTGATACCACATACATGTACATACAGTGTAATACTGTGTTAAGCATATATATTCAAATGAGTGAGTAAGCTTTCGGACTTAAATTCCAGTCCTCTGTGGCAGCTGAATAAATATTGTTCTTGCTGGGTTCCTCTTTGTTATGATCGCTGGAAGTTCTGCTCAGCACTGTAAACCTTCATTATACTCGAGTTCAATAGACCATATTATGATATATCGATGTATCCAAGGTTCAAAATGAGTGACTATATTCAGGTCAAGCTCTCACCAACTCCGACCTGAACTGAAGTCATCATGGTTTTTTAGTACGCATGCTGCCTAATAATAATAATAATAATCTTTTCTTTAATTAAGCGCCTGACAAATGCACTGCATTTACATGTTATGCAATTGAAACAGAACAGACAGCCTGCAATACACGACGCTAATAGCAGCCTACAAAGCATTCCGCCCTACGGGACTCGAACTCGGTACCTCTTGCTCTCTACGCCAGTGTGTTATCCAATGCGCTCTCGGGCCTTTTAATTTTTTTCCTGATGATTGTGTGTTAAGAAATATCGGATAATATTTGAAAATATTATGCATTTAATTTGTAAGCTGTAGTACAAACTGCAGCATGCCTGACAACTTAAACCTGAACCAGAAGTTGTTAGAAAAGTTGTAACAAACAGAATGATAGTTGAAATGTAGCAGTAGAGTTCACATAAAGATGGAACCGCTGATGGAAACCAGATTTGTTTGAGCCTACTTAATCATTTGAGAAGAGGTTGCTTGATCTCAGCTAACTGTTGTGGTCTTTGGTGCTTTTGCTTGGAACTGCTGGAATCATAGGTGGCCTATATTTTGTGTGTCTTTAATCTATGCCAGCACAATGTCGAGTGGTGCCCCAAACACTTTGCACACTAGTGGAGTGTTTTCTATGCATGACAAAATTGACAACACACCTATTTTATCATCCTCTGAGAAGGTTTTTTTCTTTGCGATGCCTTTAGTAAAAGTGCATACTCTTTTATCAAAGATCAGAATGAAGACTAAGTACACAAGTGCCATTTATGAATTCACTTCGAAATTGCGCACAGGTAGTTGGAAGGTCTAGCAGAGGCCGGTCTTTGGTAAGTGGTGCTAAACCCTTGTCTTTCGGAGGTTCTGGGTTTCGGATTGACCTCAGAAAATTGAGATGAAGGTACCCAAAAGAGTTTCAGCTTAACCCTCAGGCTACCAGTTAGTGTGGCTACTATAGAAAACTGTTCTAAACTGTTCAAATGGAATAAAAATTTGACCTTTTAGAAAGCTGTTCTACTGTTCATTTGCACACGTTTTTTGCGAAAATGTGAGTAGATGATATCTCACACCGTTCAAAAGTTATACCCAATAGTCAGCGCCATCAGGCGGGTTAAGTTTCATGTATTTCGACTATATCGAATCCGTCATTTAATATTAAAAGATATCGAATTATACCATTCAGTTATGATATGGGGCTACTTTATCTGGTCTCTGACTTTGTCTGAGACTCCGGAAGGTTAAAACTTTTATACTATTAGGACGTTAGTTTTGCAAATTCGGGAATATATAGTAATCTTAGTATTCATTTGTCGCAAATAAGCAACCAGTGTTTAGCGTGCTGGTTAAATAAATATTCACAATCAGTTCGTTTCTATCTACAATTTAGGCACTTTGATATTAATTGTAGGTTTCGACATTTAGGGTCAGTAACGGGGGGGAAGTAGGCTTATTGGTAAGCTCGGCGCCTTGAAGGATAAATATCCAAAATAACTGGAATGATGATAAAATAACCATA
Source organism: Aporrectodea caliginosa (assembly GCA_020284085.1). Classification (NCBI taxonomy): domain Eukaryota; kingdom Metazoa; phylum Annelida; class Clitellata; order Crassiclitellata; family Lumbricidae; genus Aporrectodea; species Aporrectodea caliginosa. The sequence continues at coordinate 816,483 of JACEVL010000127.1, read as the reverse complement.
TTCAAATTATTTATAATTAGCATATAGTTCTTTTTTGTACCTTTAATACTACAAAATGTGCGCAATTGTCGGTATTGCTAATTAATGGTCCCGTTGTTAAAAGTGATGTGTTTCGAGGTGCAATCACATAATGTGCAACAAATATACCATTCTGTGCAGAAATGAATGCTGAATCCTTTATATTACATGCGGTGCCTTTAGTAAAAGTGCATACTCTTGTGCCTTTAGTAAAAGTGCATACTCTTGTAATAAAATTTGCAGGGTATAGATAGATCCTTTATAGACTGAAGTTCATGTGCACCAAATTTAGTACCTATAATACTACAATTGACCAAGATATTAAACAAAGTCTAAAATGTTCTACTTCATCGTGGACACAGTGTAGAACTAATATTAAATGATAAATTTTGTCAAAGACTCAAATTATTCACACCAATTTCCGGTATAGAACATGGATATAATTTCTGTTGTTGTTAATAGGTCGTACACAATCGTGAGGTCGAGGCCGCATTATATATTGTGTGAATAGGTCCAATGACCCAGATATGCATCATCGTTTGCTTATAACTGGGACCAGTCTGGAAGGGACGATATGCTAGTTTTCAATCAGCTAAAAATAGGCAGATCTAGAGTATCAAACTGCAGAGTGGCCATGTAATCTGATGTGTCTGCTAACCAATAGTTCTATAAGGACTGAATAATACCTTCAATATAAATGAAACTTTGATACTTGTAATTTTGATAAAACTTTGTGGGTTGCATAGGTTGTGGCCATGCCACAGACTGTTATTAAATATAACTGTAAGTTGAAAATGCTGACGTTCAATATACCAAAGTTACACTGCACTTGTTCTTTTTGTTACCATGTCAGCTTATATATAAATAGGCTCATAAGATGAGACTGCTGGTGACTGTTTGTGCCTTCTCATGCACTGGTCCTCATCTATGGAATTCACTAGCACCCGCTCTGAGGGACTCTTCTCATTCTCTTATTTCCTTTTCACAAATGATGGAAGACTGATCTTTTTCCTACTTCCTATGCTTTGAAGTGAATTCATAAATTAGTGAGATGTAAGTATTTGAGTAATAATTAGTATAATGTTTGTGTAGCTGATGGATGATTGATGATGGAATGCCTGTTGCATGTTCAAATGATCATTTGAGCTGACACTGGTTTAATGTGTTGCTAGAAACATGATGTGCAAGTTGAGTTTTAACATGCTATTGTAATTGATCTCATTGATAAAATTAAGCATCTGATTTTATTACTAGGAAACCGATGATGAAAGTGGCGGCCTATCTACCTCACAACATCGATCCAGTCTTCAGAAATCGGGAACGGCATTTAACAGTTCCGTTGGATCGTTTCCATTTACTTCGATGCTCTTTGCTTCAGCCATTGCAACCAACAACAGTGATCCTGAAGATAATGCTCAAAGTATTTTAGATGATCACGTTTCGCACATTTGGAACTCTTCCGGGGTCACGCCTAGCAGGTCTCCGGGTCGACTGACCCCCGATCATGCGAGACGAGATGCCGGTCTACTCGTGCACTCCGTCGGGTCCTCGGTGCCTAAGTCTAGGTCGAGAGAGACCAGCTTACCGCCGCAGAGTAGCAGCAAAGAGGGTAAATTTATGCATCCATCGTCATTATCCGCTGGTGGTGTAGGTGGTAAGCACTACCAGAATCCTCAGCACTCAGGGAAGGAACATCGATCGATTTCGGCAAAAGAGCTGGAACCATCTTCTCAGCCGCGACATCATTCGTCAGCGCCTGGTCCTGGCGCTTCACAGCCAGGGCAGGTGAGGAGTGCTTCATTGCTGCCATCTTGGTCAGGGGTTGAGGACCCAAGACAAGCCGCGGGAAGGCCGACTGCCGTCAATCCAGAGGCAGGCGATGTGGCAAGAACTGGATTTGGAAAAGTAGAAAATAGTTCAACTGACAGGCACATACTTCCAGTGACAGAAACAACAAATGAACGGTTTGTAGTTGTTTTGTCTTTGTCATGATTTGCATTCTAACGAAAACTAAATATTCTGTGTTTTATATCACTTTCCATTGTGATGGGTGCAAATCATCAATTATTTGACAATAAAGAAATATAAATTTTTTTCATTTACGTTCAGACAATAACAGTCTATCCGTTATCAACTGTTTATGCAGACAAATTTAGGTTGTAAATTTAGACCAGGCTGTCATAAAGGATAACAGTGGAAGAGTGAATTACTGTTGATATAAGTGTTTTCAATGTAAGTAGTGCCTTTTGAAGTATTCTTCAGTTTTTTGGTTTGACTAGGCCTTTCCATAAGCTCTGTACAACCGTGGTACCATATTACCAGGATATTTCTTTGTTAGCTTTATTTGATTATTGACTAGGCCTTTCCATAAGCTCTGTACAACCGTGGTACCATATTACCAGGATATTTCTTTGTTAGCTTTATTAATTAAACAGGTCTGTTCATAACCGTCATACTGACAATTAAGCAGAATTTTTCAAGAGGCAGTTTTCTGCTCATCAAGTTTCTTGATATTCTCCTTCTGGTATCTATCAGGAAGCCAAGAATGTTCACGCCTTCGAAAAACAATTGAATCTCCAACTTGTAGCACACTAATAGCACTAGTACTGACAGCTGATATTGTAAAGCACCATAGAAGTACCGTAGCTACAATGGTATATTAATTGTCATAACTACATTACATTATTACATGTTATTACATGTGCAGTCTCAGTGTCGCAGGTGTGTTTTGTTTCCAAACAAAGAGTTTCCAAATTAATGTCTGCTTTGTCTTGATTTTAATGCTGGTGTTCAGTGTGTTGACTAGGACTTGGTTGGATTTGTAGGGTTCTGATGTGGATGTTGGATAATGAGAAGTACTGTGAGACACGTGCACATTGTTCAACAGACTGCTCTGACAAAGGCTCGTCTAATAAACGGTCATCACACAAAAGGTAATTAACTTGAATTTGTTAATTATTATTTTTTATTTTTTAATACAGTTTATTATAGAAGTGAAAATTATTTTCAAAAATTTAAGAACTCGGACATTATCTGTCTACATTTCTCTTTAGTTTAGCATTATTTTCAAAACTTATCCAGATTAAAATTATTTGGCCAACAAAGTGGTGTAGGTAGACGTAAATTTATCTGAATAGGTAATCTTCTAGTATGTTCTAAAAACGAAATGCTCAAAAAATAAAGTAATATAAATGATAGTTCTCATAAGCACAATTTTATCCATATATTTGTTCAATTGGTACAACTTTATTAAATAAATAATTATTCTCATTTGCTTTTTATCATAAAGTACCTTTGTAATGCTTTTGTACATCTCATTGCTTTTGGAAAGTTCTAAATTAAAAGTGTTAAATAAATTCCTATTCACCATATTTGCTAGTATTTTTATTTTATTTCTCATAGTATTATTCATCAAGTTATTTAAACTTTCCATGTTTTACTGAGATTACTACATGTAGTACTTGAATTTAATTAGAAGAATTTCTTACAGTAGCATCAAGCCAGTCACTAGTGAGAGCTGGAAATTTTTTCAGAAAATTCCTTTCTTATACCTTTTTCACCTCTACATTTCTGTGGAAATTGATTTGCTGTAAAACTATTGGTAAGTTACCAAATGTAATTAGTTGAGTGTTTAAAGCTCATCCAAGGTGTCCAGTGAGAACCACATCCCCATTGCGCCATTTACAGAATTGTTTAATCTAGTGATTTTGAGCCATGCAGTACATAATGAAAGTAAGTAAGTAGCTAGTTGTAGAATGCCGCTGTCTAATGCACAAGGCACAAAATGTTGGCACTCCAAAATGTTGCCGTGATAGAGGGCAATATTTAGAAAGTCTGTCCTCTCAGGTAATTGTAATCGAACATTTATATAGCGCCGCTCAAAAATCAGCAGCACTCTCGACCTGCTTCAGTGCCTGCGTCAGGGAACAGGAAAGTCTTAAGGCGTCTGGAACTGGGAAGGTGAGAGGGCTAGTAACTCAAGGCGAAGAAACTGGGGAAGAGAGTTCCAAGCTGATGGGCCAACACGGGCAAAGCACCTAGAGTGGGCCATAGCAGAGCGCATGCGAGGGACAAACAGGGAGTCAGCCTATGGTGGATAAGACAGCTGAAAAGGTGAATCTACAGTTTAGACCAAAGCGACATTGCTGTTGTATTTTCTGCAATTTGGCCGGGTAATTGCTCTAACCCAGAAGCGTGCTTGTAATGCCTGGGACTGATTAACCCTTTAATGATGAGCTACGTTGGTTTCCCATACATTTTAGTACATGCTTGTCGCTAAAGGGTTAAGTCATGTTTAGCTGTCCTCTTCTGCCCAGAGTGCTTCTCAAATGAAGTTATTCCAAATGGATACTAGGCTCTTAATGTATAATGCAATTGCCTTAGCACTATTTCAAATGTGTAAATTCACTGGGCTGTTTTTATTAGTGCTGGCAAGAAAGGATCGAATCATAAGACAAATCGATCCGAGTCATTAGATCGAACGAAGCTCGGTGCAGTGCCTCCATCTGGAAATCAGTTGAATGGAGATGGAAAACGACCTTCAAATGATGACACAAAAATGGCTTCAAACAAAACAAGGTCAGTATTTCAGCCATTTTATGGTATACTAATTAATACTAAATACTAATTAATTTAAAAGCTATCTTTGCGTACGACGGATGAGAACCTGTTTCGGCAACTGCGCCTTCTCAGTGGCTGGCCTCAGATGTTGGAATAGTCCTCCTCCTGCCATTCAAGCAGCTGACTCAAATGACTCGTTCAAATCTTGACTCAAGCCTTGTTTGTTCTGTAAGGCCTGTTTTGCTGCTAGTTGACTGTGAGGCGCCCTTGTTGCGACATGGCTGTGTTACGGTGCCATACTAAATTATTATTATTACTGTTGCTGCTGCTATAGAATGAATTAGCAAGTATTATACAAAATATATCAGTTAACTAAAATTAAGAAATGTCTAACATGTAGCTAACATAAAACTTCCTCTATCTAGATCTTCTTCCCAGTGTGAAGTCTTAATATGTACTGATTTGTATCTAGAAAATTATATATAAAGCAATGAAACTAATGATACACATGGCTGTCTAAGGAACTAAAAATGATGCAACTGAAAAGAAGTCTTTGCCCTGTGTCTACTATCTATTCTATAAGTGGAATAAGTTCACCATATGTATATTTGACTACTTATTAATTTGAAGAAATGTAATTGTTGAACAGCTGGCTGGGTAAGTTGAAGGGCTTGACTGACACAAACGATGCCAAGAAACAGGACTTCACAATCGTCGGATACTACTTTTGCGATGAACCAATTCCCTACCGCACCACAATCCTTGGCAGAAATGTCACTCTCGGTCAGCTGAAGCAGCTTATTGCAAAGAAAGGAAACTACAGGTGATATGGATATGGTCTTAAGTACTCCAATAATCTTCTGTTGTATTTTGTATGTAAATTAATCTATTTTAAGAATTTACTGTGATATTAAATTTACCTGCTGACGTTGGTGCATGATTCAGCTACAAAAATTGATTCTGCTTATTCTTTACCTAAGTCATTGAGGGACATTTATCTCGAAAGCCAGTGACGTAATCCCCCAAAGGCCAGCCCCATTTGGGGAACCAGAGTAAAATGTATTGCCTATTGTTAGGGACCATCCATTTAGTATGTATGCTGAAATCCGGAAATATTGGCCCCCTCCCTGTACACGCGTGTACTTTTTTTACACTCCACCTTGATAAATATGCTTGATAAATATGCTCTGAATCCTATAGAAGTGTATGTATTTAATCCACACAGAAACTATCAAGGATTAAGGCCAGTGATAGACAAATTATTATCATGGTTTCACCCCTTCCCCATTACCTATGCATACGTACATTATCTGTAGACCCCCTCATACACAAGCATATGCATTTGAGTTAACCCCTCCCTCATTGCGTACATACTAAATGAATGACCCCTTTAATATCACCAATAGCAGATAAACAGCTGATGTAGAAGTTTGGAGAGTAAATTTTTACTGACAGATTTAGTCATCCAGCCAGACAGTGTACGACTGAAAAAATATATAGTTCTCAAATGCAAAGTTTTAGGTGTGTGTGTGTCAGTTGTAGTTGAACTCCTAAATGTTTTTGTTGCAGATACTTCTTCAAGAAAGTCTGCAACGAGTTTGAGTCGGGAGTTGTCCACGAAGAGATCATGAACGACGATGATTTACTGCCTTTATGGGATGGCAAAGTCGTATGCAAAGTGGAACGTTTGCCCTGAGCAATTTCAGATTCACTGTACGTTGGATTAAAATTCTGCTCTGAAGAATCTGAGTCATGTTCACGAGTTCAGCAAATCTCCAGCCAGTACTATTCTCGGTTTGGAGAATGGACAGAGTAGCAACATGTCTGCCACTGGCAAAGTCTGTGCTGAGCCACACGGAAAGAAAATGTTTATAAATACAGGTGTTTTATGGATGCATTTTTCTTAACCGATTCAGGAAATATCTGTACGTTTAAGCGTGTACAGCGTTGTTTTTTTACTAAATGAACAGTTTAGAAGAATGAAATCAGAAAACGAGAAGGTGCAAGTAGCGACAGAACGGGTCTGTATTGATATATGTACGAATGACCAATGTTTCGATTTCGGTAAAAACTGTCCTACAAAGTGCTTTAGATTTAAATGGCAGCAAAATCGCTTTCAAGAAATATATGTGCAACAGAAAGAGGTCTGCGTTCTGAACGAGTTTGTTCAACTTTTGAACAGCTTAGCTGTTTTTTCATGTGTTAGCACTGCATACTGACCTTTGTTGTGCTTTTTATGCAGGTTTTTCATGGACTTTGGTTACGATGATCTTTCAATAGGTGTTCTCAGCAATAATGTAAAGCGCCTTATATAATTTGTACAGCAGTGATTGTAATTAAATCGTAAATCGTGAATGATGACAATGTGTGGAACAGGTTTTCAAGGAATAGCTAACTTATTTTTTGGAGAAGATGTGACTGGTATTGATTTATTTTGTAATGCAATCACTTCCTAGCTAATAAAAAAGGTCTTCAGCTACTGTATTCAGTGATTTAAAACCGTTTAATCAGCCCAAAAAAGGTGAGGACTAAGAGGTCATCAGAAATGGTGGTCTTTGGGTCCCAAATGTCTGAAAAAGGTCGTCAAAAGTTTTCCATTGTACATTCTTGCCCTGATTAAATTGTCCCCTTCACTTCTTAACCTCTGGATCGGCCATTAGATCCAGGAGTTGAGACTATGAATACCTCCTGCTTGGGCATTATATAGTCTTATATTATTAATTACTATTATTCTTTTCCCAAGGTACTACTGTATGATACGATAAATACAATTGTATTGGATATTGCCCTCCTTCCAATGTTCAGAAGTGCACACAACCATACGACTGAACATCGATGGTGCAGAGCAGTTGTTAGTGAAGGACTTGCTCAAGATCCTCTACAGTAACTGCCTTGGGTGAGGCTCGAGCCTGTACACTCCGTGTTACAGGCCGAGCACTCTAACCACTCAGCCACCATGCTTCAGGATTACAGAAATTTTGGGAGCATTGTTCTGGAATATCTGGTAATTGTAATTAGTAACTTCTATTGTGCTGTTGTGTAATGCACAAGGCATCAACCAAAACCAAGCCATAATCAGGTCAACTTCCAGAAGATCAGTCCATAAGACAGAAAGGCAGCCTAAAGTGGATAAGCAATTTGAAAGATGGCGAAGGCAGCTGAGTATTAGCAGACAGACACTGGGAGAGTTCCAAAATGTAGGTCCAGCAACTGAAAAAGCTTGTTCAGCAAGAACAGTTCTTGATTTAGGTATGACCAGAGAAATGATAAGTCTGGGGAATAAGAACTGATTTTAAGTATTGTGGCTGGCCAGATTTAGACTCTAACAGTTTTATAGCAACTAATTGAAATAATATTTGAAACCAATTATTTGCTGAACAGAAGTGCAGAGATCAAAGCACAGCAGTTATAGTCTTTGCAGATGAGTTTTTAAAATTATTATTAGTGGTAGTAGTAATAGTAGTAGTTTAAATAGCATCTTTTCTTGTACTGGTGTCTAATGCACAATGAATGCATCAACCAATGACACACCAAAACCAAGCCAATTTTTTAGGGTCATTTTTATAGTCTCGCATTCTTGTGTTCACATAATTATGTACATGTAGTCACAAAGTAACTTAATTTGTAGTTATGTAGAATATTTATAGTCAATGTCAGTCTCAATCCCGTAATCAAAAGATAAGAAGTTGTAGGGATATGCCCATGTTTTCAACTTGTCAAGACAAACGCATCTAAAACTGAATTTCTCCTTTGAACTCCACAACAACTGAACAAAATTAATTCCTTGAATTACTGTTCATTCTGCAATTTAGGCGTTGTTACTTGTCTCAAACATATAGGCCCTATCTATATACCATTCAGTGAACATAACTATAGGCCTATCATGCAAGTCTGCCCATTACCACATCCGTGTATATGCCACTCTTCTCTGACATGTTCTGGCTTTCAGTTCTCTACTAAAACGCACCTCTTCCAGGAATCATTTCCTTCATTAGTTGACTGTTTCTGTGCGTGTCTTCTTAGACTCGTTTAATTCTTGATTTTCGGCCAGACTCCCATCTGAAATTTGGCTTTGATTAATAACGACCATCGACTGATACCATAAGCATTATGACTGCGGCACTCGGAGTTCTTAGATTAGGTTTGATAATTGGACCTACAGACTACACAGTACACACCCTATATGTAGCATCCCTTCGATGGACTCCCAGCTGATCGGATTGGCTGTCTGGCAAGGTTCGTTCATACGGCGGCACGACTTATTGGTCATATTCAAAAATTTGACCATGTTTCTCAGTAGCCTACATGCGGGTTGTCCGGCATTGGCTCCCTTTCCCACATCGGATTGCCTACAAGGTCTGTGCGTTGGTTTGGCGGTACGCTGAGGGACTGGCTCCCCGTATGTGCGGGAACTCTGCCGTTCCATCTCGGGAGTCCAACGTCGATCCACCCTTCGGTCGGCGGACCAAGCCGAGCTGTTGGATCCCCGCTCGCCGAGTGCTATATTAGACAGCGCCGTTCTTTTTCGGTCGCTGGTCCTACGACATGGAATGGCCTCTCTGTTACACTACGCTTAGTGTCCAGAGACGGCGAGAGACCACGCTAATTTGCTCTTTAAAAATCTTTAAAGTGTCCTATTTAGCCGAGGTTGGGCCAGAAGAGCATCTGAGTAGTCTGCCTTGAAGGGGTGCTATAAAAAAACTTCTTTAATAATAATATAATGGATGAGTCAAACGGTTCTTATTAATTCCGAGTATTCTTTAATATCGAGGCTTTTGCAGTAGATTTCTTCCAGTTTTTATAGTTATCTGAAGCTGTTAGCTTTGCGAATATCTACTTATTTATTTACTTCTCGTAGCCAAAGGCAGGGCACCAGATGATTACAAATAATACCTTTATTCTGATTGGCTATCAATGCTTGTAACGCAGGTTTTGATTGGATACTTTAAACTGTCCGTCATTTGCTTTGATTCGCGTGCGCGTTGTACGAAAATTGAGTTCATCGGTTTTGCTTCTTTTGAAAAAGTTAGAATTTGTGTTACGAAAAGTTCAAAATTACTAGAGTTGTCGTACGCAGTTTATGTTTTAAATAAGAAGTTTTACGTGTAAGTGGATATTAATGAAAGTGTAATTGTTTTGATGTATGTGGTAGTTGCTGGAATAGTATAATTATTTGATTCCTTTAGTGCACGAGTCCAACCTCGTACAATGCTTTTGCGTTTAGATTAGCTTCTCGTTTAACATGAACTGTATGTTTATCAGCTATATTCATAAACGACTGTATTATGTTTTTTGCCTCAACACTAATTTCTGGTACATTTAATCATTTAATTTTCCATTTCAATCCGTCGTTGGTGCAGTCCTGAATGCTATTCGTATAAAGTGTACGGGTTCGGCCCGAAACCCGAATTCCCGAAACGAATTTCTGCCGGATCACCGAAATTTATTTCCAAGTTCGGCCCGAATGAATATAATTAACAAATTAACATGTGAATAGGCAGTATATCCATATGCATCAGGGCCACGCTAGGTCTATGTCATGTTTACAATTTAAATCTGAATAGATTTCAGGAGTTGGGCGGCTCTCTAGAAAACTGTTTTGGGGGAAATCGGGCTTTTGTGTATTTTCAACGTTTTCGGGGATTCGGGTTGACCCTAAGTGTACTACTGCAGACACTATAGTGGATTCAGTCTGGCTAAATTCTTTTGTTTTTTGCAGTTGTTTGCAGTTCACGATGACTTCAATGGAGGACTACATAAAGATAGAGAAAATCGGTGAAGGTAAATACAACATTAAACTGCAAAACAGTCGAACCCCTCAAATATAAACAGTATGGCGATCCCAGATTGTTGCAAGATAGAGCTCCCTAGCTTACTTTTATTGGGTCCGTACAAACGTAATGCATATAAATGCCTCCTTTAAAGTTGTCTATGCATTAATATATTGTTCAGAGTTTTCCAGATTTCAATATGCAGTAAAAGTTTGGTGGCTCGGTGACATCGGCAACCGCGATATGGCCGCCCCCGAATTATATAAAGTAGAGCAAAACTTGTAGTCAAGTATAGTCTTCCTGTCTAAAAACGTAATTAAATTAGTTTGTTAGTAGATAATGAAGCTAATTAAATTGTAGACACTGTCTGCTGAAATGGATGAACTTAGTTCTAATTTCCCTCAGTTGTTTAGCGCAACATCTTGCCAATGCGTTGTGCAATCATTCATGGATGTGACCCAACCCTCATACAAGTTGACCACAGAATGTGGACTTAAAAACTTTTTCTGCTTATAGGCAAGTATGTACGGGACATCTTTTGTTGATTTTGTGTTCTAGGCACATATGGAGTGGTTTATAAAGCAAAGAATAAGAAGACTAACCAGTTTGTTGCTCTTAAGAAGATTCGTTTGGAGAGTGAGGAGGAAGGAGTTCCATCAACTTCTATCAGAGAAATTTCACTTCTGAAGGAACTACAGCATCCAAATGTTGTCAAGTGAGAATTATAGAATGGTTTCTGTCTACTTGTGCCCAGAGCTTCTCATTTGAAAATAGAAGGCGATTTGAAAATCGATCGCATTCGATTGAGTACGGATCTATGCATGGTCAACGTCGGGACCTTTTGGGTACAGCGTATTTTGTGTATTGTACGTTATTCGTATAGCTGCATATTATATGGTTGTATATTAACTGCTAGAGTATACGCAACATTTATTAACCGTCAATAAGCCTCAAGTCGCTCCGCTTGTCAATCCCTAAAAATAAAAAATTTGATCAACTTATTCCTGGAAAATACAGATAATTATAGATATATTTTTTAAGTTAAAAAAATTTATAGAATGAAATTATTATTTAACGTTATTTGCAATAAATCAATCTAGATTCTAGATCTAAAGTTCCCATTATCGCCACACCGTGATCGCTAGGCATATGGACTCGATCACCTAACGATTGAAACTGTCAAGGATAATCTTACTACAGTTCTTGATGATAAACTCATAGAACTTGCAAATGATAAAGGTTTAAATGCTATATTTGAAAAGACTGGATCGTTGGCTGCATTCTGGATCAATGTTTCTTTAGGAATATGGAGAACTCTGTAATTTAGCCATGACTTGCTTGACTCCATTTGCTGTAAGTTTAGTCAAGTTTAATTTAATTAAACTTTCAGTAATTAGGCTTGCTACTTTTAGATAGGAGTAAGCCTTCTCGTGTAATAAAATTACTAGTTATTATTTATAAAAACTTGAACGCTTCCTTTAACTATAATAAATACATTCTGATATTTATTGTTATATTTAACAATGAATAACAAGAACATGTGTAATTACATATATTTGTAAAAGCAGTTTATTGATTTAGTCACTATTTCGCATTATTTCGCTCTTAGAATAATTTCAATAAAATATTAAGATAAAATATGGACTCATTCCTCTAATTTCCCTTTATCTTGGATTCGATTGTCAGATAAAATTTTGCATTTCTAACTGGTGGTCCGCCAACAACATCATAAATGCACAGCCGGTCCCTGCTTCTAAAAAGTTTAAGAACCCCTGTGCTAGAGTGAACGCAACATTTATTAACCGTATCAATAAGCCCTCCTCTGCTTGTCAATGCAATGTTGTATAGTTGATCTTAGCCTGAACTTTCACAAGTAATGTGAATTAGATAAGTGGCCCAATGGTCTGCTCCAGGTTGTGGTTCCTCTTGAAGTCTAACTCATCAAGCGCGATCAATATACCGATCGACCAGACCTATGCTAGTGTTTGAATTCCTTTCCATCGATTTGAAAATGAGAAGCTCTGCTTCAATGCCTTAATGAAAGGCAAGCAAAAACTAACACTTGTGGTTAAGATCAGGAACTATTTTATTCAGAGCACAGTTATACATAAAGAAATTCTCAAGCGTAGGACATCATGAGAATTGTCAAGTACGCACCAAGTGCAATGTTTCCGGTGTGCAAGATGGAAATGTTTAATCTTGGACATTTTGTGGGAAAGCTATCCAGCATTTTATTGCGTTTGTATATTGTCGCTATGTTTTGACAATCATTGTGGTTATTCTTTTCAAGTAGTTTCATGTCTTGTTATTTTTAGGCTGGAGACAATCTTGATGCAAGAAGGCAAGCTGTATCTTGTGTTTGAATTCCTTTCCATGGATTTGAAGAAGTATCTAGATTCAATTCCCAATGATCAGATGATGGATAGCAAATTGCTCAAGGTTAGTAGCTACAATTCGACCAGGTCTAAGTTGATACTGGGACCAATTTTTGCACCCTGTTCTGTCATGGCAAGTATTATAGGTTGTAAGATTTTCAAGCTGTGCTGAAGTCTAACCTATTCAAATCTAATCTAATGACTTTACAGCTTCGTTATCATAATGCATATAGCATCAGTTGATGGTCACCTAAAATGAAGTTGTGGTCAAAATCGTAATCGGCTCGAAAAACTAGGTTGAAATGTGGTGTCGGAGAAACCAGAAGTCGAACTATGTGGGTAAGCAAGCTGAAGCACACCAGGTTAAGCTCCTTGCTGAGCAACATTACAGAACCAACTGAAGGCACAGAATTAGACATTGAATATCAAAGCCATGGACTGGCAAATGAGAATGCTGGAGAGCCCAATGCTGTCCTGTTGAGTAGCAAGAACCAATGTATCAATTGATTGAGTGCAACATTTGCTGGTATATGGGGTAAGCACAGAGCTGTAGTTACTGTTATTTATTTATTGCAGGTAGTTTTTCTTTCCCTATCTAATATTTATTTTGCAAATTTTAATTCCCTTTAAATTTTTTAATCTAATTTGATAACTCTTGATTTTTCTGAGCATGTGCAAAATGCTGCCATCAGAGATTTCCAATGAAATGTTGCAGAGCTACATGCACCAGATCATGATGGCAATGCTGTTCTGCCATCAGCGTCGCATCATACACCGAGATCTGAAACCTCAGAATCTGTTAATCGACGACAATGGCATCATCAAAATGGCTGACTTTGGTCTGGCTCGTGCCCTCTGTGTACCAGTTAGAGTCTACACGCATGAGGTAAGAACGCCTTCATTCGTTCCTATTGGCTTGTATTCGACATCATAAAACTCTGTTTAGGTTGTTTAATTTGTATATGGTATCGGCATTCATATCTTAACTCAACTGTGTTAAAAATAAACTATTGAAGCCGATTTGCAAAAACAGCACTATGAACAGTTATATTTTTTAAAGTGTTGGATTTGTTGTGGAATCAAACTCCTGAATTTTGGCTGCTCTACTTTTTGTTGCCTCTCAGTCTTTTTTAGGCATCATTTGCCATGGTATTAACTTTAGTAACACAAACTTTATAATGTTGGTGCTAATTCATGGTGACCCATGTATAATCTATGGTCCAGATTTGAATGATTATGAGCAGCTGAGTTTCAGAACAAAGTATTGCATCTTAAACCATTCCTGCTGGAATTGTTTTTTAAGTTGAGTAAATTGACAGTACACATGTTAGAACAATAACAGGGTTACAGTTAACTGGGCCTATATAGTAAAGTATATGTTTTCTGAATCAGCAGACTTCTGGCTCTTAAATGTATATAATATTGAGAACAAAAGTTAACATTTATATCAGTGTTATGACAGAGTGCAAAACAGTATGCACAGATGGGCATTGTATTTCTTGCAACTAGTTACATCCTTGTCTTTATGTTGGAATTCACACTTCATCGAGTACATGGCTTTCATTATCTGCTCATTTTCGACCTTAAATTCATAAATAAATTCACCGATAACAGAAGAAAATCTATCTGTTACTTGTTCATAATGTGTATCACAACTACTGACACCTGTATGCACTTTTCCATCACTTTAAAAATATTCTGCAGGTATCGCTGACACTATTTGTAGGCATGATGCCATTACATTATAAATATACTCAAGTCCACTTCACTCCCTCCAGGCTCCCATATCGGGTCTATGTTGACTTGATCAGGCGGGAATGTGTTAAAGCTTGCAAAATTAATTGTTCCCTTTAGCTATTTAGTATTTCATTTGTAAACAGTTGAAAGAAACTTGCTATCAAATTTTAATAGCATATTACTAACTTAACATCAGAATTGTTTAAAATCAACTTAGTGAATGCAATGTTTTGCTTGCTGTATGTAGGTGGTGACACTGTGGTATCGTGCTCCTGAAGTACTGCTGGGTGCCAGTCGATATTCATTACCAGTTGACCTGTGGTCTATTGGATGTATATTTGCTGAAATGGCAACAAAGCGCCCCCTCTTTCGCGGAGATTCAGAGATTGATCAGCTCTTTCGCATTTTCCGGTATAGTATGCTAAGTTTAAAAAAATGTTCCCATAAAAGTTAAAAGCACATCTAAATATTTTGCTGGGTCTAATGGTACCATCCATTTAGTACGTATGCAGAAATCTAGAAAAAAATTGACCCCCCCATATACACAAGTGTATTTTTGCACCACCCCACCTGCATACATATGCTTTACGTGCAGCCCTCCCGAATCCTATCGAACGGTCTATATCCTGACTGTATCCAGTCAGGTAATGGGCATACAAGTGTGTGATGATACCTCTTCCACATCCCTAATTCTTTTACCTATAATAATTTGAAGTATAGATTTGCCCAGTGGCACATTTCTGATTCCAACCAAAAGTGTTGGCCTGCCCAACATCTTAAACATAGGCTACACACCTCTGTTTATTTCCTACTGGTTGTCCTGCTTTAATTATTATAGTAAATACAGTAGATATGGAGTCAAGTGGCAGAATTTATTAGCAAAAAGTTAAAGTTTGACTTAGAATGTTGAGTGGTTAATTTTCTAAATCAATGTATGTGCACAATGTCTCCTGTTGTATAAATGTGCAACCTAAAATCAGAGGATGACTTGCTACAAGACTGCTGTAGTGTGGCAGCACAGACTTGCTTACCCATCAACAGACTTTTCCTTTCTGATGCTTTTGCATCCCAAACTTGAATCCACTTTTTAAATGTCATCATTCTTTTATCAACGTGGATAGACTGACCAAAAATTATGTTTTTACAGAACACTTTCTACTCCAACTGAGGAACTGTGGCCAGGTGTAAGCAAGCTGCCTGACTTTAAGCTCTCTTTTCCAACCTGGCGGCAAAACACTCTGTCAACCGTTATTAAAAACATTGACAGTGATGGGTTTGAACTTCTGCAGGTAAGCAACTTGAGTAGAGTAATCTGGGAGTTTGATAAAGTTGCACTGGATTTTGAAATTGCTAATTCATTGTTGAACCATGCAACCATTAAGAAAAGTTGTAAGAAAATTGCCAGAACTGACTTGATAGGCCAACAGTATACTGATTTGCCACCTAATATGTCTGTAACACTAGATCATAAATGAAGAATAATTGCAGGCACTGCTTTTGGCACACATTTCTAGCTCCAAAGACCAGTACTGTTCTGCAGGAGGATGGTAATGCAGTGTAGAAGGATGTGAAGAACTGTTGCTAGAGTGATCTAATTTAATTATTATACTTGACTAACAACAGTTTTCTGTTGGCATTTATAACTTTTTTCGAAGCTAATAATATAATGTTCTGAAACTTTTTATTCAGAGTCTTCTGATTTATGATCCGGCCAAACGCATGTCTGCCCGTGTTGCAGCCAAACATCCGTACTTCAACGACGTGGAGCAGTTTCGGCCTGTGCAACGGTCCTAGAAACCATCCAGGCTCACTGCACCTGTGTCAAGTCTTGAACAGAGTTGTGGGTGAAGGCATTGTTGGTCTTGAATCCCTGGAATTCTATACATGTCTTTCACAGACTTGGTTTTATTGCATGCTATTAGTTACGTTCAGAATGAATCGGGCTACAGAGGTGAAAGCTGTTAGTATGCAGTTGGTATAGTTGGAACAAATAATAAAACAGTCTAAGTAACCAAGCAGCCACAGAATTATAATTCCTGTTTTATGTTGATGTGTAGTTCTTGCAGCAAACTATGTATATAATTTATTAAATTTTTGAAACGTTTACTTTGGTTACGGCCTTAGAAACTAGGGTGTGACCAATTGGAATTTTTTGCCGATTTCCGAATCTGGTTATTAACTGGATATTTGACCTGCTTTTTTGCCAAATCTGGATTCGATTCAATTAATGGGCAATATTTATTTTTGTTTGGTTCTCACCACTGTTTGTTACTCTGCGATGGCATTTTGTTGATGCATTGCATTGCGTCACAATTTCATTATTTTACCGCACTTTCAAACAGGTTACTATTTTTGTAATAATGAAAAAGCAGTTGTTTTTGGTCAAAAATATTACTTTCTCGTATTTGGATTGTTAGTCCTGTGATGTGCTGATTCTGATTAATTGGACTATGGCAAAATCCAGCGAAAATCGATTTCTGGATAAAGATTTGGTCACATCCTACTAGAAACTACCAGGCTTGCAGCACCTGTTTCAAGTCTGAATTGCTTTTATTGCATACTATTACTTATGTTCAAATAAATCAGGCTACAGAGGTGAAAGCTGCTTGTATGCAGTTGGTAAAGTTCAGAATAAATAATAAAAACAAAACAAATGAAATGAAACCAAATTCCAAGTAACCAAACAGCCACAGAATTATAATTTGTGTTTTATGTTTGTGTAGTTCTTCAGGGCCATCCATTTAGTATGTATGCAGAAATCTGGAAGAATTGGCCCCTCCCTGTACACCAGTGGCGTATTAAACAAAGCGGGGGCAGAGGGGCAACCGTCCCTCTGCGCAGCACAAGGGGTGCACAATTAGCTTTCAGTATTAGGGGGTGCACGATAAGAAAATTAAAAGCCCTGGCACAGTCGTCAAATCTTGCCCCTGGGTGCCGAGACCCTTCGTTACGCCACTGCTGTACACTACATTCGTGTTCTTGCACCTGCAAACATAATGATTGCATCCACCCCCAAATCCAATAGAACAGTATATTTAATTCGTGCAGAAATATATAGCGCCCCTCCAAAATACCTACTCAGAGGCGTTCCTTGCAGCTCTGCATCTTGAGGTGAACTGTTCCTTTGCGTGCAATTCAAAGATGCAACGTCGTGCCCTTTCAGTGTTTGGGTCGATCCTTCAGATCCGCGAGTTCTCTTAGCTAGGGACTATGCATACACCTTTAACAAGCATCCGCTCATTATTGTCAATACACCGCCGTCGCCACCAACCTCCCCCGCCGTCAATCAATCAATTTTCGTTTATTCCGAACAAAAGATTTCCACCCGTCACCGCTGTCGCCACCAACCGTCACCGCCGTCGCTACCACCTCTACAGCCGTTGCCACCAACCTCCAATGCTGTCGCCACCAACCTCCACCGCCGTCAATCAATCAATTTTCGTTTATTCCGAACAAAAGATTTCCACCCGTCACCGCTGTCGCCACCAACCGTCACCGCCGTCGCTACCACCTCTACAGCCGTTGCCACCAACCTCCAATGCCGTCGCCACCAACCTCCACCGCTGTCGCCACCACCGTCACCGCCGTCGCCACCAACCGTCACCGCCGTCGCCACCAACCGTCACCGCCGTCGCCACCACCTCTACCGCCGTCGCCACCAACCGTCACCGCCGTCGCCACCACCTCTACCGCCGTCGCCACCAACCGTCACCGCCGTCGCCACCAACCGTCACCGCCGTCGCCACCACCTCTACCGCCGTCGCCACCAACCGTCACCGCCGTCGCCACCACCTCTACCGCCGTCGCCACCAACCTCCACCGCCGTCGCCACCAACCTCCACCGCCGCCACCAACCGTCACCGCCGTCGCCACCACCTCTACCGCCGTCGCCACCACACCTCCAATGCTGTCGCCGTCATAAATGGTATTTTGGAGCCGCTAACTTTCTGCGGAATCGCCGGGGTCCAACGCGGTTTCGTATTCAGCGTATTCCTAGGGACGGCAGAAGAAGAGATTAAGAGAAACTATACTGGTTCTGATTTCTGTGCTTTATGAACTTCTTGATTATTTGTATAATGTATAATGTCTAATTACATTATATTACTGAAATTGTTCAGACTCAGCTGCCTGTCAAATGTATAACTTAGTCTGGATCTGTGTAACACTTAAACGTTGACCGAAATGTCAACAAGTACTAGGGGACAGAGTGGTATAAAGCTTTTAGCTTTTTCCTGGCTTCCTGTTGCATAGTGTTTGACCTGTTTCTGTCATTGATTCGTACTGTTGTTTTCTGATGCAATAAAATAAAATAAATACTCATTGTACTGGTGACAGGAATAAGTTGAGAAGGATACGCATGGCTAACCCCTCCACGGGGATGGACTAATTCAAGCCTGAAGGAGATATAGTGTACTAAAAGTGACTGGGAACCAGTACAGCTGGTAGTTGAATTGTAAAACCGGCTTCCCTGGTAAACTGAGTAAACCTAATGCCAATACTTTTAATCGGAATTGCTTGGAACTCGTATGATTGTCCAAGTCATCATGCAGGACCAGATTAAGACTTCCGGGCCCTAAGCCAAGAGTTGGGTTAAGACAGCCGAGGGCCCTAAAACAATCAAGTCAGACTCGCTGCAATAGTAAATAGCAGTCAATGGTAGCGTGGCATATACTCGGTACTACTTGTCTGATAGATGTACGTACACATCATAGTTGTTAAAAACGGTAAAATCAAAATAAAAAACGGAAAAAAATGTCGTTTTATTCAAAAAAATAAAAAACGAGAAAACAAACGGACCAGAAAATAATTTGACTTTGCTACATCTTTTACTGCATTTTATAATTAAAAACCTTGTTTACACAATTTAATTTTAATCAGCAAATAACATAACCCTTATTAGTAAACACTAAGTAACATTTATCTACAACAATTATTTTCTTTTTCATAAGTTTGGTTTAATAGGAAACTGAGATATTAAAAATATTGAATTCTTTTCAAATTTAAATTTTATACCACGGTTGGCCTACATAAGTCCATGCTGACATAAGCAATTAAAAACTAAACTTTGTAAAGTATAGAGTGTACTTAGACACTAATTAAAAATTGTACTTGCAATTCTGACTTATATAAGAACTTAATATGGAGTAATATCATGCAGTCAATCTGAGATTACTGTGAACAAAGACAACATTTCGCATTTTGGATAACTTAGAAATTCAAATAACTTTTATAAATTTTATTTCCTGTAGGCTACTGTGCTGTTTATTTCTCAACTGATTACACTAAATAGTGACTTAAATTAGATGAATCTTTGAAAAACAGACAGTAAATAAATAAATAAAGTTACATAAAAACATAAAAACGGAAAAAAACGTGACGAATAATAAAAAACGAAAAAACGAAGGTTTTTGGAAAATAATAAAAAACGAAAAAAAACGTTTTTTACAACTATGGTACACATCATCAGTAGACCCACCATATGCAAGCATATGTGTGCATTTGGGTTATAGCCCTCCCTCCATACATACTAAATCTGTGGCCCCTTACAGCAAACTATGCATATAATTATTTTATTAAATTTCTGAAACATTTAATTTTGTTTTACAACTAAACAGGATGTAGATTACTACTGCCAATTAAGAATAGTCCAATGCAACAAGGTTCAGTGCATTTTTTATTGACTTTAAAATGCAGGAGTTTTCTTCCAGGAAAGACACAAAGCAAAACTAATGCACTTTCACATGAAAACTTTTGGTTTAACGAGTCAGAAATTCTGTTGATGCGAAAAAGTCACATTTTTATTGACTTAAAATGCGGGAATTTTCATATAGGACATACACAAAGCAAAACTTAAACTGCAACTGTTAGTAAATGCACTTTCACTTGAAAACTTTTGGTTAATGAGCCAGGAATGCTGTTGATGCGAAAAAGTCATTCACTTCATCACCAAGTCCTAAAACAATCAAGAAAAATGTCCAATAAATTCCAGTTATTGGCTTTTACTGGCCCTTACAGCAAACTATGCATATAATTATTTTATTAAATTTGTGATGCTCGGCAAAGATGACAGACAACTGAACATGATACAATTCCAAACAAATCATCAAACAGTAAACTCAGTCAATGCATGTTTGATGTTGCATTTATTCTCTCAAGAAGAAAATGTCTGCTAAAATGAAATGCTGACTTGCACACAACAGCTGCACAGATTTCAGTAACATTACAGCTTCCATACGCCTTTATTAGTTTGACAGTGCCTATATTACATGCAGTTTGACAGCGTTATCACTTGCTTGTGATTGGACGAAAATGCTTAAATCATGTGTGCATCAAGCTGATTAACAGTGATTATACTATATAAAAGGCAAACTTTCCCAAGGCAACTTGGACAAGTCACAAAATCAGACACAAGGAAATCATTTACATGTACTGTACAGTGCAAATTGGTTAAGACAAAAGACAGGGCACCAGAGTAACAATTTTGTCCTTACAGAATTTTGTATTAACGGCAAACAGCAACAGTAAAGAACAGCTTGTCAGCCAGAAACACGTTCTAGCTGCATGTCTTAAATGCAGAATATGTGTAAAGTATAAAAATGATTGCAAGTCGTATTCTAAATTAACATTTCTAAAGTTTATTCTACTTAAAAAGTTTTTTTTCCATTTAAAAAAATGGTCATCAAAGACGGGGAAAAAGAAACGTCTTGAGGGAATGAGCAGATGAGATGTCAAGGAATCCATATGAAAGTAAACTCGTGCAATGAAAATATATGTCAGGTGTGGTGCATAAGTGCTCCAACTGATCACATGACATTTAACCCTTTAACGACGAGAGGATTAGTTTTCCATGCATTTTAGTCCACACTGAATGTTAAAGTGTTAATAAGGAGTTAATATTGCTCTTTGGACTCGACCATAATTATTTGTC
Organism: Aporrectodea caliginosa; assembly: GCA_020284085.1. Classification (NCBI taxonomy): domain Eukaryota; kingdom Metazoa; phylum Annelida; class Clitellata; order Crassiclitellata; family Lumbricidae; genus Aporrectodea; species Aporrectodea caliginosa. The sequence continues at coordinate 795,094 of JACEVL010000127.1, read as the reverse complement.
AACCTTTCTTCATAGATTTTCTTTTCTTTGAAACGCCAATGAATTTGTAAAATATACATGACAATACTTCCTTACCACCAGAGGCGCTGCAGTGCATATGCACTGCAATTTGTCACGACATTTAGTAAGGACTTTCCAGTCCTGTGTATTATTTGACCCTGGCCTAACACTTTGTCTACAAAATGCTACTTTCAGTTACAGTGTGAAACTATGGCATGTCACATGTAATACAAGTACTGTAAAATTTATTCCATTTAAAATCCTTATAAGTGGATTTAAACTTAACTGTTTAACAAATCCAGTTTGCTGAATTGCTTTACCAGAAGACTATTGAAATTTTTCTTACCTGTGATGTTACCAGCTGTTGCTTGAGGAGAACCTCCTGTATGAATGGGTTATCACAGATGCATGGATTAACAAGAGTAACTGGCAGAGGATTTTTATCGGAGGATTGATCTGGCACAAACACTCGGAATGTCTTGTTCACGATCAACTTATGCAGAACTTCTGTGTTTGCTTGGCTCCACAGCATGCTGTTATGAACAACACCTGCATTTTGTATCAAAGATGAAACAAAGCAATGTTAGTAACAGCCATTAAGTACAATTCCAGCACCAGCACAATTACCAACAGGTATACTAAAGAAACTACAAAGCAATAAGAAATCACAGGCTGCCATGATAGAGCTGAAGGACATCAAGTACACGAAGGTGTGTATTTTTCATTCTGAACTAACTAAAATGACATGTCAAATAGGAAACTATTTCAAACCCTAATATTGCTTTGGCAGTTACCATCAGAACTATCTATGATACAGGTGTGACTATTAAAAACAATGGCATCATAAAGCACGATCTGTGGGTAACAAGACTCTTTTGCATAGCAAATCAACGACCAGCCGCAATTTTGCTTGGAATGCACACCCATGAATAAGCTGGTTTCCTGAGTTTTTTCGAGTCTATGATAGCCTTGCAAAGCCTTAGAGGAACATTCAGGATTCTGTATACATGTATATATGTGTATACGTTATACCTGTTTCTGTGATCGAACGAGATATTCTTAGCACTGACCGAATGTGAACTCTATGCTAAATCTGAGCTAACATTCTCTTTTTAAAAGCTCTAAAACTTCTTGTTCGGGCTTGTAGCCTTAAAGAATGTTAGTTTCTTTTTCAGTTATTAATTAACAACATGCTTACTGTTTTAAACCACTGTAGTAATTTATCTGTGTTATCTTTTTTTTTAAATACACAGGTCTAATGCCAAATTATTTTTTGGCACAGATGATCATTATCACCAAAAACTGTGATGACTTCAGTTCATATGGCACATGACAAGGATTGACGCGAATAACTTCCTTATTTTTAACCTCAGATACACCAAACCATTAACATAGTCCCATGATCATTGATATAGCAAACATGAAGTCTCCAGCAGTGATCAGGCAGACATAAACTTCTCTTGGCACTACAGTGACTACACTGCCACCAGTCCTAATATTAGGCCTAATATTTACAGGCCTAATAATTACTAGTGTAATTAAGTATAAGAATGCTAAGTTAAAATCATGCTAAAATTGCAAAAAACTTGTTGAACTATACCTGCTAAAGTCATGTGAAATGACAGTTGCGGAAGGATGCGAAAAGCATTTGGAAGACGTCTAAAGTTACTAACAGATTCCTTCACAAAGACATGACCAAAATCAACCATCTGAACAGAAACCTAAAAGTTAAATAGAATGATTACATTAAATACGATAACGCAAAATGGTTAAGAAGTTATGCATTATACGTTACCTGTGGATTAAAATACTCAAGACAAAAATTTATAGCACAAAACATCATTTAGCACAAAATGAAAACTTGGCCCATTCAGAAATCATGCATTTCATTAACTTATTCTCTTCAAATGAAGCAGCTAAGACGAAAATATAATTTATTACGAAAGTGATGTTCGGTTTTGTGAATATGGACGAAGAGCAGCACTCATTATAGCCGAGTTGGCTACTGTTAGCAACTTCATTTTCTCGTGACTATAACTCAATGCAAAGCAACTTCTGATCAGATTAAATGTTGACTGATACACAACAGCTGCAGTTTGTGGAAAGGTTTGCACTTCACCTTTCATATACATCTACTATGGTTTGACATTATTAGTCTTTGATGACTTACCAGCCCACTGCTGGGCTGGTAAGTCATGCAGCCATAACATGCTTTTAGCTGGCAAGCTGCATTTACTGTTACCTACCAGTTAATATGAAATTCATTTATGATGATGTGTTTACTCTGGTACCCTGTCCTTCTTTCGTCTTTCTTGATTTGCATTGTACGTATTATAAGTTATCTATTCGTAGTGCTCCCAGAGTCCTTAATTTGGTGTCCACACAATTCTCAGCCACACATTTTACTGCAGACTACTCGGTGCTGGGTCACAAAATTTTAGCAGAGTGCTACGATACACAGTATTGCTAAAAACAGGTGCAGATTTACCTACATGCAGACTAGGATTACAAAACTTGATTCATAGATAGGCAGGTATTGTCATAAAACTTTCATATCCAAGTCAATCAAGTTGAAACTTCAGGAACTGCATTACGTAACAGGCCTGCTTTTGTATAACTTAGTGACTTGCTCATTTTTAATTACCCAATTTTTCTAGATGCAATGTAAAATACTGAATTATATGTGCAACTCAAAGACAACAGAAAACTAGCACATCTGGTTAGGTACACTTGCAACTCAAAGACAACAGAAAACTAGCACATCTGGTTAGGTACACTTGCAACTTGCTTACTTGCTTACTTGCTTACCAATAAGCACCCTGCAATGTGAAAAAACAAATACATGTAACCAAGTTTTAGATTTCTCAAACTCTCCTAAAATGAAACTTCACTTTGGCATACCACTTGTGGTGTCACCATGATCCTGGAGATTCTTCCTCTGTACCAAGGACCATTGTCAGCATTCCTAACAGCATACATGTCACCAACATGCAACATATCAAAAGAAGGTGTAAATTCAACCTGAAACAGAAATTACAGAATTATCTCAGCTTTCTTGGAATACTACAAATGACATGCAGCCCTACACATGAACGAAAGTGAAGAAATATTACACTAAAAATCTGCTACAGAACTATCATTACATCAGTTCCACCAGCAATAAATAAAAAACATCAAGCTACCAATACAGCTATCAACATATCAAAAGAAGGTATAAATTCAACCTGAAACAGAAGATTACTCAAATGCACCAGCAGTAAGAAAGGAATAACTTTGCAATTAAACTATCAAGAGGTCAAGTGCAACAGCAAACTAACTACAGCACAATGGTAATCTGAAGAATTTCATGGCCATCACTATCATAATGCACAAGGATATAAAACCTTTTGCAACCAAATGAAATTTCTAAGAATTGACAATGTCAAAGGATCTGAAACATGCAAGCTGCTACTTCAAGCACCAGGTTCAACTCAAAGTTTAAATTCTACATAAAAATCTGTACATTTGTTATCTGGTGACAAAACAATATAAAAAAACAACAAACCTAGATTTGTCAAAAAATACTAGAAAAACTTTTACTATAATACCTACATTTGTAGGCGGTACACACAATAATGGCTGTGGCCCCTAAGATACACATTCAAAGATCATTTAAAACTGTGACATATCAATGGAAACCTGAAGAAAGCAGCCATAACTCCCTAAAATATTTACGCCGAGTATCTGTATCAGAGAACGGTCTTAGAAATCTGGCAAAAATCGATACGTAAATTTAAAAAAAGGATTTTTATTATCATTTGCTGAGCTACTTGTTATTGGAAGAACAAATTTCAGCTTAACATCATACTGGGAACCTGACAGGCTCACACTTGAGCTAAGCCAGTTTCCATCCTGTCAAGACGTATTCGACCAACTTCCTATAATTCTCCTTTCAAAATCACTGAAGTGGTATCAATTCGTTCTACGCTTCCTTGATCAAGTAGACAGCATACAAGAATAATCCAGAAACTAAGTCTCTTGAATGATATTAGGCCTATTTGCCCTGTGGTTGAAGTCTCGTGCATTTGTTCATCATGGACATGTCCAGACTTATTACAACTCATCCTGACATATTGCCAACAACTGAGATAGAAGTCACTTCCAAGAACATGAAAGGCATTCGAAGGGAACCAGGTTTCCACGTTGTCGAAGCCAGCACTGTGTTTTGTTCCATGTTTCGAAAATGCGAAGCTGAAATCTGAGGGGAACATTGTTTCCTCAACAAGACTGCAATACCACACAAAGGTCTTTATTACTGCAACTTAAAATGCTGATGACAAACACAATGCCACACAAAGGTATTTATTACTGATTGCTCGGTATGTTTGCATCTAGACAGCTCTAACACTCTCTTAATCCATCATGCATGCTCCATCTTCTTCCCTGGTTCCTCAAAGTTCAACAGCTGAATTTAAGGATATTCAATTGACTATATGACACACAAATGAGAATGCTGATTGTTGCAGTTTTTTTTACTGTTTTCATTGTTTCTTATTATTACATTACAGCATGATGAATGTTGGAGATAATACACTGAAAAACAGCAAAATATCTGATAATATGTAACAAGTTCTCATTTATTTCAAGCCTCAATTAGCAGAGTCCTCGTAGGCATGATATTTCTCTTACAAAGAGTTACACAGATTAACAACCAAGTCATGCCCACTACACACACCATGTATCCCATAAATTATGAAATACAGGCATGACAGCAGAAATGCCATTTCTGCTTAACACACTGAGATACAAACACAAAATGCAAATATAAAAGAGGATGAATACAGAGAGAATGTCACTCAATACCCAAAAACTGCCAGGATGCTGACATTCTGTGATGTACACTTCTTCACCATCAGCAGTCCTCCGCACAGGATCCAGTGCCTGGAATGTCCTGTAATCAAAGCACAGCAGCCATGAAATTGTGTATGGCAACTCAAGAACACCGAAACATGCAGTGATCATGTTCTTTCTTAGACCGGTGTGGCTGAATAGTAACCACACATAACATCTTCAATGGGAACTCTCAAAGGTCTGCACCTATCCCATCTACCCTATGAGAACCCACTCGTCCATTCATCTGGAAATTATGTCATCTTGCAAAAGAAGCCAAGATAAATCTATGCACTACATTTCTCTTTGTTCCATCTGATGCTGTTATTATTTCCAAGACCACAATTTTCCTATGACTATAAACAGAGTATTAGCCATTAGCAGCTTGTCATGCCACATACAACTGAAACTAATAAAGTGACCATAAAACTCAAGGATGCCTGGTAAAAGAAAAGTGCATACCAAGATGCAGCCATTCTTACCACAGATTAAAGTACACCGGAAACTCGTTACAAGCCATATTTGGAGCCATCATCAAAACTGTCTTACATCATGGAACTGTTTTTTTATTAGGCTCCTTCCTAATGCTAACTACGGTAAATCTGAGATCCATTCCTCCGACAGTGTTATATCAGAATTCTAACTGTAACGAAGACTGTTATAACGAACGAAACCTCCTTTATGTTAGTCATCCACTCATTTACTCAATTTAATGAAAGAAGAAATTTACATAACCATCTCTAAGGGTATTCACATAGTCAGTCCTTTCTACACAATTTTCTTTCTAACTGGCTCAGATAGATTCTTCAGTTCCTTCAACTGGTCCTGGAGAATAAGTCCATATGTCAAGAGGACTGGAGAATAAGTCCATTAATTCATTCATTCATTTGCTTCATATAAGCAATCTGTCTGTTCATTTATCCATACATTCATTCCTTCACTCGCCTGACACATACATTACAAAACTATAACAAATCATTTACCAGAGCTTCTCTTGATCGTCTTTCATCAGTTCGGTCACTGATGGTGCATCTGGTAACAGCAAAATGTCAGCAATGAATGGCTGTTTGTCGACCTTTGCACTGACTTTGACCATCACTTTAGTTCCAACAGGAAGCAGTTGCGACAGCCGCTGAAAAGCCTCTTCGGTCCAATGTATGGCAATCTCTGGCAGATCCTTTATACGACAGCACACAGCCTAAAAGTGAAACAATCCCCATAAATGACAATGTTAAATAATGCCAGCATCTAACACAGTATTAATTAATGTAGTAAGTAAGTCCTTCTGAGCCACTTACGACGCTGTTTCAAATCAAAATCACAAAGAACTGGTCTGCAGTTCCATCCTGAGATCATGGAAATGGCTTTTAACAGACACATCATAATTGTAATCCTAAGTTACTCATTTATTGATCTTTGTACTGACTTTCACAATCAATTTAGTCATCATTGTAATACTAAGTACTCATAAGATTTTTTTTAAATTTATGATGGTAGCACAGTGCCTGCTATACGTCTAAGAAAATGACACCCATCAGCACAATCAATAGCTGAAACTCATTGACAGCCAAGTACCACTTCAAAAGTCCATTAACAACGGCACATATCTACACCACTTCAAAAGTCCATTACCAATGGCACACGTCTATCTGTTTCTCAAATTTTCTTTCACATAATAATATTGGCCACACACAAGATGTTTTAGAGAGAACTGCACCTGATATGGCAAATTCAGCAGATCTTTATCATTGACTGGTGAAAGAGTCTTCAAACTAGAACTATTCATGAGTCTGACATCACCGGAATCCACAAACTGAACAAGAACCTAAGACAAATAACAATGATCAGGATTGTGAAACAGCCAAGTCACAAATCAAATAACGCCATTCTCAATTTCAAGGTCACAAATAAAGAAGCACAAGGCAACCATGTAATTAACGCTGAGAAATCATCACAGAAGATAACATGGAGACTTACAAAATAGCAAGGCAGCAGATCAAAATGTCTACTGTTACTTGTACCGGTACTCAAGTCCCTTAACCAAAGCCAACTTCCAAGAACACAACCACTGAATCAGGCGCTCTTGTTACTTCCACTAGATAATACCAAGAAAAATGTCTTCGAAAATTGCATTTTTCATTCTGTTATATTATTTTGATGACAAATTGCAAAATTTAATTTTTAACATTATCTGATACAATGTCAAGGCTTACTCAACAGATTCATTGCTAAAAGCTGTCTTTTGTTTCAAACAATAGATCTTCTGGAGTCCTTAGTATTTTACAACTTGGATTTGGAAATCGTTTCATGATATTTTGTGCAAACAGATATCAGTGCTAATAAATCAAAATAAGAGACACACATAGCTCACAGAAGCAAGATAAGATACCGTGGTCACTGGTCACCTATTACATGCCCCTGTCAACAAGTGTTCAGAAGTCAGAACCTCTAGTTCTGGAGTTGGAGGATCTTGAAGCCAAAATGCCAACACAGCAGCAGGCCAACTGTCTAGACTCAGAAATGTCACATGATGAATTGCGCCTAAACAGAGGAAAGCTGCAATAGAGCTAAAGCCAGCAAGAGACAAGAAAAAGACACGAAATTCCCACCTCTGACGTAGAAACGAGTTTTAATATCTTTGCTCTGCTCCACCAGCCAGAAGCCGGAGCTCTTGCCAAAGCTAGCATTTCAGGACTCCATGTTGTTTCTTCCTCTTGACTGGAACTCTGTTGAAAGAAAAGCAAGATGAAAGGTTAATATTCTCAAGCAACATAATTCTAGTCTACTTAATTCACTCTGAAATTCAATCAAATACACCAAGATGAACAAACAATAAAGAAAAATAGTTACCACCTGCAGAATGGTAGCATTACCATACCCGAAAGCTAATTATGAGACCCCTGGGGCTGCGCCCAGGGGTGGATGCCCCCATCGTTACGCCACTGCTTGCAGACTCATTTTTCATAACCATGCTAAGTTCTAATGCTACCACAGCCCACTATAACCCACAAATAAACACATAAAAGAACATGATCACAAATTAAAATTTCAGTAAAACGCAGCCCTTGCCATAACGCAGTACTTAACATGGATATCAAACCCCATGTTATAGCGAGGGTGTTGTGTACTTTTGGTTGCAAAATACATATGTCTAGCTGAGCTTACAAATCCCTCACCTGAGCTGTTGGCTGATTAACTCTGTCCAGACGAGAGACAAGTTTGCTCAGTCCTCGCCCAGGAAAACAAAGAAACAGGAGCCCATCGGGACTGACAGAACCAACGGAAGCTTCATATAACCTGCCAGGCTGACAATTTAAACAGAAACTGTCACTTACTAAAAATTAAATTAATTACACCTTGCACACATTAAAACTACAAGCCCAAAGTCATGATTTCAAACACACCACTATTACACAAATTGAAACTATATAACGGTACTCAAACAGAAACTGACACTATTTGGGCTACCCAAAACTGGACTTGGTGGTTCCAATCACACTAGTTAGCTTCATTTTAGTTAGATATTCAAAGATAAGGTAAGGCAAAATCATCACTCATTGATTACATCTTTTTCAACAATAGTCCTTAGAGGTTGAAGGGTATTGCAAATATAACAACAGCAATCCAACAACCGAACTACCCTTCCTTGAGGCGTAGTTGATTTTACAAGACGCACACATTCAAATACTAGTAAGATTATACAAAGTATAACATATTGAATAACTGTTCTTAACAAAGAATAAATGTCTACCTCAACTGGCAACTGAGGCTGAAATGCTAAATTCCGGAATTTGGTGTTAACATTCACAGAAGTAAGAGCGTCTCCATCATATTCAACCAGCACAACAGAATAAACGTCATTTCTACAAATGTACAGTGAACAGAAAATAGTTTTAGCATTCTTTGAGGTTTCACATTACAAATAATGCGCATAAGGTTCCTTCCTTTATAAAATATCAGCCAATGATTAACACAAAAAGGGATGTTTGCTTACAAACGTTTGGCCGTAGCTGAACACGTCTTTCCTGGCAAGTCTTCCTGCAATGCCTTGGAAACAGATGTATCATCGGCGAGATCCTCCAGACCACACAGAACACATGAAACAATCTGTGCAAAAGGGAAAAAAAGATTCAACTTACAGAAAGTGTACCACAGTTACAAAACACCCTAATATCAATATATTACCTCTATCTAGAACCATCCTTATGATGGTTCTCTGTTAACAAAGGATTCAGTTTAAATTCTAGATTTAAAAGAAACTGAATGCACTCAGAAGAAATGTCTTGCACACTATGCGATCATAGCAGCAGAAGTCTATAGCTTAAATTACAGTACACAGAATAACAAAAGAATGCAATTAATGGTGCAATTGAATAAATGTGCATTTGAATAAACTTGTAATGTGGCTTTATAAGCCAGCATTACAGACTTTTCATTCACAAAAGCATTTTATTTACATGAATGAGTTGACAGATTTCATTTACACATCATCAGTAGCAACAAAAACATCTAACTTTAAACATCAATAGAAAGCAAAATGACTAATCTTATAAAAGCTACAAATGAACCTAAAACTTTTTTCTGCTTCGAATAATTGTTCACGTACAGGATTAAGATGTATTATGTTCTGTCAGCATGCTTCACTTCAGAATCCAGTATCAAGTTTGTCTTACGTTTAATTAAACCACCATATGCTTTCCATACTGTCCGTGAAAACGCTGACTTACAAATATTCAATAAATAAATTTCTGATATAAATATTTACTGGACTCCATCTTACCTGACAGGGTAAGTTTATGTTGGGGGGCATGCAGTATAACTGATTTCTTCTGACATCTTCTCTTCCCCCATGATCGACAAACTCTATCTCAATCTATAACACAAAAATTAAACTCCAATTAAATCACCTAGGTTCAAATTCCCTAAGACATTAGAAAATCATTAGAATTAGAAGTTGACAAAGTGATGTAATTTTCAGAACAAGAACAGAGCAGCACAGTGTCATCTACTTCTAAATGCCTGTTTTGTTTTTACAAAACTAGTGGAGCAATGGCAATCATAATTATACAACTTGAAGGATCTTTTCCATCAAAATCACACTAAACTCCAGGTACGGTTTTTACCAAAACTTTACCCACAAATTGTATTGGTGACACTCTAAAATTTTTGGCATGATCTGGATCAGAGTATTGGAATATGCTTTTCTTGGAAATTCAGTAAATATTGAACTCACCAGATCGTTGTCTTTCACTTTTATGATCTCAACACGGTAGTAGCATTTCTCATTTCTTTTAATTGGAATTCCTTTCTCCGACTCATACACCGTCTCCTCTTCAGTCCATGCCACACAACACAATCCCTCTTTGACGGTAGTCAGTGAATGCAAAGGCATGTTTGCGAATCGATCCTGCATTTCTTCAAGCATAATCTGTTCAAAAACAAAGATTAAGTCTTTATACAGCGCAAAGATGAAAACTCATTTACCAAGTTTTAGGTATGTGGCTGATTGCACTATAAATCTAAAAAAAATCGAAATCATAAATGCTTTGCTTTCAATGAATATGGTAAATAACAGTAAAGAACAGGATGACTGAAAGCCCATGTCATATATTTCGTGTTTCAAAAACCCAGACTTTAACAATTTAACAACAAGCTGCATTGGTGTCCCAATACCTTTTAGTACGGTACATGTTCATCGTTAAAGCATTAACAAATAACTTTCATACTTCAATCATTGCACACTGAACAAAGTCCAGTTTAAAAGTCTCACCATTTATAAGATAATGTAAATAAGCCACCCGACCTATCGTTTCACTATCCTACCCCAGACTCATAAATATTCCACCTGCTCATCTGACACTTCAAGTCTTAAATAACGCAAATAATAGCACATTCAACACCAGTTATATAAGATCCAAGATTTACAGTAAAATTACTTACCGAATAATTCTCACCCAATATTCGAACATAGATTTTCCCAGTGTTTTGAACGTATGATACAAAGACAGTATATTTCCATTCATCAGGTAAGCTCAGTTTATCTAGAATAACAAGATACAACCGTATTGACAAGACATAACCTAATTATAGTTGGTAGTTTAAATTCTTTGAGAGTCAATTGGACCACATGATTAGAACAATCCCATTCTCAACTGAATTATTGTTGGCATTTTACATTCTTTAAGAGTCAATTAGGATTAGAACATTCTTATGTACGCTCAACATTTAAACTTCCATGAATTTCAGTAACCAAGCTATAGAAATCCCATTTGCAAATTAGAAACAAGAAAGATTTGCTTAATGTTTGTTTTATGACGCAGTTCATTTCTAATAACTTAAAACATTGAGAGTGTTATTTGTTTAAAATATTGCAACTTACCCAATTTCTTACAGGTTACTGAAGCAGAATTCTGTAAAGAAAATGTCATAGATTTCAAAGAAAATAACAATCTATATATGAAAGTCTGTCAATTGCCAAAAATTTTAATATTTAATCACTAAAGTAGATTTTACAAACAAAGCAAATCATGAATGCAATATTAGACACAAAGTCAATATTAAAATTCGCATATTTACAACTTTACAAATAAGCTGCACGGGTTTCCCAGTCACTTTTAGTACACACTCGTTAAAGCACGTGTACAAACATTACAGCGCCCTTTCATTCGGCCTGTAAACCAGGCCACCTGAAAAAGGGACAATGCAGAAAACGTCAAAATTTAGTATTGCATTATCACACTTGTTCTTGTATGATGCATCAATAAGGTGTGTCAAGTTAATAGCTCTGGGGACATAACATCACTTTGTGTGAAGTGGAATAGCACATAAATGAGGAGTGTATAAATGAGTCCACACTGTAATTTTAATGCATAAGTATTTAGGCCCTAAAAAGAAAAAACTGCAGAAAACACATCAAGAACCGATTAGACTCGGGCAACATGTTTTAACAGACTGCTTCCCAAAATATCAAATATCATAACAAGTAACAGAACAGGAATACATTTAAGACCAAATCAAGCAAGACACTATAATAGTTCTTACTGTTGATAGCAGCATGCCACGACCATAGCTAGAACAGACAAATATTACTGATTTAGAAATGTGCATTATTAGTACAGGTCTGCTGTTGCAAATATTTCACTTGAAGAGACAAAGTTGAAACAGGTCAGATTTCCACAGTTCATATTGTCTGTAACAATCTAAATGTGAATACATTAATTCATGCTGTTGCTAATTGTTAATGCTCTCACTAATTAAAGCTCCATTCAGGGTTGAAATGTCAGTTTAGATATACCAGAAGAAAATGTTGACATTGTTTTTAAATTTGCTGTAGCAAGGTGAGCTATGCTTAGTAGGGTGCATCATATGCCCCAAAATATTTCAAAAGCGTTTGTCCCTATTTCATTTCTTTTCCTATTAGTGAAAAGGCATGGATGAAAAAAATATTTATAGCTTGATATGGGTGTTTTCTGCGATGCATCATATTTCTGGACACCCCTAGTGCAACTTGTATGACATTTTGTAATGGTTCGCTCCTGCAAAACTTCAGTTGTTGGGTGGGATACCTAGTGTATGTCAGAATATTGCCAAATTTTGGTAAACATGCTTTTAGTAATAGGAAAAGAAATGAAATAGACAAACTCTTTTGAAATATTTTGGGGCATATGATGCACCCTAATGCTTAGGTTTATAATTTTTGGATACTTACTTTTCGTTACTGCTTTTATAAATGGAGTTATTGTATCTGAATATATAGGAGGTCCTGCACTGGCTCCCAATTTCCTATGTATCTCTGCCTTTGGCATTGTTAACTTGGTACTATGCCCGCAATCCTCGCATACTTATGGGAGCTCTGCTGTCCTGATTCGGCCTGCAGTGGCCACCAATCTCTGCATTCTGCAGCTCCTAGCAAATTGCTTGTCCACTTTGCACGCACTTCCACCATGCAATACCGGGCTTTCTGCATCTTGGCCCGACCACCTGGAACGTCCTTCCATTGGAGCTATGTCTGCTACCAAGGGCAAACTCTTTGGCTTTTAATTTATCGTTAAAAACTGTTCTTTTTAGCTGTGGTTAGGCTGGGAGTGCTACCTTGAAGGGACGCTGTGCTAAGTTCATACTGACTGATGATTTTATCAACATCTTAATTATAATGCAAATTATCACAGGCCGCTTGTGTCTTAGAAGAATCCAACAAATTTTGGGACCTCAGGCTTCCACACTTCGGCATTCCAATCCTGTCTCAAGCTGTCTCACTTCTTTCTTTCTATTCCATCTCAAAGTGCTTTGAATGTCTTACTGCAACTCTCAACTCTGGCAGCAGTTGGACAACAGTAATAAATTACTACTTTAATAAAGACTTTCTGGCAATTACTTTTTCCTACCCAGAAACTACCTTTTTTAACTGTAAGACTGTAACTAATTACTTTTTTAAAGTATCAAGCTAACACTGCCTATAATCAGGGTTGGCAAGTTGCCATCGCCGGTTATAACCGGTTATTGCCATGGCTATAACCGTCCCGGCAACAACCTCTTGGCAATAATGGCAACAACCTCTTGGCAAAAATGGCAAAAACCTTTTGGCAAAAATAGTATTAATTATTGTGGTAATAAAATATGGAATCTTCACAGTTAGCTTAATTTTTTAACACAGAGTTGATTGATTCAAATATATCATAAATCAATCATGTTTTTCCAAATAAAAATTACCTGATTTAAATAACCATATAATTTCTTCCTAATAAAAGACATTTACTAGTTTTACATATTAAGTACAGCCAATATCGAATTGTGCAATTATGAATTAGAAATTTTTGCCAAACCATTGGCTCCTATACACTACTAATCATAAGTATATAGTTACCTGAATATTACTACTGCAGTGCAAATGGCAGTTTATTTTGGAGTAGTTGAACTGTAGGTCAGAAAACTTAATCTCATATAGACTTTAACTACATTTATACTAAGGAGGGGTAATAGATTTACTACAGTAGTTTTTAATTTCCCACAAGAAACATTCTTATAACTTCGTGCAGTCTGTGCAGTGAAATATGATTTTCATTTGCCTTGCCCTTACTTTGGGGAAAATGGGCAACAACTGGCAAAGTAACAACCTGCAATAACCGGTTTATTGCTGTCCCGGCAACAATAGGTTGTTGCCGGCATTAACCCAACCCTGCCTATAATCATTTAAAACTAGCATAAAGAGTTACTGTTCTGCTCAAACAAAGAGTCTAACAAGCGAAATTTTGCTAATCTGAAAACAGACCTTTCATCTATGGTTACGTCTGACCAAGTCTTAACAACCTCTCTGAGATTTCTAGGAGGCGATTCGTTGAATCTCTTCTTATATTCGTCATTCAGTTTATCTTCCCAAACTCCAGAGTTTTCGACCAGCTACAGAACAATAGCAATTCATCAAATTGGTATGTGAGAAATGTCGTGTGGTACAGTGGTCGGTTGGTCAGAGCGCTTGTATTGTATTGTATTTGAACACTTGTTATAGCGCCCCTACCAGATTTCCCATTCAGAGCGCTCCCGACTACTGCGCGAACGCTGAATCGGAGTTTCACGCCGAAGCGCATGAGCAATTGCGAGTGAAGGACTTGCCCAGGGTCCCTACGCGGCGACTTTGAGGATGATTCGAACCCGCAACCCTCCAGCTGCAAGGCACCGAACATACCCCTAAACCACCGTGCCCCAGTTGTATTGTGATGTGTTGTATTGTGTGTTGTATTGTACTCGGCCTGTAACGTGCAGAGTACGGGTTTGAGCCTCGCCTCAGACATTTACTGTGTAGGGACCTTGAGCAAGTCCTTCATTCACAATTGCTCTGTGCCATCGATGTTCTGTTGTATGGTCATGTGCACTTCTGAACTTTGGAAGGATGGCAATATCAAATACAATTGTATTATATATATATATATCGTATGTATAAATCTTGAATGGCCTTATACACGTGTCCAATTATACTATATTACAATGATAAGCCATGTAGGTGGGTAACAATTGGTCGCTGATCCAAATCAGTCATTCAAAGGAGTTGCTGTGTCCAGGGTTCAAATTGGATGCAATAAGTTAAATTTAAAGCTCATTATTGAGCCATTAATCAGCAAGGATAGGTTGTCCTATTGCAGGGCTGATATAGTGCTTGTATTTCAGTCAAAATACAAGCACTACAAACACATAAAGATCATCACTTTCATACTACAGACCAAATATCCTAAATCACCCCTACAACATTATATAACTAATACATTACAAATTTAAACAAATCTTCATTTACACTAGTCTTTTCTTTGTTATTCTAGAAATAACACTATGTTAAAAGTAAAATATATTACACTTCTAATTGGAATAGTAATTTCATACCTTCAAAACACGAGAATGTAATGCATCACCTGTAACACAAACATATATCACATAAATCTCTCTGTCCACTCTAAAAACACTCTATTGTCTCTGAACTACCATGTAGTGATTTTGTAAGATAATTTACACGTATTAACATGATAGAAGCACACTGACCTAGTGAACAGAAATAATGTACTTACTGCAAGCACCATGTGTAAAAGCAGCCAAAATATACTAGAATTCTACATATGGATTAATTGAATGAGACCTTCTAACACTTATTACCTAAATTTGAACCTAACAGTGGTGCTAATGAACAAATTATGCTTAAGACAAATTTCTAAACTGTACTCTACAAGTATCCAGATTCACATTTCTGTGTGACCTTACGTGTGGTAAAAATGTATGTAATAATAATATTCCAGATACGTATACAGGCGAGTTAAACAATTACCTAAATATTAAACCTACATTCAATACAACTAACGGAGTCCTTGGAGGTACAACTTGTGTCAAAATAACTACATTGGACAATGCTATGATTACTGCATCATTATAATTACTCACTACTAGTCACTAGCAGGTTCAATAGCCTGACAAATTCAGCAGATCATCTTTTGACTCCTCCATGCCTTTTGATCAACTGTTTGGGCCATAAGCAAATCATTTCACTTGCAATGATAATATGTTGTTTAAGTCATTAGATTTTAAAATCATTGGAACTCAATTTGTCCCACATTTTCTCTACATATCTGCCCAATGGCTAATAATCTTTTCCTCACTTCTTGTATGAATCAATTTACATATGCTGTACGTAATGACATCATAACCTCAATGGACAGGTAAATCTATGCTTGCTACCAAACAACACAACTGCAAAAACCAGTTTCAAAACCATGAAAAAATAAGGAAACCTGATAAATTACTATTTAAAGAGCAGGGAGCCGGTCTCGAGGCAAGCGAAGTCTCTTCAGAAGTAGGACTGCGAATGGCTGCTGCTGCTGTGGGTAATTCCTGTTTTGTTCCTGAAGAGGAAAAGCCTGGAGAGGAAATCCCTGGAGAGGGAATGCTTGTTACAACTCTTCGAGAATCGCCTTCTGTAATTCAAATCAGTTCATAAACTTGAAGTACATCACATATGAATGAAATTTAATTCCTAGAGAAAATAAACCAATTTGTAAACATACAGCTTCTGTCATTTCACGACCTGAATAGACTGAACAATGTGGGACCAAAACATGTAGCATCCCTCAGGGTTCGGTGCTTGACCCTCTTTTGTTCATAATATGCACAACACAGTGCTTGGCACCCACTCAGTGCGATATCATTTCTATGCAGATGATACCCATAGTTACTGTATTTTGACAGTTTCTCTTGTCATTCATCTAAGCAGCTGTCGTCCATTCCCTCGGAGTAGGTGCAGTTTTGTACAGTGACTGATAAGCTACTTTTTAATCCACCGAAAATAGACTTTTTGCTGTTGGGTGACTGGAAAAGTTGGAATGGTTCAGATCTTTCAGACTGGTGTTCAGCTGGCTGATTCTGCTCATGACTTGGGCATTCTTTTTGACTCAACTAAGTCTCTCACCAACTAAATCAGTGGTATTTGCAAATGGTTATTAGTAACCCTGAAACTATGGAGCATTTCATATGGCTCCTAAGGGCATGCTTTAATAAAGCAAACAGTTTACATCAACCCAAATGTAAGAACTTCGGTGTGTAACGACTAGAACTATGACCACATGTAAAGTATCTTAACCTGCATGTGTGATTTTAAGTGACTGAAGAGAAGGAATCAAACCATCCACAGGCAGCGCTTGTCCAAGGCGTTCTGAAAATATGCAAAACAGTAATAAATTTCATCTGTCAAGTGACAGATAAACTTCAGCAGCATTGACAAGAGGATCGACATATTGACCTGAGCTTTATGTACCACCTTTTCAAATCACTTAATAAGCAGAGGCAAAGAAATTCCATGAAGTTAACGCTGCAGGGTAACCAATAACATCATGCTGGATCATCCAATGAAAAACTGTTATGCTGACCTCAGAAGCTGTGGCAAGTTTGTGGGAGAAGTCAGTAGGTTTATATACTTTCAAATTTTTCATCTTCCATGGACATTGGCACAGCTTTCAGGACTGTTTTATTTTCAAATTTTTTATGTAGAAGAGACTATATAATTCTTTAGCAACTGGAAAACAATGCAGCTCATTGTTAAAGTGTTAAGAGGCACTCTCATGGCAAAAGAGGAGCCATTTACAAAACGTATTTTGAAAAACTTTAGTCTAATAACGTCATTATTGGTGTCTCATTCTCTGCCATAACAGGAAGAGAATCAAGCAAATGTCAGAGAAAGCAGCAAATTTATCAGTGCATAGAACATCAGGAAAATATCGTTATCACTTTCATTTTCTCATAATAATGACAGCCATGCCATTATAATCACAGTACAGCGTTCTGTCACTCAAAATTTTGCTTCATTAAAGTCTGTATTTAAAAGGAGAAACTTGTGTTGCAAATAAGCATAAACACTAAGAATTTAAACTCACACAGATCCTTGATCACAAATATTATTAAAAATGATTTTCTAATACTATGAGTACAATATCAATAGACAAAGTTAGATACGATTTGTATTTTACGTGTCTATTTCAATCAAATTAGTCTGTAGCTTTAATTTTAAATCTGAAACAAGGCAGAACGAATATTTTACCGAAGACTGATTTCCTCGGAGTAGGATTTGTATCGCCTTGTGCATGATGAACATTTGGTTCTTGTTGCTGCTGCTGCTGCAAGTGCTGAAGCCTTGGTGGAAGCTACAATGGAGATACCCTACTGTAACATCTTATTTCATCATAACATAAACTACATCAATTTCTATGGGAAAAGCAAGATTTCTTAATAAAGTTCCTTTGGTGCTTATAAACCACAAAGAAGATTTAGAAACTTGAAGGCAACTGGTCATAAAATTGCACATCAATGTTGAAAGAATTTTCTGGTTGAGATACTGGCGTTTACTCAATTTTACTCTGGTTGTTCCTTAACTTTGCCTTGGTCTGGCTCATGTTCATCTGTGTTCTAAATGCAATTTACTGACTTTTCAAGCACAAAAACCATAGTTGAGATGGGAATACAATAAATGTTACTGTACAAAAAAAATGGCATGACCATTGTCTTAGTGTATTGTTTTATTCAGTCAACCATTTCTGCAAATAACTTGGCGTTACTTTAGGTCTGATGTTGGTTGATTTTGGTTCGGCCTTCGGTCCTGCAACTTGTACATAAAACCCAGAATTTCCAGCTGTGACGACAGATCTTTTCAGTGGCATTGGCTATGAGAACAGAAATAAGAACTGTGTAAGAAACTGAATACAAAAAAGTGATAACCTGTTTTGCTCGGTTAACAAGAAGCTTGAGGAGTAATAAATAATTATGCTTAGAGATTTGCATCTTGAGGCTAGCATAGTACATATATGTACACCGAAAAACAGTTATGTGCCCAAAAAGTGGTTAGCGGCAATGAACAAACATGCATGATGAACCATTGATGAACTAAATGAATCCTGTAGAAAACTTTATATTTATATAAAAACACTCACAAACACTGTGCTGAATTTGTCACGAAAGACAAAAGTTCTGTTTGATCATTTGTTGATATAGAAAATAAGCCTTTTCACATGAAGTTACAACATTTTGTTTGCCTACTGTACTCAAGTCTTTCATAATGTTCAACTGAATAGACGAGTACCTTTAATGCTTTAATGACAAGCTGCATTATTTTCCAAGTCGCTTTTAGTAAACGCCCATCATTAAAGTGTTAATGTGGTGAAAAATTTCTTCTGCAGCCAAAAAACTCACCATTGTTGGAGGCACTTCATGATGTGGACGACTTGGGTGAACGTCATATTTTTTCTTGTTTGCTACTTGTTGATAATGATGATGATAATTGAAGGTTGCGTGACCCTGCATTGTGTTTCGATGACCAGACGCCAAATATCTACTATGTGTCCCTCCATACCTCTGAAGAAAGAAATTAAACAAATGTTTAGTAACAAAATATTTATTACTTGTATTACTTTTAAATCAAAGCAAGTCTCTCATATCCCATAATTGGTATATACGTCAGACAGTCATTTCGTTTTCTAAGGCCCTTTAACCAGCAATGGACAAAACCTAAAGAATGTGTAAACAAGGTCTTAGCATCGCAGGACTTCCAAGCTCAAATTAAACTGTTTGATAGCATAGATATCGAGTAACAAGCCACCAACATGCTCTGTAGGCTCATTTCCTTTCTCTGTTCATTGTCATTTCAAATGATGTATTGAGCCTAGTCATGCTACATATAATTAGATAACTTTACGTTAGTCTTTTTTACATGGGCCTCGTTTATGCGGCCTCATTTATGCATGGTTTCAGATGGTTGGTCACCCAAGCTTTACATTAATGCTTCCACACTTCAGTATTTGCCCACCTGATGCAAGCATTTCTAGGAAATACATGTGAAAAAAGTGACTTCCATTCTTTCTGGTCTTTTGTCCAGTTCAACGTTTGCTTCATGCTTAGTCAGTCTTGCTATGTCTCTGATCGTTCTCTTCATCTTTCATCATTTCTTTCCTTAAATTCTTGTAAGCAGTGCTCTGCTCGGTATCCAGCCAACAACTTAGATTCTTTCCACATCTCTAGTAGTAATACTGAAATTAAGTTAGCATTAAAGATGTATGACTGCATGTTCTACAAGAACGTGTACATAAATTCAGCTACTTTAATGTAAATGGACATTTATTTATATGTACAGTAAAACTTTACAGAATTTACATTTTGGATAAAATGTGCTCAAAGTACATAAAGTTTAAACTCTAAGTACTATTTGCGATACCTAACTGCTTCAGTGGCTTCTTGAACAATGAAAATGGCCCTACCTTCTTTGGTTTGGCTTTCGATCTCTGGAATCGAATGAGTTGTTCTAGGTGCTTTGTGTCTTCAGTGTGAATACCAAGAAACACTTCCTCTCTCAGTTTGTTCCTACAGCCAAATTTAGATTATGATATACAATTTAATCAGACTTTATATAATGGCTTTAACAAAATTCTGCACATTTTTGTACACAAAGTCTGATTTCTTCATAGGGTTTTATAGCATAGGAGCTTAAAAACTAGTCATTTCAGCGCTTTTGATATTAATGCTATGAGGTTTAGTCAACATCATGGTTGTCCACGTCTCCCTCTAGTACTCATATAATAGTCTCCCTCTAGTGCTAATATACAGACACAATGTATTTATCAAAATCTAAATACAGCACTGTGCCTTGTGACTCTCCGCTATTAGTCTTACAACCATTGTATGTTAACATCAACAAACAGTTTCAATGTCAATTGTTGAAATAATGGATGTGTCCAGAGATGCAACTGCCACAAAAGTCCTACCAGTTGATGGATATTATGAGGTTTCAAAAATGAATGATATCAGAAACATGCTGCTATATGTCTAGTTCCTGATCCTAAATCTCATGCCTTTACAGCAAGAATGCATGGTTTACTTGCTGCAGGTTACCTGTTGCCAATTACCAATCAACTTGTGAACAACTTAAAAATAAGTACATTAAAACACACTGAAATGCAAAACTATTGCAGTGAAGGCCCAAAATCTCATACATGTTAAAGTAATTTTAACTAATTTTAACTAATGGATTTTACACTTTATCTTATTTTACATTTACAATAGTCAATTGTTATGATATTCTTATGATGTGATTTATTGTAGTATACTCTAACAACATATATGCAATTTTATACAAACAGGCTGGGACAACGAGACCATGGTTATCAAAATTTAAAAATATGAATAAAAATATGTCTATTAATGATTTTTCCATTTTCCATGACTTTCCATGACCTAGCTATTTTCAAATTCTATGACTTTCCATGATTTTTGGGGAAAACACCTGTTTTTTATAGCTTTTCCAGACCTTAAATTTTTCAAAGTCTAATTCAATGACTTTCCAGGTTTTCCAGGATCTGTCGCAATCCTGCTTACACATTCACTAGACTCTACAAGTGGGTAGGCTTTGCAAAATAAATAGATCATCTGATGAAATGTGCACATTGGTTTGTGTTTTGTATCACTACAACCATGTGTACAGCACCAGTTGCAGATCAGCTGTGGTGTTTACACGTTGGACATCTTTTGTAGTTCCTTAGAGGAATGCCATAAAAGGTGCTACACAGCTATTCAGATATATCTACCTATCCAACTATCTACCACATTAACCAATATTTCTGTTTATATAAATGGTACTCACATTGACAACCTGGCAGCATCTGGAGCCATTTTTAAAATGAATTCTTTAGCTGAATTAAATCCAAACTTTCTGTATGGTATACCTTCACAGGTAAGGCCTCTATATTCATCTAAAAAATTACAGATAATTCTTAAAATACTGAGAAAACCACAGATCTTAATCAAGTGAAGCAAATGACATACCTGGTCACTTTTTAACAATCAAATCACCCATGCAAATGATACAAGAATAATGGATGCAAAGTAAAAATGTTGCAGCTCATCAGATCATAGCAACGACAGATTCTCATCACCTTCTCTTGGTCTTAAACTACCACAAAATCATAATCATTTTAAGTTGTTTTTACAGCATTTACTTAGTGCACAAGATCTCTGAATGCTTGTTGTCAGAGATAAACATTAATCAGCAGCTTGTCTAATATAGTACAGTGCGGACTCGTTAACCGGCTCCCAGTGACTGTGCTGTTCCACATTTACATGAAGCGGTGTTATGTCCCTCAAAGATATTAAGTTAACAAGCTACATCGGTTAACATGCTGGAAGGAGGGTTGAATGGATGGTCAGATAAACAGACAGACGGTCGGATGGATGGACTGTTGGTCAGAGTTACAGGTTGGATGGACAGGCAGATGAATGGGAGCCTAGACGCACAGACTGACGGTCGGATGAACGGTCGGACAAACAGTGGCTTGACGGTCGGAAGGACGGGCAGATGGACTGAAGCTTGGATGGGCTGATGGACAGTTAGATTGACGGACGTACAAATTTAGCTAGACAATAGCTTATTTCTGCATTAGTCCATTTACACAAATGGGCTGGTGGTCACAAGGACGGAGTGATGGTCGGTTGAATGGACTGACGGTCGGATGGACGTTCGGACAGATAGATGGACGGACTGATGGTTAGATGGATGATCGAAATAATGGACTGACGGTCGATTGGATCAATCAATCAATCAATCAATGAAACTTGATATAGCGCCCCTTCAACATATCTGCTCAAAGGTGCTCAATGGATGGACTGGAGGTCGGTTGGATGGATTGGATTGAAGGTCAAATGGATGGTCAGACGAATGGACACTCGGATGGACAGACTGGTGATCGGATGAACAGTGAATTGACGGTTGGATGGACAAGCGAACGGACTGTAGGATGGACTGTTGGAAGGACGGACGTACAAATTTAGCTAGACAATAGGTTATTCCAGCATTGTGTTCATTTTACACGAACAGACTCACATCGGATGGACAGATTGATAGTCGGATGGATGAGCTGATGGTTGGATAAACAGTCTGGAGGTCAGATGAACAAACTGCCAGTCGAATGGTTGGTTGAATGGACTGACGGGCGGTTGGATGAAAGGGACGAGTCGGAAGACAAACTGATGGACGGACTGATGGATGGATGGATGTACAAATTTAGCTAGACAATAAGTTATATCTGCATCGGTCCATTTTACATGTGATCTGGTTTACACGCCATGTCCTATGGCTTGTCCCCCCAACGACTTCGTGTTAGCATGTCCGCATTGTACATATACACTCATTGTACATGTACACGCATTGCACACTCAGATAAGGTTCACACTCAAATAAAAAACCAAATCAGGATTGAAGTATCATGTCAAATACTTAATATAAAAAGCACATTCAAGTGCATATTCAGAAAAGTACAAGATATTTAAGGCATAAGCTCACCTTCTATTTTATATACAGCAATGCCTTCCTTGCTGGGAATTAGCACAGATCTAAGGATCTTCTTAAATGACTCAAGTTCTGTTGACGCCATTGTGCAAGAGTTTCCTGTCATAACCAAAAAAATCATCATCATCATCATCCCTCAAACTTGTGTTTACATAAGCCAGATGACAAAAAGGTGTGAGTTCAGGCAGAATGTTACTAATAACAGACAGCATGTGTTCTTGGTGAAGGCTGTTAACACATTTGAGAAATTAAGCATAACCAATACTGAATCTGATTGCAGTGTGCTCAATTGTTCTTTAAATCATTTATACCTAAGCCCGTTTAAGCTCACACAATGATCTATTTAACTGATTTCTCAAACTGAGAACTGGCTTACTGAATAAAAAAAAATATTTGCTCACTTTCTTTGTGTTTTATTTGAATACTTCCTAATACCCATTGATAAAAATTCGACCACTGCATTTGTCATATGCCAGTGACACCAGTAAAACAATTAAAAAAATGCCAAAAATGAAGCCAAATGACTGCACCATAGGCATAGACATAAAGACATTAGAACTTCCTAACCACAACTATGCCAAAATACTGTAATGTTCAGTAAGTAAAAACAATCACAAAAAATTTCTATTATTTGAGTTCGTTTTGGTTTTGTTATGTATCATTGGTACATCAAGTTTTCATATTCATTCTATTTATAGTGTAATCTCTAGTTATAGTTCTCATTTCATACTGTTATTACCCGAGTTTTAGTTTCAATTATAGTTCTCATTAACTAAAAGCTTACGTTTTTGTTAACGATTCGTTATCTTCGACAGAAACTTTATAAGTCTCTAATTACCCTTACCTGAGATTCGTAGACGTCAATGTCAAGCAACTTGAAATAATAAAGAACAACTTCTCGAAATAACAGTGAAACTACCAGATGCAACCTATTCACAACTGTGCATCAAATCTACAAAAACAATGAACATTTTCAGATAGAGAAAACCTTATATTGCTCATTATTGCCTAGGGTAGCTCAAGTTATTCATCTGATTCTTAATCCCATCAACACCCAAAGCAACGCAAAGTCTAGGATCTCAAGGCAACATTCAGGAAGAGATGGTGATCTTGGAAGAATAAATTACAACATCTAATATTCTCTATTTGCAAAACAGCAACATCAGTTACAATAAAGTGGCCAAATAGACACAATAGTCACAAAATAATAAATTTCTAAGAGTGTATCCTTACACCTGAACGTAGTTTACACATTGCCACATCCGAGTTTTTCATGTTGAACATGTACAACTTTCTATGTGGGTTTATTGGCATATCAGTTCATCTGACAGCACTAAATCCGAAATTTGGGTTCACAGAGAATGGCTTGAAGACGAGTGAGAGAGAATTTTTACAAATACCAAAGTGCAATGGACTTAATGAATTTATGGGTTGACTTGGTCCGCTTTATAGCCTTCATCCAGTCACTCAAAGTTTGTAATACCACACAATCATTCTTTTGCAAAATCAATCAATCAATATACTTTATTGATCACCATAATACAAGCACATAGTTTATACAGTCATGCACAATGGTATAAATTATTAGTTTGTTTAGTTTGACTCATGAAACTTTGCGATTTGTATTATCTCATGAATAGTTTACATCTTCTACCAGGTCGGTTGGCCTACTACTATCGTAGCTAGAGTCATCAACAATACAGCCTTTATAGCTAAAAAGGAGTGACAGGAAAGAGTGTCCTGGAATTTACCCTTCAGGAGTTGACAACCCTCAACCCTGCTGCTCTGAGGAATATCCAGACAGTCTGTTTCTGTGCTACCAAGATATTAGTGAAGTGTCTGTTGAAGAAGGGATTAAAAAACTTGATTCACAGTGGATTATCCTGTTAATCTTTGTCTGGTCTTTTATCTTTTAGCAGAATAAAAAATCTCTAAAACAAGTCATTTCCCGCTTCTTATGAGGTCAAACTCTTGAACAGATATATTGGTGTGGTAATGGGTTCGGAGCAAATCCCCAATCCCTGACCCAAAATTTTGCACCGAGTCTCCAAATGTATTTTCCAAATTAAAACAAAATTATTAGCGTAAATCTAACTTTTTGAGATATTTTCGAATATACTATTTGTAATCTCGAGATTTCTACAGCGTCCAGAAAAAGCGAAACTGCAGGAACCAGTCCATTAACAGGTGCTTAGTAAAAAAAATCGATAGGCACGGTATGGGGGAGAAAATATCAGTTCCAGGTCACGATCCAAAGAAGTCAGGCAGGCAAGTGACTAAGGTGGATGGGTGTTTAGAATTGAAATGACAAGGGAGGTAAGAGAATAAGAAGGAATCACGATAGGATTTGTCAAAGAGCAATGTTTTCACTTTGAGTGAAAACCCTGTGGAGAGATAGTAAGAGGTGAGATTTCGGTGAGTTCATACGATGGATCAGATATTTGGCGCAATTCTGGTGGGGGTTTAATTCCAGAGAGGCGGAACAGCTATAGCTATGGAGCGATTTGCCAATTTTAGTGATGAGGAGATGGAAGGGTGAAGAGTTAGGGCAGAAGAGGAGCACGTTGAGCAAAGTGGTTGGACTGTCAACAACTGACGGACAGAAGAGGGCTGGGAGGATTGAAGCGTGTTGCATCCTAGCAGGTGAGTGCTATAACTTCCAGGATATTGGCTGATTCTACTATATACTATTCAGGATATTGCCCGACTAGTCCATACCAGTTTTCAGGATTCGAAAATGGCAAACATGTAGTATCTGGATGCGTAAGTTTACTGGCATCGTGAGTGTCAGTTAGTGTCCGGTTAGGTGTAGTAAAAGTTGGATATTACAAGGTTAGGCGTCGTGAGGGTGGGTTAGGGTCAAGGTGTCGTCATTAGAAAACATGGTACCTTCCGCACAGCATGCCAAAAGATACCATGTAATGCCAGTAAACTTATGCACCCCGAATACTACATGTTTGCCTTGAAACCTAGTAAGAAAAATTAGGTAAACTGTAGTTTATGTTGCCAAATTATTTTTATACGGTCAATTTCAAATGGAAGCAGGATTGATGAAAAATAATTCTTTGCTTAAACAGAAGTTGGATTGACGAAAAGTAATTTCTTTCTTAAACAGAAGCTGAATTGATTAAAACAATTTTTTGCTTAAATGTAAGCGGGTTTGACGAGTTATCATGTACCATAGTAGACTGCCTTCTTACCAACGTAAAGTACGGCATTTAACATATTAAAACAATTTGGCAACGTAAACAACAGTTCTACTAGAAATTATTTTCGGTCATTCGGTCAATTTAGCATTTGCGCCACTTTCGGAAAATATGGTTTATTCGGGTAGACCCCATTGGTACTTATCCAAATGGAGGCTCGACACTGACTGAAACTGCAAGCAAGGATATTCTTGTGCGTTTTCTCACAGCTTAACTGTAATTACCTAACCATGACCAGCAAACCGTACAAGAACACACAGAAATTAATCAGAATTAATCACCTTAAACTTAAAACCAGAACTTTACTGAACAGAAACTTCGCCACTTTCAATTCAATTGACGGATGTTGCCATGGGCTTTAACGTTGTAGCACAAACGTTAAAAACAATAGCCTACAAACCGTAACGCGATGCTAATATCGAAATAGGTCGAGCGCAAGCCCGTAGCCAGAGTCAAAATCAAGATGAGGCAAATCCCTCTTGGAAAAACACTTCCATAACTCCGCCACTGATCGTACTCTATCAGTGCCAGTCCCAAGCCTGGATGAAAAAGGAGGGCGACGTTAATGATCTTTGTTATCACACAGTGTCGTTAAACTGAAACTATAACTTTATCGATTTTCAAAACTCTGTTTAAGATTTACTATCTGTTACGCTTTTTGTGCAAGATTCCATTTTGTTTAGGCTATAAATAACAGTCTAATAATAATAATAATAATACTCCCCTTCCATACTTCTGGCCTCCTCTCCCTCTCCGCTTCTCTATAATATTCGTTTATTGAGAAAAACAATCTGACAAAACCGCAGAAAATGCCAACATGAGTTATAATGAATAATTAAAGTTCATTAGAAAAATTTCTATACTTAGCCTACTATACCTCATCCTTTTTGTCCCTTCCCAAACCCTCCCCAGCCCCTTCCCTTTAAGTTGCTTCTGGGTGTAGCTTCTTTTGGAGTCAAGGGGTGGAACCACGGAAAATGTTTACTAGTGTAGATACTCGTAGGTGAGTTTTAGTTCATAGTTCGTTCCCACGGACGCAAAATATCCTAGCTAAGCCTACGTACGCGTCTGGGTATTGTTTCTGTCCTTCTGTCCTGATGCTAAAAATCTAATCAAATGCCTACAGTGTGATTTTCGTTAACGATAACGATAACGAAAATGTTCGTTAACGAAAATAAAATGATTTCGTTAACGATAACTATAACTATAACTAAAAAATATCATTAACTATAACTATAACTATAACGAAAATAACACTAACGAAAATTCATCTTTATTTTCGTTAATACAAAAAATAAAAATAGGAAGTGCAATATGGACGATTCGACATAAATGAGAACGAAAAATGCGAAATTTTTATTGTGAAATTTGTCAGTTACTTTGGAAACTCGTGTATTGATGAAGCTGAATGTATCCATGCTTCAAAGGTTTTCATAGCTCTGAGTAAATTGTGAAACAGCGTATTAATACGCACAATTTTGCTTATAGACTTAATTATTGTAACTAAGTAGTAACTAAAATTAACTAAAATAAAAAATCCATTAACTATAACTATAACTATAACTAAAAAATAATACTAACTATAACTATAACTATAACTAAAATAAAAAATCATTAACTATAACTATAACTATAACTAAAATAAAACCTGTAAGGAAAATCACACTGAATGCCTAGTTAAATTAATTAATTAATTTAGGATAGAATAAGCTAGTTAATTGACATTTACTAGGCCTATATGCAATAAAGTTATTCCCTTCATCCTCAATAGACGCGGCAAATCGACTATCTAAGGAAGTGGCTACAATTAATGTCTTCGTCAAAACCAGTCAGAAGCCGCGGTTTTACCAATTATAACCTAACTATTAAGTGAACGAAGTCACTTGCAGTCGGTAGCTAAACGACTGGTTTCGACTACAGGGCTTAACCCTGACTTCCGATAAAGAACGTCTGGAAAAACTCCTAAAAAAGAGCCAAACGCATAGGTTACCTAGAACAATCCTTTCCAACAGTCTCTGAACTTGCAAATATATATATAGCCGATGCGAAACTCTTTTTCTACATATAGACCTATTACATAACCCCAAGCATGTATAGGCTTACTTCACCAACTCGATCCTACCTCCACTCCGACCCCTCTCCTCTCACCAATTATTATAAGACCTAGAGCACACAACCATCAGTGGCGGCGCCAGAGGGGCGATAGGGGACGAATTAAGCCCCCCTATATATCGGCGGCTCAGCACCCCCAAACAAAAGTGGGAAATCACTGCCAATGTCAGAGAGGAGGGGAGAAAGGGAAGGAATTGGGGGTTTAGCACCCCCAAACCTGAAATCCTGGCGCCGCCACTGACAACCATACTCTCCCACCCAAGGACAACTCTCAATTTATTCCCAGATCATTGATAATACAATCATGCGCAATAATACGGAAAATGGTACGGCTAAAGTTTCTGACTGCTGACCAGATGATGTTCGATGACCTCTGTGGCTGTGCTGACTGTTCTCTTTTCACATCCGTGCTTAACTAGCCTAGCCCAGTTCTAAATTGTCTACTGCCTCCTATAAAGAATGTTACCTACTCTCTCCGTCCTCGTTCATAATAACCGTGAGATCCCACATGCTGACGCATTAACTCGAAGTGGCTTTATTACGCGTACGTTATTTAATTGACTTTATGCTGTTAATTGATTTTATTGCTGATCTTTCTCCTTACTCTCATAGATCAATAGATGTCTGTTTTATTGTAGGCCTAGGCCTATTTTATGATTTTTTGTGATTTGTGATTTTGTGATTTACGCCTAGGCTAGGTTATAAGCTTAATAGCCTAAGAGGTCGTTGAGGCTACTCTATCCGATGTTCCCGCAGTGCGTTTGCAGGCGGTTCAATAAAGCACGTACTTACTTACTAACTTTCTATATAAAAATATTTACTAGTTTACTAATAGCTTCCGGCATCCGACTAGGCACTGCCTTGTGTGAAAAACACACTTGCAAATGCGGTGTCATAGTAGAAACCATCGGCCATCATGGATTCTCTTGTAGCAAAGGTCCAGGAAGACAACATCGACATGGCATGCTCAACGATGTTATTTGGCGAGCTTTCACTAGAGCCAAAATACAGGCCATCAAAGAGCCCAATGGCCTCTCCAGATCAGACGGCAAAAGGCCTGACGGAGTCATCATACCTTGGCACAGAGGTCGTTGCTTGGCATGGGATGTCACGGTGCCAGATACTTTCGCTGCATCCTACGAACATATAACATCGCAAATCGCAGGTGCGGCAGCGGAAAAGGCAGCTCGCAACAAGGAAACCAAGTATGCTGCTATCACACAGTCACATCATTTCGTCCCTGTGGCAGTCGAAACTGCAGGAAGCTGGCACACAGAATCACTGCAGTTTGTCCAAGAACTAGGACGCAAGATCTCAGCAGCGACAGGCGACCAGCGTGAGACTAGTCATCTTCTACAACGCTTATCAGTCGCCCTACAAATTGGAAACGCTCTATCTGTTTTAGGCACCACAGATTGCAACAACAGTAGCCCAGGACTGATCGAAGGCTTCTAAATATTGAAAACAGTTACTTTTAATCAGTCTGTACATAAGTTTGTTGGCTTTATGAAGAAATAAATTTGCTTTTACTAGTTTATTCTAAAAATTTTCTAATTAGCTTTAATTATCCATTATCATTTCTGCGTTTTTGTCAGATTGTTTTTCTCAATAAACTAATATATAGTTTGACCGCAATTATTCGCTAGATGGCAGCATCTACCACTCGTTTAAGGTATATAAATTAAATGTCTTAATCGCATTTTAACGATATATAAAAACATTACTGAAGACTCATAAAACTAAATTAAATATTGTGCATAAATTATTTTAAATTAATATGCATGCACATTATTAGACGAATGGCAGAAGAGGTTTTTCCTATACACCGTTTTTAATGTGAACGTATACGGTAGAGTATATAAAGAACCGAAGCTGATATATATAATATAACGTAGATCATATACAGCGACAACGGGCTCAGAGCTACAAGAGCGTTACTGTCCCAATGCCGCTAGAACTACGTTTTGGTCGAGTATGCTGCAACCAGTAGGCCTAAGTGTCAGAATGGATTTAAAATAAAATTTAGCAGTCACTTATGTGAGTAGTAGGATTACAGAATACACATGGGTCCCGTAACTTCACCGTGACGCATGCAGTCCAGTTGCATTTAAGTATTTGTTTATAATAATTAGTCTATAACTAAACGTTTTTACCCGGAGTTTGTTCCCAGGCGTGATTTTTCACGGCTTCGCTATTCATTCATTCATTCTGAGAATTTATATAGCGCCTCTTCTGATATCTACTCAGAGGCGCTCTGCGCTTGGCTATTATCTGTCATATTGTCATCCATAGCTCTAAATCTAAAGAAATTATCATTTTCCGTCCTCGACACCAATTTGACCCTCCTCCTCCATTACCCAATATTACCCGAGTTAAAACTTTGAAGATACTGGGTGTCATCCTCCAAGATAACCTCAGCCTCACAGCTCATATAGACCACCTCACAGCCACTTGCTCCTCCTCTTTTTATGCTATTAGAAAACTCAAAACCCATGGCCTTTCTTCCTCATCCATCCATAATGTAACCAAAGCCACTACCGTTGCTAAACTTCTATATGCCTCCCCATCCTGGTGGGTCTCACCCTGGCTTCCGATAAAGAACGCCTGGAAAAACTCCTAAAAAGAGCAAAACGCCTAGGTTACCTAGAGCAATCCTTTCCAACAGTCTCTGAACTTGCCAATATAGCCGATGCAAAACTCCTTTTCTCCATATTGCACAACCCCAAGCATACTTCACCAACTCCTACCTCCACTCCGACCCCTCTCCTCTCACCAATTAAGACCTAGAGTCATGGGCGTCCGCAGGGGGGCGCAAGGGGGCGCATGTGCGCCCCCCTGGATTTTGCGCATATTTGCAGAGACATTTTGATTATTTGTAAATAATTATTATTATTACAACACGATTTCAACGTGATTGTCGGAAAACACTAAATTCTTTAGATAGTTATTTAAAATTAACACAGAAAGCGTAAGATTAATTAGTAAGACAGTAGTGTAGGCCTAAAGTTAGATGCCAGCTAACTTCTGTCAGACTTTTTAAACATACCCCATACCACTAGCTTCGGAACAGTCCCAAGCCTGGTTGAAAGAGGAATGCAAATCTATTGATCTTTGTTGTCGCACGGGTTGTTAAACTGAAATAATATTATTTCTACTACTACGCTGCGAGTTCAGTTGGGCAGAATCACAGGAACGAAGAAGACGAACACTTCTGAGTAGGACAATTTCGTAGGAATGGTGAAGGTCGACTGCGTTAAGGGTCGGAAAAGCTGTGTATGAACGGAACAGAAATTTCAGACAACAAAGACGGATTCATAGATAGAGTGATAAATCAGTTTGGACAAGAAGCCAGACGATTGCAATTGTTATTTCAAGAATAAGGTCAGATTTCAGTCATCTAAAATTTAATTATCACACTAGTTTTGACAATGAATGTCTATGAATTTTTTCTCATGTTGGGATGCGCGCCAGAGTATCGAGAGGTAGCCAGTGCCGATAGAGCGAGTGTCGAAGGTGGAGTGATCACTTTCGACACCCTATGTACTTCCTGCGACAACTATTTAAAAGTCCGCCCCCCTAGAAAAATTCCTGCGGACGCCCATGCCCAGAGTACAAACTACTCTCCCACCCAAGGACAACTCTCAATTTATTCCCAGATCATTGTATAAAAATATTTACTAGTTTATTCTAAAACTTTCTAATGAACTTTAATTATTCATTATCACTCATGTTATCATTTCTGCGTTTTTGTCAGATTGTTTTTCTCAATAAACGAATATATATATATATTGTAAGTGTCATTACGAACGAAAATATTGCATCAAAACAATGGCCAGTAAGCTAAGAGTCACCAATGGCGGGTCAACGCACACGCGTGTAACCAACCAAGGCATTCCCGTCGAACGCTAGCATAGATGTTCAGAGACTCTGAGCTAAGTTGTGTCGATAGAGTAGAGCGGCCACCGGTGACATCGTGCGCAAACGCGGTGACGATGCCGACGAGCAGTCCCTCGATCACTGGTAGAAGATGACGCAAGTCCGGCTATTCGTCGAGGCACAGGAAGTGCGCTGCAAAGGGCATTCGTCGTGTGTCGGTCGGTAGATTGAAGCGCATCCAGTGACGGAAGGTCGAGGTAACTGCAATGGCCCGCGTTGATTGTCCTCCACCGAGACGAAAACACTCGGCAATAGGCGGCGTACACGGTCCGTATGGCTATATCAAAACGATCGGCCTGATGCAGTAACATGGCGACAAGGCTACTTGCGAACAAATTGCCGTCAAAGGCACAAAATCCTTGGCAAACCGACGAATAAGTCCGGCACGCAAACCTAGCACCAGGAAACTCCAACATGTCCGAAGTTAGGCCTACTGAGAAAACTCTGCGTTTAGACGAAATAG
This sequence comes from Aporrectodea caliginosa, assembly GCA_020284085.1. NCBI lineage: Eukaryota > Metazoa > Annelida > Clitellata > Crassiclitellata > Lumbricidae > Aporrectodea > Aporrectodea caliginosa. The sequence continues at coordinate 762,156 of JACEVL010000127.1, read as the reverse complement.
TCCGTCGAAATGATGGAGAAGTCGATCAGCGACCGACATGCCGATGACATGCGGAGATTGTTCTATATTTAGAAGTGCACTGATTAAATATAGCTTTGGAGCCCGGCTTCGCTCGTGTATTTGAATATAATGACCGATTACTCACTCCGCCGCTTCGCCTTTGAATTGAATGTCCTCGTGCTCAGCGGCTGCGCCGCTTTTGCCACCTAGCGAATGGACGCGCAGCACTGAAATTGCCTTCGTGTAGCTCTACACAGGAGAGCCTCAGCCGATAGCAGAAGTCCCAGGTGAGCAGTGAAACTTATATAAAGGAGCGTGCCAAGGAAGGAGCCCTAACGCCAATCATCGTCGATATGACGGCGTCGTTAAATAAACGATATTAAGTAAGATGGAGCCCTGGAGTATCCCAAGTGGTGCAGGTACCAAAGGAGGCCTATTGGAACCATGGACGACCATAAAGACCGGGCAGATGGGATATTAAGTCATGATGTATTAGTGGTGGTTCTCGCACAGATTTTTAGTCTACTGAACCACTTTAAGCCTCGTTATGTTATGTTTTGTTATGTTAAGCCAAGTGCTAAAATAAACAGGCGCTGCGGGAGGTTATTTCCGCTCTAGTGAATGTCTTTAGAGAACTAAACGATCGCTCACGTACACTTGCATGACCCTAAACCGGTAAACAAAGCAGAAGCTGCAGAATTGTAAAAATAATTGAGTAGAAGACTTCCTGGCATGCAACAAGGGTGTCCTTTAGAGTAGCTTGCAACGCATTTTGCTTCTAGCACCAGCTTATTGGTTGTCACCTCCATTCCTTTTAAATTCCTGTTATTATTTTCCTCTAGAAATTTCTAAAAAAATCACTGATAGGGCCTATCGGTTAAAGTGCAAGCAATTGTGAAAAGAGATTAGTGCAGGAACGGAGGAACGGAGAATCTACGGAATATAGAAGGGATGTCGTTCCAGAGACGTCGAGGTGCGACGTATACTAAGCTTATATATTAGCGTGAGTTGACGAATTTGAGCTGATTAGCTAATGATCGACTAGAGGACGGGAAAGAATGAAGCATAGGAGGGGGGTCGAGCAGAACGAGGTGACTGCATGGATGTTGAAGAGTTCGCGAAGGTATACTTGGGCTGGGGTTGGCCTATTGCAGAGAGTCGTAGGTTAGGAAGACCTATAGGCCTATAGGACTTTGAAGTGGATGCGTTCAGGAATAGTCACATGAAGTTTCTCGATTTAGTTAACAAATTCCACAAAGTTTTGGTTCTGTATTACTGTGGTCTCAACTCATTTATGCCCGTAAGCGACATAGCCTCTGTAAAATAGTGCATAAGCATCTATGAATTTTAAAAAGACGTCGAATGTCGCGAATAGTTAGGAAAGCCCAGGTCAATAAGCATACAAAACTCTATTGAGACTCCAACAAATAATCATTTGGACCAGTGGCGTAACTAGGGGTTCGTGCGCCCGGGGGCAAGAATTTCCTGAAATTTTTTTTACTTCCGCCAAAAATTCTGATGACCTTTTTTTTTGCTTTTCCATCTTTTTTCATGAAAAAGTGGTTACATTGTCAGAAGCCTCATTTTGCGCCCCCCAAAGTTTTGCGCCCGCGCCCAACTGCCAGACTCGTGCATAATAGTTACTTTTTACTTTTTAGCTATTCTTGCCTGATTTCTTTTAAAAAAATTTGTCTAAAGCATAATTTTGCGCCCCCCCTGTCCTGCGCCCGGGGCGGCCGCCCCCTTGCCCCCTCGTTACGCCACTGATTTGGACTGACAATAAGTATTGTACATAATAACTTAGCCTTCACTAACCCTGTTCGCGCTAAGGTCATTATACCCGCTGCTTTGAATTGTTGCTGACGACAATCCTCTTAGCTATAGGCTTTGGGTTCCATTATACTTCGCGCTGCAGAAGTATAATAGATTTGCGGGAAGCCTCCATAATAGATGGCGGTTGCAACCATTGTCATATGTAGAATTGAATGATCTAGCGCCAGCGCTTACGGGTGGTCGACTCCAAATTGAACAAGGGCTCGTCGATGGTCTGTTAAAGGTTAGAAACGAAGACATCAGAGAAACGTGGAACAGAACGTTCTCGAAGAACCGTGATCTGATGGGAAAAGAACAAGAACGTAGCTTAATGCGGTTTGTATACGGTCCATTGAAACACGGGTGTAGCATCAATATATATATATATATATATATATATATATATATATATATATATATATATATATATATATATATATATATATATATAGCCGTGTGTGTGTGTACACACACACACACACACACACACACACGGCTTTTACAAAGCATGGATATACACATACTTGTGTAAGACCCCGAAGCCAATATAAATATAAACTCCGTGTGGACAGAAAGTCAATTATCAGCGGTCGAAGTGAATTTCAAACGCTTCAGTTGTCTCCGAAGAGCAAAAGACTAACGAAGTTGATTCGTCAAGAGTCAACGAAGCGCGGTATTCACGTGTATCGTGGGACGAAAGACGTTCAGAAGCTGATCAGGACAGTATAGCCTACGTGTCCACAGTGTTGGTTAAGGCCAATTTAGACGTCAACACTTTGAGGCCAATCCACGGTTTGTTCATCGCCGACGTTTTACTTATTGTGGTTACTGTTAGGCAACTAAGGCAAGCCTTGGTTTTCAAAGTTCGCTGCTGAAATAAAATTAAAGTCTTTGAATATGGAGACTTTCTATAGTTATAATCAGACAGACTAATGCTGCCAGATCCTGCGAATATAACTCCTTTGTTTGTTGGGCTTGAAAATTGTTAGCTAAAGCAATTAAATGAATATATATATATAGGACCTACGTAGAGATTTTGCTAACTAATGCATGAAACTTATTTTAAAGACCTGTCCCCATGTGAAGCCCAGCCAAATGTTCCCCCTCATCGAGAGACCATTCCAGTGTTAGCCTAACTGCTGCTGCATGCTGCTCATGTAAAGACCATTTATTGCGCGTAACAGTATTCATTCAGAAAATATATGTCGTTGGGCAGAAGCCATGCATTGCAGCCGAACGCGTCTAGTTATCTTAAAGAAGTTTGCGACTCTTCCTCTAATCCTCTCTCTTTCTCCAGTCTATTTAAGCGACGCTGTCGGCGCTACCGAACAAGTCACAGCGTGCTCGTCAGATGGCGCTGCCTCCGACCAGAACTATTATAAATATTAAAATATTTAAGGATCCTGAGTGGCCGAGTGGGTTGGTAGCCTGCTCGTCACGTCGGCGCCCCGGGTTCGCTTCCCGGTCGGGTCGGTTTATCACAGAATAATTTCTCGGATCTTTACTGCGGGTGGCTCGGTCGCATTATAAACGTGGAGTACAATACAACACACAATACAACAAATCACAATACAACTGGGGCGCGGTGGTTTAGAGGTATGTTCGGTGCCTTGCAGCTGGAGGGTTGCGGGTTCGAATCCACCTCAAAGTCGCCGCGTAGGGACCCTGGGCAAGTCCTTCACTCGCAATTGCTCATGCGCTTCGGCGTGAAACTCCGATTCAGCGTTCGCGCAGTAGTCGGGAGCGCCTCTGAATGGGCAATCTGGTAGGGGCGCTATAACAAGTGTTCAAATACAATGCAATACAATACAATTTCATGGTGGATAGGATACGGAACGAAACTACGTTGACTCGGTAAAGAAAACGACATCTGATGGATGGTCAATGGTCATGCGACATGCAGGCCAACACCCGAGTCTAGCCGACAGCCGCTGACGAGCGACGCCTTGTGTCAACCATCGACTATACACATCCATTCTAACAACCACGCACATCGATCACTCTTGAAAGGCGAACTGTATCAAGTTCAGTTCAGTCAATAACTTCATAAGAAGCGAGCTGTAAAGATCTAAACTATCATAGTCTTTCGTTAGTCTTCAATTCCCGCCCCCAATCAGCATCGGAGAGACGGATGGTTCTTCCGTTGGCATGGAGACCCTGTGCGTGAAACTCTTATCGCCAGACCTGATGGTCCAGTTCGTTCACGAAAACCAGATTCTTATCTACAACAGCCGAGTAACTACACCGTCCGAGTCACAAGTAAGTACTTACATTTTTACCTATAGACTTATGCAGCATCGTTCGTATGTATACATGTTCATTTGTCTCAGTTAATGGGCACCAAATTCCAATTCTCTCCCTCAACCCCGTGCACCTGCTGTATCTCCACTTCTGCCCCGAGTGCTTCTTTTACCACCCTTGTCCTTATTCACTTATTCCATAGCTAGGCAATTCTGTAAAATTAATCATTGTTCCCATACACCTATGCATACACCTTCTACAATAATTTGAAAACGGTTCTTTATCGCCGGAGTTGAGCTGGGATCGCCTCTCAGGGGCGGAGACTTAGGGGGGGACAGGGGGGGACGGTCCCCCCAAAACTTGAGGTGGGGGGACGGAGCTGCTTATATCCCCCCCCCCAATATTTCTGAAATATTTCATGAATATAATAGTAATAGCTACGAGTGACAGCTGGTTCTCATCAGCACTCAAATAATAGAGCAATTTTTTTCAGATGACAGCTTAAAATGCTACCATTACAGTGTGGAAATTAAATTTTTTTTAGCTTTAGCAACATCAGTACTATGTAACTGGAGACGAACAGGCAATACAGCCTTTCAGTCACACAGATTATCTCATATACCGACTGGCCGAGAGAACAAACAGAGTTGCCTGTCAAAGGCGACTAGCCGAGAGAGCCCACAGAGGTACCGGGCAACGGCATAGTTGTAAGATTGATAGCCACTGATAGCCTCTACATGATGTAGGTCAATGCTAATGTTCATGCTTTCTTTCATTATACTCACCTTATATGACACTTTTCCAACATTACCATGCAGCTTCACCATCAGGAAGATATCTCTCATCAACTAGCCTCCCACCCACATTCTGGCTCTCATGCATGAAACCAGGTTTTGCAGTAGACCTATATCAAATTTCTAGCCAGCAAAACCTTTCAGTCACACAGATTGTCCCATTGGTATATTATATACAGTTTGGAGTGTCATTCTCTGCACGTTTTGTTTGGATTGGGTGATGCGGCTAATGGATAGAACTCTTATGATACATAGGGCCTACATGTAGGTGTAGATGTAAATATCAATAATAAACTGACACCTGTGAAGGTAAGCTAATTTGCTATTCATCAGTCTTACATTATAGAACTTATTTCACAGTCAAAGTTTTCCTATGTTATGCATATTTAATCAAATTTGACAGAAAGGTTTCATTTCTTGTGGAAATATCTAACCACTTCTGCAAGTGAGTTGGCAGAAAAAACTGTAGCTTCAGCAAAGCAATATCCTGCTGACCTCAATAACAGAAATTCATCATTTACCCTCTGTACATAAGGCAAATTTTGAATGTACCCATTTAACACCACTGGACCTGTTGGACTTTTTAACGCAGTGCAATCCTTCAAAGCAATTTCCAAATGTATGTGTCAGCTTACATATACTGTTGATAACTCCATCAACAGTAGCCTCTGCAACTCAAGGTGATTAAGAATTTTTAAGGTCTATAATGTCTCAGTAATGTCTTGTGGATTTGGCTTTGTTGAGCATTAATTGAGTCTAATATTGCCTGAACAATTGCTTTATTTTGAATTGTCATAAGAAATTTTGCAGAAAAAAGGACCAGGAATGCTCCTTTGTTGAGCAAATAAGCCAATTAAGTTGTTTAAGCATGATCGTATTCTTATTGTGACAGTGGTGTGGAGGCTTCCAAAGTTTTTCTTTAATATGAGTCTTCATAATTCCATTTGCATCTGTGATTGAAGTGAAGGCACACAGTGACAGCAGACAATTGTTGACAAAGTTGCACTGTAGCATAACAATTTACAAATGTTGCTCTGTAGACTTTGTTTTATATATATATACATTTTTATATATTCCGAACTTGCTAGTTGTATTGTATTGTATTGTATTGTATTGTAAAAACTTCACTGGCTCCCTCTCACTGCTCGCATCCAGCTTAAGGTCCTTGTTCTTGTCTGCCGGTCTTATTCTGGCCTAGCTCCCAAATACCTCTGTTGCCTCGTTCGCCGACCTATCTCCGCCACCTCTCACCGTCCGCTTCGCTCACTTGATCGCCTTGACCTTCTTGTTCCATGAGCGAGGACTACTATGGCTAAATCTCGAGCTTTTGCCTTCATTGGCCCTTCATTATGGAACCAACTCCCTTCATCAACTCGTTCTTTGATACTATCTGGTGGGCCTGGTGCTTCTTTTCGCTGTCTTAAGACCACTCTTTTCGCTCGAAGTCTTTCGCACTGGGAGCGCCTCTGATTGGTGTTCACTGTGAGAGGCGCTTTATAAATTTATAAATACAATACAATACAATACAATACTTGTATTTAAAATACAATAGAATGACAGTATTTATACTTCTAAAATATTTTTATTTATACTTATAAAATATTTTTGAGCATTTGTACTTTAAATTATAATGCTAAAATACTTTTTAAAAATACTTTAATTTGTCACAAATAACAGTTAACAAAGTAGTATTGCATGCTGCATGAACTAGGCCTGCACTAATTATTATTGGGCTATTATTATTTATGAGGGGAAAGCCTCAGGGTGTCAGAGAAGCAAAGCACCATCTGAGGCTGACCAAAGATAACGAAACAGCAGTAAAATTGAAAATTTACTTTAAGAAGTTAAAATAGCTGTCATATCAATCATTGACAATGAATGATTGATTCATTGTGATGTACAACTAGCAAGTTATATATAAATATATAAGTACAAAATACTTAGACAGTATTTAAAGTAGCATGTTAAATACTAGCAATTAAAGTAGTATTTTAAATACTGGTATTTAAAATACTTCCCATCACTGAATCAAACATAGTAAGAAATAAATAAGAACAAGAAGGAAACATGTTATAATATTTAACCACAGTTCTGCACATGTAGACTAAATGCAAAACTTAACACGCTGGCCAAGTTTGCCCCGAAAAATTTTCTTGCCCCCCCTGAAAAAACTGAAATGACGTCCCTGTAGGGGAGGGGTCACATCCCCTCCCCAAACTCAAACACGACTCAAACTAGGCTACATGTAAGCTACGAGTGACAGCTGGTTCCTATCAGCACTCAAATTATAGAGCAATTTTGTTCAGATGACAGCTTAAAATGCTACCATTACCGTGTCGAAATTCAAAAATTTTTACATGGGGAGGGGCACATCCCCCCCTCCCCAAACCCCTCCCCCTGCTCGGCGCTGCGCGCCTCGCCGATCGTCCTTCGGCCGCTCCTTCGCCAGTCCCCCCCCAAAGCCAAGACCAAGTCTCCGCCTATGTCGCCTCTGAGTAGGTTATCTTAGAGGGGCGCTATATAAGTCCTGTGAATGAATGAATGAATGAATGAATTATTAAGGAACCACGAATAAGCGTTCTTCTTCAATAGCAAAGCGCTTAACAACCTGGCAACTTGTGAGCCTTAGACCTACCTTGCAGATAATTTTCTGTAATCGTTTTGTAAAATATTTTAAATTGCATTGTAGCAAAATTATTATTGTAAAAACATAGACGTATAGCATTACAAACGCTATCAATAAACGCTGTAAATTTATTTATGTAGCTACATTAAAATTTACTGTCCCACGCCATACTCGAGCGCCCCTAACGGTGTTTTTCTCGTGGCTACGCCAGACTCGAGCGCCCCTAGCGGTGTCGTACTGGCTGGCAACACCAGACTCGAGCGCCCCTTAGTGGTGTCTGGTGCTGACTCGAGCGGTCGTGATATGAATGTTGAATGACGACACACAGACAGACAGACAGACATTTAACTTCCATTACATCATCGTCATCATCATCATCATCATCATCATCATCATCATCATCATCAGCAGCAGCAGCAGCAGCAGCAGCAGCCATCATCATTATCGTCAGCATCATCATCATCAGCAGCAGCAGCAGCAGCAGCAGCATAACCATCATCATTATCGTCATCATCATCATCATCATCATCATCATCATCATCATCATCATCATCAGCAGCAGCAGCAGCAGCAGCAGCAGCAGCATAACCATCATCATTATCGTCAGCATCATCATCATCATCATCATCATCATCATCATCGACATCGTCATCGTCATCGTCATCGTCATCGTCATCGTCATCGTCATCGTCATCGTCATCATCATCATCATCATCATCATCATCATCATCATCATCGTCAGTAATGTCCCTATTATAGACCTATGCTAAACTCCCAATGCCGTCAATTGTGACTTTTCTATTTCCAAGCATAGTAAATCAAAAATAATTAATTTCTTTGCAAAAAAGTAACTAGGCCCTAATTCACAATTAGTTATTATTTTTTATAAAAATAACTAGGCCTATTCACAGTAAAGTAGACCTACTTTTCAGCCCAACAACTAGTTACTGTAGACTAAATAATTACGGTTTAAAAGTAACTTTCCATCTGTAGCCTACCTGTAAGCTAACCCGCGAGAGAAAGCGATGGATATGAAATATTAGCGATTTTATTTTCCTAGCCTCATCAGATGAAAGCAGACAGTTCTCTGATTTTCGGAGCGTTATCCGCCAATGGAAATACAGTCCATGTATCCATTTGATATTACAGAGTTCGCTAGATGGCACCAGAGAAACAACAATTGTGCGGTTCTTGCTGAAATTTGAACTCCGACCTCTTCCCATCTCTGAATCCAGTTCGTTTGCACGAGTTCTATGGTTTCCAGCCTGTTTTCACAGCAAAGCACCCTAACTATATTTCATTCAAACAATCGCCTTAGTTTAATTGATTTTCCTTCCAGTTGGTTCTTTATTATAATTACAAGCAATGCTGCTTGTCCCTATATGTAACCGCAGTGTTGCGACTGTTTCTACACTACTTTAAGTTTCAAGTTATAGGAGCTAGGTCTATAGGCTAGTGTTAGTAGTGATGATCAGTAGTTTTTAACAGTTTTGACCAATTCTGAAGTCCAGCTGCGGCACCCCCTCCCAGAGCAAGCGTGTTGACGGCACCCTTGAGTGCCGCAGCTCCAAAGTTGGGAAACGTTGCGCTCGTCTATTGCGCCGTTAAACCCGTAGACTGTAATAGTAGGCCTACGTTACCAGATTTCACCGGTTTGACTATATAGTCAGAAACGAAAACCTTCGGCAAGCACCGGATTGTTCTAAAGCGTTTTTTCGAAAGCTGTTACTCTAAAGGATTAATTGTTTTTCGTATGTTGTCGTGAACATGTTAATCCACTTGAAAATCATGAAATTAGTGCGCTTTGAATAACTTGAAGCCGTGAAAGTGAGCTTTGAATGGGGAATTGAGGATGTTTCCTAAAGTAAACTACGTAGGCTATAGGCTTACGGCGTTTAGACCTAGGCCTATATAATATATATACGTAATAAATAGGCATACGGTTTAGTTTCTTGGGTACTTGTCGGTTAATTCACCAGATTCAATTTTTCATCTATACCTTGCCTGTTATTAATAAGTCACCCGAATAAATTTTATGCGTTTCTTCCCTTTTAAGAACCGTACTAGTGCTCAGGCCTACGCCATATGCGTAAGAGCACTTACGTTATATCCGTACAAGTCCATCCGTTTTGCAAAGACACTGAAGACCTTTGTCAACGCTGGTTCACGATTAAAGAAGTAGTCTCCAATTCTTGCAACAGCGTGGGATTGTACATAGGCCTGATGTTCGATTTTGTGCAAACAATCTTGTCATGACTTTGTCACTGACCGATCGCCAGGATCGATGGAGGTGCCGTCAAGGTAACTGTCAGGAAAACGTTCCCGTTCGCAGAGGCACGTGGTTGCAGAGCTCTCGTCTTACGTACAGGCAAATAGTCATGTTCATTTATTGTTGGTGTAAAGAGATGACGAGCATTTCTTTCTGTGAATCTGAGTTTGAAATAGCAAAGGAAACAGTCATAGATTGGAATAACTAGCTTCGCCAGATCTGTACCAATACACTAATTATCCTGTTATTCTTGGCGGAGCAAATACTGCTCTATGTAAATCTCTATAATGAATGAATGAATAAGTGGGTCGACAGTTTCTCATTCATGTGTGGGACATATGATGCTATGCTACCCAAAGGGATGACACCGTTAGTAGGGCTATAGCCTAAGGACGACGAGAGTTGGAGTAAGCGACATAGAGATTACCGATGGCCAACGATTGGTACAATCTCCGATGCTGTACAACAAGGTTGTCATGTTATATACGTTCATCTTCGCCAAGGGAGAAATAATAGAAAAAAATTGTTATGAGAAAGACTAAGTTCTCAGTACGTAGGCTATCATTTAAAGACGCTATGACGAGAGCGTCAAAAACACGGTTTTCTAATACAAATTCAACCAGATCTTCTACCTTCACTCCTCTTTTCGCCATTTTAAACACGAAGTGTGCAGAGTTGATCGAATACAATTATTGTTCACCAAACAGTTTAACATACTCCGGTCATTTAAATTTACTATCCTGGAGTTTTTTCGTCCGAAAAGCAGTAAACAGATCACATACGCTCACAACGTGACTATATATACTCAGCCGCCATATGCTTGTACATATATATCTTCAATGGTAGATTGGTAGGCCTAGACATAAAACTTTTTATAATATGTTCGTTTATTGGTACGAAACAGGTAGACACACGGTCACGCACCGCTATCTGATACACGTGGTAATAGGAAAGTTTAGAATGAGTGTTGTGTTTTTAGTCATCCAATGTCAGATTATTTCACCAAGAGAGCTTCTATAATATAGGACTCGAAAACTTCAATGTCGCAACTGAATCATTCATACAATGTGCATAACATTATACAATAATGTTATATATTTTAAACGAATATATATAGGCCTATAATTACATATATATATCACAGCTGTCTTCATAATTTGTCGTCCTGTCTCCGAACACTCTCTACCCTGTCTTGTAGGACGTTGCGTTGCGCTTGACCGCTTGTCACAACATAAGTTCTGCCAGGTTTGGCTTAAGAAGGAAATCTACCTTTCACACCTGTTGTAGCTTTCAAGCCGACTGTTTCCTGCAGCATCCATGTTCTCGCAATAAATCATCCTATAAGACTTGACAGCTTGGTGACCCTAATATTCATGTCACAGCTTAGAAAATTTGTGGGGACGGAATTCCTTCACGTTCCCTCCCCAGGCTTAAAAGTGGGGAGGGAATTCCCTCCTTCCCTCCCCAGGATTTACGGCCTGACCGACATTGAAATGTTGACATGCTGTTGAACCTTGGACTAAGAGTAGATAATTACGGTTGACGCTTGATGCATTCTAAGTCATTTCCACAATCGATAACAGATGAGTAACGTAGGCTGACACTGACGTATACAGGCGAGGTCGATTACAGCCCACTTCAAACAGAGGTTTTAAGGTTTTAGATTTAGAGAGCAGTGTTTTTAACAAAAAGTATAGCAATAAGTACGTCTTTAAATGTACACCGTACGCCTATCGCGTGCTTTCAATCAGAAATCAGGTTAGTTCACTCATGTTAATTAAATACATTCAATTTTGTTTCTGAGGAAAAGCACTCACCTAAGGAGGCTAAGGTAAAAAAAATAAAGGACTGGTTTTCAGATTAGTCATTTTATGCGCCTAGCACATTTTTTCCTGACGGACTATTATCATAGTGGTGTAAAAGACAGTGGTAATATAGATCGTAGCCTAATAGTAATAATAAATATATAGTTCCCTGCCGGACCTTAAAGAGGTTTAGCCTGCTCAGACATTTACTTTTCCCGAGCTTTGTAAGCCCTCATTGATCATTTGTAACTCGAGGAAAGACATTAATAATAATAATGATAATTTTAGCATAATAATAATAAAAACAGGAACAGTATTATTAATAATAATAGTAATAATAGTAATAATAATAATAATAATAACAATAATAATAATAATAATAATAATAATAATAATAATAATAGTAATCATGATGATGATGATGATGATGATGATGATGATGATGATGATGATGATGATGATGATGATGATGATGATGATGATGATGATGATGATGATGATGATGATGATGATGATGATGATGATGATGATGATGATGATGATGATGATGATGATGATGATGATGATGATGATGATGATGATGATGATGATGATGATGATGATGATGATGATGATGATGATGATGATGATGATGATGATGATGATGATGATGATGATGATGATGATGATGATGATGATGATGATGATGATGATGATGATGATGATGATGATGATGATGATGATGATGATGATGATGATGATAATAATAATAATAATAATAATACTAATCAACTGTCCTCCACGTATTTTTTTGTCCCTTTGGCTTTCGAAACACTGGGTCCAATCAACAACGAAGGTTTGACCTTCCTTTCGGACCTGGGACAAAAGCTAGGCACCGTAACTGGAGATCCACGGGAAACATCTTTTTTGTTCCAACGTATCTCAATGACGATACAACGTTTTAATGCAGTGGCCTTTAGGGGCACTTTCGCCGGTCAAGAGATAGATGAGTAGGGCCTTTCCAGACAACTAAATAAAAAATAAAAAAAAAAATAAAAATAATAATAATAATAATAATAATAATAATAATAATAATAATAATAATAATAATAATAATAATAATAATAATAAGCGACTTAGACGGCAGCCGAGATCGCCACGGACAGGAAAATGATCAAGTACAATGCACTTTTAAACACGCACTTTTTCGTGCCTCTAGCTCTCGAGACTTTAGGTCCAATTAACATCACTGGCCAAAACTTTATATCAGATCTAGGTCGTAGTTTGTTGCCTTTGACCAATCAAACTGGGTTTTATAAATCACTCCAGTCTTTTTTCTTTTACCGTAGCTGGGCTGGGAGCGCTTCTGAGTAGATTTCATTAATTCATTCTGGAGATTTATAAGGCCCCTTCAAGAAATCTACTCAGCCACAGTAAAAGAAAAATGACTTGAGCGAAGATTGGTTATTCCTTTCTTACACTTCCACCAGAGAAATGGATCCGGAATAATGATTACAAGCAAGGACTGATACAGAGAGAATTCAGCAGTTGAGAGTGGTCAACGACACGGTTGAGAAGGATGTGAAGTTGTTCGAGGAATTCTACCGACTCGTCACCAATGATGAAGAAGAAAGTAGTTTCTTCTCGAAGTGGTCGAGGCAAATAGGAAAGCTGTCCCCACTCACACAACAAAGAAGTCTGCTGTTGACGCAGTGCTTGCAAATCCTTGCAGTTTGTAGAGTCTAAGTCTGCAATGGGTTTTGCAAGTCATTAAAACAAGAATAATCAACATTCGACATTTATGAACTGGACGATGTTTTTTGACATTTTTTGACATTTCCAATTCTTCAAATTTACTGAAATTTTACAGTTCAATCTGACTAACTGTTCGAGTGTTGTCAAATTACAGTGTATTTGATACTATCTTGACATGAAATAAATGTGAACGCTCGATGCATTCATTTCTAAAATGAATGTGCATTTATCGGCATAGGGCAAAGTTACACAGTGAGCATCATCTTCCAGTTTGAATTGGAAGATGAAATTTTGTCTAAATAATACTATTGATAGGTCTAACAAACTGAGAGGGTGCCTTGGTTTCTAGCTTGAACTTTATTTTTTACCATGCATCCGTGAACCACCCTAATACACACCTATAGCAATTTATGTTTACAATAACATTTCATGATTAAATATTATGCAACTTACGCAAAACATGAGATTTAAAGATATCAGTAAATGATAATCAAATGTAAAGAGTTTGCTATTATGATGATGGCAAGAAAGAGAGCTGCGTTAACAAATAAGTTTGAATATCTAAACATAATAATTAGTAATACACTAAATAATTGTATAAATTACAACGGTTAATAGCATGACATCAAACTTACTCAAATAATTTCTTCCATTAGGTATAGTTGTATTTTTTTTATATTTTCAGCAATCAGCGATCCGAAATATCTTAAAATGTAGCCTACCTATTTATAACCGTACAAACACTCGTAAATTCTCGATCAGATGTGTTGGTCCAGAAGAATGGAACAGAGTACCCCAAGACCATCGCAGAATCTCAAATTTAAAGCCATTTAAACATCAGTTACGCCTATGGATTACTCATCAGAACGATTAGTTAGATTCTTATCCCCATTCTGTTTTTTTCTTAGTTAAAGTTTAATACTTTGTACTAGTACGTTAAAATTGTACATGTACTAGATACTTATGATATGAATGCACTGTACTAGATAACCTCTGTTAACCATCTAGAAACAGACTATGTATATAGGTGGCCCTAACCAGCGAGACTCTGCATGGTTCCTTCTAGGTTCCCTTTTGCGACCAACAGATCTTTGTTCTTTGTACAACGAAATGTCATTGTCAATGTTTGGAGCAATAAATTGATGGTTATGGTTATGGTTATCCCTTGCACCGCCGCTCTTAATGTGATGTTCCCCATCTCCTCCCCGACTGTGCGCTACTACAGGCGGTTTATGTAAAGGAGAGGTAACGTTTTGAAGTGAGATTTGAGTTCTGCTGATGTTCGATAATGTAGAGTAGTCTTTAGGTCTGGCACCAGTTTCCTTTCTAAATCCAGGTTTCACAGGGAAACGGTAATCAGGTTGTGGGCGGTCCTTTAATCTAGTGCTCCGGCGTGGGCCTAGCGTCTCGGGTTCAAATCCATCCGATTCTGCTAATATTGGTTTCTTGACGAAGGTTTCCAAGGTTAAGGCTGCGGCGGAAGGGAGTTCGGCAACTTCCGGTTGAGGTTCCGAAAAGTCAGGGTTCTTAGTGGTACTCACTTCCTTACTTGTCTATCTGATTCTAAGGATTCTATCCTATTCAACAGACTTCTCTGGTCTCTTTGCATTTCAGACTGGTTTCTAGACAATTCAGAGTGGGATCTAGACAATTCAGTTTGCCCTTCGAACAGATCTCCTAGTCTTTGTCTTAGGTCAGACTGTCCTTCAAACATGTCCATCAATCGTCTATCCATCTTGTCTTGTCCATCAGTGAGTCGGTCATTTAGTCGTTTGTCTAAGTTATTCTGTCCATCAGTGACGTCAATTAGTCTGCTTTCCAGTTTATTTTGTCCAGCAGTCAAATTATTTTGTCCAGCCGACACCTTTTCTATACTTTCCAACACGCGTTCAAGAATAGAGGCTCGAAGCAACTCTGGTGATAGAGGCCTGACTTCACCTTGCTCACTTAGGCCTACTTCTAAGGAATGCAATGATTCACGAGACATGTTAGAAATTATTATTAGTGTTTATGCAACAACAGTCTCATTTATAAACTACAATTCAAGTAAAACAATTTGGTTCAATTCTATAAAAAATATCTTTACCCTACGCAGTTTCTACTGGCAGTGACTTGCAATTACAATCAATTCAAAGTAAAGAAAGATGATTATTTACCCATCTTTGGAACAAAAGACATGATTAATAATCCACGGCAATTAATAAGCCAGCGAATAAGAGGAAACGACGAAATAGAATAATCCAGCGAATAAGAGGAAACGACGAAAGAGAATAATCCAGCGAATAAGACGGAATCTGGCTAGCGAAACAGTGTACATTTATTTCCCGGTACGAGCGGACATTTCTCGCAATTCAGACAATCGACAATATTATTCCAACCGTACTCGTTTCTACTTTAAACTTCTATAGCTGACTATTTGACTCTTAGGAAGAGACTAACGCAAGTGTTTCTCAATTCCTTATCTAATCTACTTAGAAAACGATGACCCAAAAAGAACTGATCTCTCGGACGACTCGGCAACGACTCCTTGGTAATCCATCGGTACAGGATCCAACCTCCAGGACGTCTCGGCAACGAGTGACAAATTTAGATGGCAGCAAGAGCTCTTAACACCACTTCTACCAATCAGCAGTCAGCCTCCAAATGCTAACCTTATATGGACACGAAATAAGACAGAAAATCGATGACGTAGGGGATGAGTCAGTGGTTCTGCTGCTGTATCAGGCGTGCCTAGCGCGTGATCAGTGGCTGAAGGAAAATTCCAATAATAATGCTATCAACGGCGCAACTACCGAGGCCAAGCACGACACCATCGTTTCATCGGCTCGCCACTTTCCTACCGCTAGAGGTCTCAGGGGACCGACACAAGTAATTCTAAAAATAGCCTACGTAATGGTTTTATAAATCATTACATTAACAATCCTTCGCTGTCTTTGAGGTATACTTCCTTTGCCTTGGTTTTTATTTATTGCTGTACTTCAGACGAATAGTCTTATCATCAACGAGATCACTTGGCGATGTCTCTACAGGTGCTGGAAGTCAGGGTTGTTTCCGATTGCCAAAGCGATGAATTTTTACCTGTGTGCCGCCAGGTGTTCAAATCTAACGGCCTCGTGTGATTACAAAAGCTGGACTCCTGTGTCTCAGGAACTTATAGCTATAGTGACTTCAACTAAACTCAATACCAGATTATTAAACCTTTCCTGCTTCATACACAGTTCTTGCCAAGAGAGTTCTGGTATTGTAGACGACCGTTCTAAATTCGGTGAATCGGAACTACCAGTGACCGTCTTCGAACAGACCCGAACAGAGGGATGTGTGGGACTGCTAGGCTTAGGCGTAGCTACATTGCAACTGCCTCTTCTTGCTTTATTATATACTGGAACTTCTATTGACCAATAACACCAATGACCAGGATTTTGCCAATGGTATGTGAAGTTGCCTCCTCTTGAATTTGAGCCTCGCTACGTCCCTGCTGATAGGTGCTGGGTTAGTTTCTTGTGAGCCTCGCCGCCTGTTGTCATTGTTCTAATTCGACCCTAGGCAGTCCAGAAACCCCAAACATGGTGTCTATTATCAGCGCTGGATGGAAAACTTCCGTTTCTTTCCGCGCGTTTGCCGGTTCTCACGCATCCTGACGCTTCT
This sequence comes from Aporrectodea caliginosa, assembly GCA_020284085.1. Lineage (NCBI taxonomy): Eukaryota > Metazoa > Annelida > Clitellata > Crassiclitellata > Lumbricidae > Aporrectodea > Aporrectodea caliginosa. The sequence goes on along the minus strand of JACEVL010000127.1, from coordinate 745,230 downwards.
ACTCGTCATATTTACTTTGATATCATTAATTAGGCTGGTGTATGCAACGCTTCAGGTCGAACAGCTTGCATACATGTATACATACTTTGTTAGATATATCTCTGTTGATCCTTAGATATTAGTAAGTCTTGTGCTATATATCTTTGTTATCTGCGACAGTATGTCTTGGTGTTCTGGGATGTCGTTGTGTGAAGGAGTGCTCGTCATGGATGACTAGTTTTGATAGACCTCTGGCGGTCATGTTTCGGCCATCTAGTGATGAAATAGTTTATATAAACCCATGTGTGATTAAGTTTAGAGAGTTTGGCGTTTTGTCCTTTGGTCTGACTAAGTCGATTAGTTACGAAAAGCCAAGTCTCAGTTGTACGAAGAACTGCACCAGGTCGTTTCTTTTGAGGTTTATTTAATTACGTTTACGGTGAAACCTTGCGTACGTTTCTGTGCTGAAGTAGTTTAATAATGGTTTATCGAGTGTTCGACCGTTTCGTTGGCGTTGAAGATGACGTTTGGACTTCTGTTGAAGGTTGTATGTTACTCTGTGTAAATAATAAATTGTGTTTTATCATATTTCTAAGAGTCTTTCTAGTGTTCTAGATAATCTAAACGGGACCTTGTACTAACTTACATACATGTATACATAAATACATATATTCATGCGTACATACAGGGCCTAGGACAGGAGTTGGAGGCCCAGGGCGACAACTAATTTTTGTTGTTGAGCCAATTTCTTTCATTTCTCATGTCCATTTTCGAATGTCTCTTCATCTTTCTGTAAGAGATTAAATTAAAATAATATTTATATAAAATAAAATAATAGACTAATAGTCTATTGGTAATAGACTAATAGTTAGGGGGAATATTTGCTATTTTTTCAATAAAATTGACAATGTGGTCAATTTTGTCAAATTGACTGATATTGTTAAAACTATTTTCATGTAGATTAAATATCAATTTCATAAGTTAAAAGCAAACTCCCTAATCGTGCACTCGTCGGCCTCGTTCCGCTCGAATTCGTCCACCACCCCATTCATTTTCTACACTGCCCCCAAACTCCATATCCTGGCTACACCACCGCTGAAAGAGACTAAGAAAGTAAGAATATATATAGTATATAGTATAGTGTGCTGTGTAGGCTACACTATCCACAGCGAATCGGATGATAAGAACAATATATTCATATTAAGACATTATTTAGGTTTGAGTGTTTGACTTACGAGTAACGAGTTACGATAGAGTTTAGACTGTTGAGAGTTGACAACTTTTCAATTTTACAACTAATAACAGATTTACGAAACATTTGTTTACAGTTTGCAATTATTTAACGTCAACGATTTCGTCACGAAATTATTATAATTTGTAAGCTTATAGCGCTACATTTCAATGACTAACTCCTTAATTTCGTAATTCCCCATTTTAAAAAATAACTCCGTAATTCCGAAATTCCGAGGCCCTTTATCAAGTGAGGCCTGGGGCCAAATGGCCCCGGTGGCCCCCCTGTCCTAGGCTCTGCTTACATATAGGCCTATGCATGCATACATGCATACAGCACGAGTACATTTGCAACTGTTTCAATTACAACACTTTAATAATGTAATTGAATAGTGCAAAGGTGATGCCGACGAAGGAGTTCATAACCAAGATGATGTGATTGACGATTGATCGCAATTTTCTTTTAGGATGCCGGAATATGCGGACAAATTGATGGAAGAAATTGTATGTGAATTCATCGTTGGTTCATGCCAATTGCTTCAAAAGTCCAACTATCGTGCTGCTTCTGATCGCATACATATCGGTGTTCCGAGTATATGCCAGATGCCAAAAACGTATGCCATGCATTGCGGCAGCAGCGCGGAGTTCAATATCCGTACTGTGGATGCTTTGGTCAACGACCTTGATACGTTATACTGGAGAACTGATATATTGGCCTTCACAGAAGACCTTCCAATGTTGCCGAATGATGTGAGTCATTTAGACGATACGATAGAATGCTGCAAGATTGAACCATATCTCAGTTATCCAGGTTTTGTTCGACTTCGAGTTTTAGGAGTAATGAATTATAATTGGAAATGTAAAAAGTACGCATTTAGTCATACGAATGTGATAAATGAATACTTTAACATTGATTTCAGTACTCTCGATAATATCTTTGCTTCGATGTCACCTAGACCTATTGTGAGAGGTCCGTCAGTTATGCGTCAAAAGGACCCAAAGGATACTAAAACAGATACTGTTCATAGCGTCTGGTGCCCTCAGTGGCCTAAAGAAGCCCAATGTTGGCCTAAACGACGTAGAGATTACGGATGGCCGACGACAGAGACAATCTCTGAAGTTGTGCAACAAGGCTGCCACGTTGTATACGTTCAGCATCGCGCTTGTAGGAACGATGTAGGACAGTGGAGATTGTCATTTTCAGTTGCGGAGGTAATTTTACTTCAGAGTTGGACTAAAATTCAGCAGATTGTCTATCATTTGCTACGATTCTTATCCAACAAAGAATTAATACAAGGGGATTGTCCAAAGGAGGACGAGGTTCTCTGTACGTATCATTTGAAGACGCTGATGTTATGGAGTTGTGAAGAGATGTCCCCCGAATGGTGGAATTCCTCATCGGTTATTGTAATCTGCTGTGAATTGTTTGAAAAACTTTCGGAATGGCTCAAAAGGAGATACTGTCCAAACTATTTTATACCTGAGGCAAATCTATTACACGAACCCTTAAGTTCTACAATGCTTGACAAAATTGAAAGACGACTAAATGAATTTCGCAATTCTGGCATACTCTGTCTCTGGTTTTTGGAAAATTATATACTGACAATCACTGACCTCTTTGACAGCACAACCAAAATAACAACAAATCTTGTGGATTGTATGCTACATATAATTGACTTTCGAAAAGAGAAGATGCCCAATTCCATGAATATCTTGCTTGGGGATCAGTTCACGTTATTTAATATTTATTTTCTTATTTCAAATAACTTGAATGGACCGAATTGTTTAGAATATATGCGCTCAATGAGAAATTATAAGTTGTTAACTCATAGCACAATGGCGATTCTGCCAATGCCGGAGGACGTTTCCTGTTTCAGGTACTTTGACATAGCACTCTACACTTTGCATGCTAGGAATGGCTTAGGCTGTGGGAAAATGTCATGGAATGAAGAATTATTTGTTGAATTTATAAAAGGAATTTGTTTTAAACCTAAAATCGTAAGATGTCGGCATCATAACTTTCCCGAACCCTACACAGCAGCAAGAAGTCAATTAAAATTTATGCTAGCACAAGACTTTACGGAAAATTTAACTGGATTAAATAGCCCTTCAGAATTGGAATTATTGTCTCTCATGTCGAAAGAGTTTCTCAGAAGTGCTTTGGAATGTGATGAATCCAACGGCATTGCTCCCGCTGCATTGGTCTACCTGGCTGCACTCCATTTTGCATCGTCAGAAAATCTAATAGTAATAGATCTCTGCTCAGTAGTCTTGACGGATCAAACGACCCAAGGAGAAAATGAAACACTGAATGCAGGTTGTTTGTTCTTTATTGACGATATTGTTAGAATCGTTGGATTTTATCTGCTTTGCAAGATGTTCACTGAAAATATGCAGTTTTGTAAGAGACAGATTTATCTCGATCTACGTCTAACACCAAGGGTGTTGGCTTACTATTTGGCAGTGAAGTCCACCGAAAGAATGTTCAAAGAATTTGAATTCAATCCTTGTCTGCCAACTTCGACATTTTTCTTAGACGAATTTCTGTTGCTTTTAACAAATCAAAATTTCTCTAATTCGATGAAGTCAAGCATTTGTTTTAAAGCTGCCAGACAGTGTGTTTATATGAGAACGGATACACTGAGAGCAAGTAAGACTTTAAGTGCGAATCCTGTGACAGCTACGGAAAAACTAGCTGAGCATCTAACGGAATATGCTTTTGAGCATATGACATTATTCTATAGTGTGATTAGCAAATGTTTTGGGATTCAGGGCAACACAGTTGACTGCTATCGTGCTTTGTACCTTTACAAATGTCGTAAATACGATGAAGTATCGTGTATATGTGAGCGAATTCTGCAAAACCCTAGTCTTGAGAACGATTTGAAGGAACTTGTATTTGCGAATGTTTTGGTTTTACCACCGTTTCACTCTTTTTTGGATAGAGACGTCAAGACGTTGCTTGGTTTTAACACACTCTATTGTTATCTATCTCCTCTGACATGTACGTTATTTATCAAGCAATTTATTTCGGACTTTTTTAACCGTTTCGTCTTCTCTCTTAATGATTCCCTGTCAGCCTCTTTCGGTCGTTTTAATCCAGATAAATGTCATTATTTTGTTGGAAGACATTTTCTTGCAAGGTATTTGAAAATCAGATGCTGTATCGACTGTAACCATCCGTGTTCGGAAACAATGGCTGAATTTGCTGCCATGAAGTGTATTTTTCCGTTTGAACACATTATTCGGCGGTTTATTTTGCGAAAAATTGGAGACTTTTGAAATAATTCAAGTGTTTTGTCGTATCAATTGACGAATTTTTTTAATCAATTAAATTTGCAGTTATGGTATATGTGAAGCTAAAGGTTGCAGTTAATTCCTAAAGGCTCTGTAAGCGATTGTATGCGCCCTCTAATGTTTTCGCACATATACATCCATTTTGCGATAGTAATGCATGTTCTTGAGGCAGCGTAAGTAGAATCCTTTGTGGTTATTGTTCTAAAGCGAACTATACGCCTTATGATATATGTTTATCGTATATAGATATAAATTATATCATATAATATGTGTAGTCATCTGTTAGAGATAGGCCTACTTGGAGACACTTGATCTGTTAATCTGTCTGTATAAAATTACAATATATTTCTATTTTTACCATTTCTTCAGAATGTCTCTTATTATCAAATATAGGCGTGAGAATCTAGCCTTTTGTAACACATTAGCAAAAGATAGCCCGCCTGGATAGAAGGGTAGCTAAAAGCCTGGCCTTGTCCAAGTTTTGTTGCATGTTGAACTCACCAATAAACCTGTTGAGAAGCAGGCCACGTAAGGCTTCCTGGGATGCCTATATACTTAGGGCGTCTGTGCTCAGTTTTCGATGGTTGATGCCTTGATGTTTGAAGGCGCTGAAGATTTCTGCTGTGTCGGGGGTTTCACATAGGGGTCGTCCCAGGCGCTGAAGATTTCTGCTGTGTCGGGGGTTTCACATAGGGGTCGTCCATTAATTATGTCAACAAATTTTAGGCAGTTTTGACCCCTCCCCGTTGTCTACAACTGACGGACCCCCATAAAAATTATGTCAACAATCCCAGAACCCCCCTACAAAAAAGAAACACAATGGCTCAATACATGTTGAATCATTTTTTAAACTTTTTTACACTAAAAAATGCAATCTCGAATTTCAAAATATATGAGTTTAGTTTATAACTAGCTTTTTAGTAGTATTAAACATTAAGCACTTTATGCATTTTTCGCATTACTTAATGTTTTCGCTACCATCTTGAAGGGTCTGTGTTGATTCATTGGAAAAAAATTTGTTGACGTCAAATTGTACCGAACCCCCATCCCCCTTGTCAACAACTGTCAAACTTTTCCCTCCCTCCCTATTTTGTTGACATAATTAATGGACGACCCCATATCTAGTTTTAGGCAATTGAAACGATTTGTGTGACCTAAGGCAGTGCTTCCCAAAGTGGTGGTCCACAGATGCTGGTCTGCAGAGTGAGTCAAAGAAACTGGTAAAATTGTCTCGGAGTCAAGTAATTACTATTATATTTTAAAAGTCATAGCAAAAAACATTTATTAGGGTAGCAGTTAAAGGGCAATATAGAGTACCAGAATTGCCTAAACATGCATACGAACCGGCAGAATTAACGTTTCAGTGTCATAGACCGGCAGGAATTTTCCCACTGCAGGAGGACAGGTGCCCAATTTATCAACCAATATTCGTTTAATCATGAGACCAATCTGTCGCATTAATTTCAGTCTAAGTTCGAGTTGGGCCAAATAAATTGCAAATGCTCTTAAGTCTGTTTGGTCCCTCCATCCCTCAACTGGGATAGAGGGACCAAGATCCGGATAAGTTTAAGATATGGATTAGATGGAGTATAGGCCTAATAGGAGAGCAAGAGGCGTAGGATTAAGAATTAGATGCGAGGAAACAAAGATAGAGTAGTGGGAAAGAAGAAGAGAAGGAGACGACGATAGAAGGAAAAAATGAAACAAACGAGTAAGTAAGAGACGGAGTAACAGAAGAGTAGGAGGAACATCAGAAGGAGAAAGAGGGGAAGAGGCAGTGGTACAGTGTATAATAAAGATAAGATAAAAAAGGAGACAAGGACAAAGGGGAGAAAGACGAAACACGAACCAATAAAAGACAAACAGAAGGGCGTGCGGAGGAACACCTTGGGCGATAGTCGTCTAATTATTGTCTCTGGAGGATTTCTTCAGTTCCGGTTGTTTGCCTATTGATCGCGTGATTTAGCAGACGGTGTCGATGCAAAGAATTCATGCGGACGGTCTTTTCATTTTGTGATTCGCCATGTATATATATAGAGTCCTAGTCGTTGTGTCGAAACGACTGCGTTCTACGTTCCTTACAGTAAGAATTTTTAAATGAAGTTCCACAGGCTTAAAGGAAATTCATATTTACGTACACTGGCCAAATTTCACGAAAACATATCAAACAGAACAAAAGTTATATCACTTTTAGTGAGTCCACCCACTGTTTTTTGATGGTCCAAAAACATGCAACGCATAAAAAATTATCAAAAAACGATTTTATTAAGTCGCATCTCAAATGATTGTTATCAAACAAACTTGATATTGCCAGATAATTATTACTATTATTTAGAAAGAAACGGGGTACCAGGGTAGCTGCAAGTTACTGTGACGTCATTTAGCAAGAACTTGGTAAATAATGAATTTTTAGATTAATAATTTTGTAATTAAAACAATGAAATTGAAATTTCTAAAAAATCAAAATGGACAGTGTCAATGACAGACAAAATGCCATGCAGACACTTCATGAGCAGGGTCTTTGAGCTAAAGCTCTAATTGCCGCTTGCCCTGATAAACAGTGGAAGCCGAGTACCGTTAAAAATATGCCGCCGCGTCAATGAAAGGGAAGTCGGCTCTGGAAAGTCGTAGGAGCAGTGGAAGGCCGAAATGTGTCCGCACTCCAGCAAATGGATTATCAAGTATGGGAAGCTATGCTGGAGAAATACCACAATCTGTGATCAAAGCCAAAAACGCTAAAAGAATTGAAGGTCACATTAAAGTTGATATGGAAGTTGATATGGTCGCATTGAAGTTTATGTGGGAAGATTTACCTCTGGAACCCATCAACAAAGACATCAAAGCTTTACAAAAAGACTCAGAACATGTATGGATACTGGTGGTGGACACATTGAACTCAAGTTGTGAAACAATAATCAAGTTTGTTTGATAACAATTATTTGAGAAGTGACTTAGTAAAACCGGTTTTTGTTGCTTTTTGTTGCGTTACATTTTTGAACCATCAAAAATCAGTGGGTGGACTCACTAAAAGTGATATAACTTTTGTTCTGTTTTAAATGTTTTCGTGAAATTTGGCCAGTGTACGTAAATATGAATAATTTCCTTTAAACCTGTGAAACTTGATTTAAAAATTCTTACTTTTGGCCGAAATATTAGCAAAAAACCTTAGGGGTTCCTTTTTTTTGGCCCACCCTGTAGAGTCCTAGTCGTTGTGTCGAAACGACTGCGTTCTACGTTCCTTACATTGCTGAGAAATACAGTGCCAGCACAATAACTAGATATTTAATTCTGTCTTCCAATTTCTGAAGTTCGCGATCGATACGAGTTCACAGGCAGGAATATTCGTGGTCAGAGACAAACTCATAGAGTCTTAGGAACACTGTAGATAGATGATTTATTGTGGAGTCTGGAGAGGTGACCTGTTACTGGATCTTCTGCACAACACCAGCTAAATTACGAACGGTATTAATTAAACAGCAGGACACATCGAACATGATCATATAGTTGTATAATTATTATCTGTGCGACGTGCGTTGTGTATGTGTACAAAATATAGGACTTGTGCATGTGGTAATAACTGGAGCTTCATTTAAAATTTAAAAAACTCTTGGTGTCTTGATGCAAACACCTGTCTGTATGCATCAGGGTGAGAATTGCCGGGGGTTGGGGGTTCAACCAGAAAGTCTTTCTTAGGGTCCCATAGTAAAGTCTACATTTCACACCCAAACTGCACATAAATCGACGTCCAACCCCATCAGTTATTTTTTACAATTCCCGTACTGGTATGCATATGACCTGACATAGAACGGACCATACAACCTGGCTATAGCGGACTATATTTGCATATGGCATCGGTAAATAATTATGGTCCCTGCCATCGCGCCTGTGTGAGGCTGTTTCTAATACAATAATGCACAAGGCATCAGCCGATGGTGCATATATGGTAGATAGGCCTTGATAGGGGCCTATAGTTATGTTTATGTGTATGCGCACCTATATGCGAATATACACGCAAACTGTTGACTATTATAATGCAATTGAATGTATATATAGTAATCATAGTACATGAGGACACGTAACTGTGAAGTTCTGGTCACGAAGACATTCGATTACGCGACACCGACTCAAATGACGTCAATGCAACACAATGCCACGCCGACAACATGTGACCATGCATCACTATAGTATACTACTTAAATGTGACCATAGGACACCAGAGTTATACGAGATTGTGAAACGACAGTTTCATAGCAACAAAAGACCTTTCTGCTCCTTCGCCTATCAATGTCTTTCCCAAATTTGAAATGATGTTGCGTTTTAACATGATTGTAACCTAAAACTGGTTCCAAATTAATTTTAAAAACATCATGTTGTTCTATCAAATTTATCTGCATCACAATCCTGTCTGACTATAGGCTTACACGTTATAGACCATCCGCCCACATAGGCCTATTATAAGGTCTAAACGGCCTATATAAATCTTTGCTTCATATTTCCCGCTCAGTATATTCGCAAAAACAAAGCTATCTGACGGTCTCTTGGGTCCTATAAGTTCTTCGGCACACTGCTAAATATCCAATATACACTATCTCTCAAGTTGCTGTTGATATTTGTATGTGCATATATACATATACTGTACATATACATATATATATATATATGCATATATATGTACACACATATATGTATATACATATATGCATATATATATATATAGTGAAAGACTTCAAAGGGTAGACTTTTTATGTGTGCATATATTTCAATACGAAGCAGGATATATAGTCGACGCAGTCCATGGGGCGACTGTGGGAGAACATTGGCGGCATGTAATTGAAGTAATTTTTCCGGTATTGGTGCCAAGAGAAGTCATGCGCCGTCGAAGAAGCGATGCCTTTGAGAGAAGAAGAGAGATGGGCAGAGGAAGGGAGGAAACGGAGAAGGAGACAGAGGAGAAGGAAGAGGAAGAAGGGAGAAGAGAAGAAGGAGCAGGAGTTGGAGAAAGAGTAAGAGGAAAAGTAGGAGGAGGAATAAGAGGACAAAGAGGAGGAGGAAGAGGAAAAGAAGGAGGCATAGAAATTAGCGTAGGAGAAAGCAAGAGATGGAGTAGGGGTAGAGCAGAAGATAGATCAGGAGGTATAAAAGAGAATATAATCTGCAATGTGTGCCTATTCTTTATATACGCATTTATACGCTCGTAATGCTGTTTCGCCTGCATTTATATGTATAATACATTGCTTATGTATATATTGCATTGCATATGTATAGACACATAGATGGTCCTCGAGTCTTAGATTTAGCAATAGAGAATAACACCAGTCGCCAGTCCTCTAGACACCAACAAATGTTTGTATCGTTGTTTTATGACATCTAAGCTGTTTGAATGTATCTATGCATATCAGACATTCATATACCGCATTTGTGTTCTATATTATAATGCATGTATGAATCGATCTATAGACGGTCGTACAGTTGAGGAAAGTAGTTTCTGTTGGCCTGTAATTATTTATCATCTGCGAGCGGAGTAATGAATGACGGCAACTGATGCTCACAAACAACAGATTATACGATCATCAGGAGATTCGGTTTGCGTTAACCTCTCTCTCCGTCTCTGCCTGCGGCGTGCACTTTTCCTGGTTTCGATGGAAGGTTGATTGTCCTTTTTGATTTCTAAGGGAGCTCATTTGGCAGCAAATAACAACCCCATAGAGGACGAGAGGAGAATAT